>CM035122.1:39091069-39691069 GCA_020205555.1 Panax stipuleanatus
TGAATTATACTTTGACTTATTCCTTTAGACCCTTAGGGTATATCAAAGGGTATGCTTGGGTATAATAAGTTACATATGGAGATAATGAATGGTCAATAAAAATTCTATCACTTCTAGTAAAGAAGAGATATGTCCTATGTGATTCGTTAAATGACAACCTAGTAGTCCTTGGCCAAGGCATAATGAAATTAGAAAGGAGTTTTTAATTTGCATTATTTGGAGTTGTGCATTTTCTAATCGAAATACATATAATTAAATAAAATAAGACTTGACAGTAATTATATGTCTTATATTTAATTGGGACATTGTATGGTGGAAGAATTGAATTGCACGGTAACTATTTACTCACAAGTTCTTTTATGATTAATGTTGAAATATATATTATCTGAAAAGTCGTTGATCGCTAGGGAGGCTTATCCCTATTTTAGAATAAATATTATTTATTTAAATATATTATTAGTTTAATTTATTTATTTAAATAAGATTAGAATTATTCTAATTAATTTATTCACAATCGGTTTAATATGGAGAACCTAAATGGTCACACCATAAAAGGAAGAATAATTATTTAAGAAGGTAATGGCATAATCGTAATAATGCATTAAGTGTAATTAATTTAATCTATGGTGATAGAATAAATTAAATAGTTTAATGTTTATTATTTAATATTTTAAAATATTAATATAAATTAATAAGAGGAGTCTTATTATATTAGTACAATTATTATTATTTTAATTTCTAAAGGAGTTAGAAATTAATTTAATATTAGTACTCTCATTTATTCCTAATAAGATTAGGAGGCAAATTAATTAAATGAATTTAATTAATTATTTTCAATGTGTTGGGATGCCTAAATTAATTAAAGGAGTTTAATTAATTAAATGAAACCCCATGTCTAATAGGATTTGAAGGGTTGACCAACATCTATATAAGAGGAGCCTTATATAGATATCAGTTGATGCAAGTCCAATTGTTGGAGAGTACTCCTTTTCTATAGAGGATAGAAAACTAGGGTTTAGCCAACCTCCCTCCTTCTTGATAATTCCTCTTCCTTGGTGGATCACCTTAGAGGTCAAACACTTGGGGTGGCTAACGTTGATCAAAGGAAGGAATCTACCCCAGATATTCAAGGAGATCGCGACGAACAAGGAGTTGAACTTGTACATGTGGAAGCTTCGTTCTGTAAGAGTATGATTCCATAACTTCTTATTTATCGTTTTAAATTAATAATTTGCATAAAGGATAATCCGGGTAATGGTTTTGTAAAAATTTTTAAACTCAGATATACCATGCTTCCGCTAAATTTTGCAATTTGATTGCGCCATGATTTCGTACAAACCCAACAGTGGCATCAGAGCCAAACCTTTAAGCAATTATTAATTGTTTTGATTTCATATACATATGGGTATGTATTTAGAATAATATATTGGGAATAATTAATTGTATAAATTATTATTTTTATGAAAGAAAAAAAAACGTAACCGAAATCGCGAACTGATATATCATTACCGAAATCGCGAGTTGTCATTTCGTTAGTACACCCGTAGTGGATTTTGATTGTTTTATTTTAGTAATCAAAAGTGAGCATTCTTTTTGCTATTAAAAAGTGACCCAAAAAGGAACCATGAAAGGAACCTATTTATATATATATATAGTATATATAATATGTTATATATATATATATAATATATATTTATATATATATATATATAAATATATATTTATATATATAATATATATAAGGTATACGGTATACGGTATATATATAATATATAAGGTAATATTATATATATATATATATATATATATATTCTAAATAATTTTATAATTAAAATAAAGAGTTTATTTTAATCTTAAAATTGGATTTCATGCAATTTAAAATTGCCCATTAAATGATATTCATATATATATGAAATGTTTTAATTCATAAGATGAATATTTATTTATTGATGCATATGGTGATATGTATGATAATAAATGGAATTGATTATGGGACTATTGACCAATGTGGTTGGACTTTATTTTTAGTTGAATGCTTAAATGAATGAGTTTTAATAAATGGGGTCTGCGTACCTCGTCTTCTCTGGTTTTTTCTTGATGTAAAATTTTATCTCTCTCCTATGTACCTTCCCTTGACTGCTGATCAAGGTTTCTATTTAAATTAAATAGTTTAATATAATAGAAAAAGTTAGAATTATCTTGAATAAATTGGAGACCAAAGAGCAAGAAACGGGTGAAGACCCATTTGTAATGGAGCCCGTGTTTAAATATAATAGTTATGTTTAAATTAAAATTCTTGCACTCTTAGGTTTGGACCTTTTGGTTCACTTGGTGGCTCTAGTGAACCAAACTAGAATAAAAGTCCATAATCAATCCGGGTAGAATATAGTATTCTATATATGCATGCTAAGTATTACATATATTATATTTTATGCAAACATGCTTCGCATGTTTTAATAAAATGACGTGTATTTATATATATATATATATATATATATATATGTGTGTGTGTGTGTGTGTGTGTGTGTGTGTGTGTGTATGCGCGCTAAACAAGATGAGATAAATAATAACAAACCCCTCAAAGAAATTTTATTAAGTCAAAAGCGTTCAAAGATATTTGGAATATCGAACGTCGCCTTCTAACATGATAAATTAATAGAGTATTAAATATTTAAAATGAGTTTGTTGTGCTATCCACAAGGCAAGTATTGCGTATTTAAGATATTAATTTAATCACATTTGATGCTTATCAAGAAAATTGAACAATATTGTTTTTTTTGTGCTATCCACAAGGATAATATTTTTCTTTCTTGAATTTATGTAAGTGCTAGGTTGGACTTATCTTAAATCATTTTAGTTCGGATGTGCACACACTTGACCATTATAATTTAAGAGGCAAAAATAAAAATGAGTTATATGTTGATGTAATTGACAAAAAGTTGTCTACCTATTTATTTATATATCGTTTGTTGTGCTATCCACAAGGCTATATACATTTGAAATGTGATCCTTATTCTCACTAACAAATCTTTAATTAGATGTTCCCGAACTATATAAGTGAGGGTAATATAGTTTGAAAAAAATAGTGGGAGATACCAATTTAAAATAAGACCTAATTTATTTTGGTATATAAAATTAATTAAATGAATGTATCCTAAAATGTTGTCTTTTCACATACAGAAATTTAAAAAATGTCAAAATCACTAATTTCACTGCGTAGCATACTTGATGCTAATAAAATAACCAGGCCGAATTACACCGACTTGTTAAGGAATTTAAGAATAGTTCTCACTGCTGAAAAGATTTCTTATGTCCTAAATTCACCTATCCTTGGAACTGTTCTAGAAACAACCTTTGAGGAAGAGATTGCCACTATTGTAAAGTGGCAAGATGATGCATCTGTGGCTAAATGCATCATGCTCACATCTATGAATAACGAGCTTCAGCGTCAGCATGAAAACATGGATGCTCCTACTATGTTGCTTCACCTCAAGGAGTTGTATGGTGAACAAAGTAGGACTGCTAGATATGAGATATCTAAGGAGCTCTTCCGATCTCGGATGACTGAGGCACTGCCGTTAAGACTCATGTCCTAAGGGTGATCAATTTGATTGAACGCGTTGGACAACTTGGGTTCGTCATGGATGGGGAGTTGAGTCAAGACTTGGTCTTGCTGTCACTCCCTGAGATTTTCTCGCAGTTCATTGTTAATTTCCACATGAATAAGTTAGATGTCAGCTTTCTTGAATTACTTAACATGTTGAAAACTGCAGAAGGTCACTTCCCATCCAAGAAGAACTATATCTTAATGGTGGATGATTCTTCCAAGAAAAAGAAGAGTCCCAAGGTATCTTCTGAAAAGAAGAAATCTAAGAAGGCTAAAGGCAAGGTGAAAGTGAAGGATAAAAATAAACCTGATCCAGCTAGTAAAGGAATGTGCTTCCATTGCAACGAGCCTGGTCATTGGAAGAGGAACTGCAAGAAGTTTTGCAGAGAAGAATCTTGGAGAAGCTTCGACTTCCAATCAAGGTTTGTTCATGATTGAAATTAATTTTTCTAAAAGTCAAAATTCTACTTGGGTATTGGATACCTGCTATGGTTCTCACATATGTAATACTGTGCAGGGACTGGTCAGAAGTAGAAAGCTAAACAAGGATGAGGTTGTCCTACGAGTGGGAAATGGAGTAAAGGTTGCTGCATTAGGTGTAGGCACTTATTGTTTAGCATCGCCTACGGGCAAGTCCATTTATTTAAATAATTGTTATTTTGTTCCAAATATCATTAGAAATAATATTTCTATTTTTGTATTAGATATGGATGGATTTGATATTATAATAAAGAACAACAATTATTCTATTTATAATAAAAATGTTTTATATGGTGTTGCTATTTTGCGAAATGGACTTTACATACTTGACTTGCATGAAAATATATTTCAAATAGAACAAACTAAGAAAAAGAAAAGAGATGATGTTAATTATATCTATATGTGGCACAGTAGACTCGGTCATATCAATGAAACATGATTATCCAAGTTGTATAAAGATGGGCTCTTAGAGTTATCTGATTATGAATTATATCCAACTTGTGAATCTTGTCTCATAGATAAAATGACTAAATCTCCTTTTAGTGAAAAAGGATAAAGAGTTACAGAGTTGTTAGCGTTGGTTCACACAGACGTTTGTGGACCTATGACAACGAATGCACGGGAAGGGTATTCTTATTTTATTACTTTCACTGATGATCACTCAAGATTTGGATATATGTATTTAATGAAATACAAATCTGAATCATTTGAGATGTTCAAAGAGTTCAGAAGTGAAGTAGAGAAACAAACGGGCAAGAGTATTAAGATTCTTCGAGCAGATCAAGGTGGAGAATACTTAAGTGGTGAGTTTCTCAATTGTCTCAAGATAATAGTATAATCTCATAATGGACTCCAGCAGGTACACCACAGTTAAATGGAGTATCTGAAAGGAGAAATCAAACATTGTTGGACATGGTTCATTCCATGATGAGTTTTACCGATCTTTTAATTTTATTCTGGGGCCATCCCTAGAAACCGCTACGTATCTACTAAATAAGGGCCCCTCGAAATTCATCCCCAAGACTCCATATGAGATGTGGGCAGGGAGGAAACCTGTTCTTAAGCATGTTAAGATTTGGGAATGTCCAGCTTATGTGAAAAGATTTCAAAATGATAAGCTTAGGACAAGATTTGATAAGTGCACGTTTGTGGGATATCCTAAGTTTGGGATACTATTTCTACAATCCTACTGAGAAAAAGGTGTTTGTTGCGAAACACGCTGCCTTCTTGGAAAATGAGTTTATCCTTAAAAGGGCTAGTGGGAGGAAAAATAGATGTTGAAGAAATTCAAGAACCACAAAACACCACAGATCAATCGGATAAACTTGTCCAAGTAGAACACCTATTGCACAACACCCTATTCATAAATCTGGAAGAGTACCGAAGATTGCTGAAAGGTATGGATTCAACATAGAGGATGACGATGAGGTACACGTCATGAAAGATGATGATTCATTGAATTACGAATAGGCTATGAGTAATAAAAACTCAGGAAAATGGTAGATGACTATAAAATCTAAAATGGATCTTTGAAGCAATGCTCAAGTCTATTTGGATTTTACTTGCGATTGCAGCTTATTACTACTAGATCTGGCAAAATGGACGTGGAGACGTCATTCCTCAAATATACATTATTAGAGGAGAATGTATGTATGATACAGCCAGATGGATTTGTTTTAATGGTTGAAGCAAATCATGTATATGAGCTACAACAATCCATTGATGGATTGAAGCAAGCTTCTCAAAGATGGAACATTCATTTTGACGAGACAATCAAAGAGTTTGATTTTATCAAAAATGAGGATGAACCATGTGTGTACAAGAAGGTTAGTGGAAACGCTATTTCATTCTTTGTATTATATGTTGATGATAAATTACTAATAGGGAATAACATTCCTATGCTACAATCGATCAAAATAAAGTTGTCTAAACATTCCTCCATGAATGATTTGGGTAGAACATCCTACATTGGGGATATAAATCTTTATAGATAGATTTAAAAAGATGTTCGGCTTAACCCAAAGAACGTATATTCATTGGATGCTAAAGGCGTTTAGAATGGAAAACTCCAGAAGGTGTCTCATGATGATGAGCAATGGAGTGTATCTATCTAAAATTGTCCTCAATAAAAGAGAGATCGCATGAATTACTATCATGTATGCAATGAAATATACGAGACTTGATGTTGATCAATTAGATTCTGGAAAAGATCACTGTAGGACAGTGATAAACATCCTAAAGTACTTAACTGACACTGAGGATGTCATCATGACACATGATGGGTCTGAATTAAACTAGAGGACTAAACAGACTCAAGTTTTTAAATTGACCAAGACGACAACAAATTCACTTTAGGGTAAGTCGTTACCTTGAAGGTGGTGCAGTGAATTGGAATGGTTCCAAACAGCAAAAGATTGTTGGTTTAGTGACAAAGACAAAGTATATAAACTCTAAGTGAAGCTGCAAATCGATGTTTCAGATGAAAAGTTCATTACAGAACTAGGAATAGTTCCTAAGTCTCATCTTGAATCCAAACATGTGTTGCGGCATTTTGATTAAAGAAATCATTGAAAGAGGAGAAGTCACTAGAGATAGTGAACTCTCCAGACAACATTATAGATGTATCTACTAAAGCTTTAACACAACAACAGTTTGATCGTCACTTAGAGAAGATGGGTATGAGATACCATGACAATTGGCTTTAGTGCAAGTGGGAGATTAAAAGTTATATGCATACAAGCCAATCATGTATGATGATAAAGCATATACTTTGGAGACGATCTTATTTATTTATTAATAAAAGTATTCATTTATTAAAGGCATTTAATTATCTACATGATGCTGTTTATATAATATATAAATAACCCATAGTTTTAAACAATGCTTTTAGAATCATGATGTTGATCATGCTAATGTGATCTAAATTCTTAGAAAGCTTAAAAACTAAAATAGTTTCCAATCGTTGGATTACTAAAATGGGGATTAGTAAATCCGGATAGATTGATACATATGTTACTTGCTCATTGGATGAGGATGATTGTTCTTGTGATCATTTGTGTGGAGATACTAAAGTAATTATGTAGATGCTTATTGGAGAATAAGTTCACTAAACGTGACTCGCTATGGAATATCTTATGGGATTTTACTTGCTTGTCAATAGGAATTCCTAATGTGATAGTAGTACAAATGATCTTTGGACTTGAGATCATCATAGTATCTTGTGTGTAATGAATTATACTTTGACTTATTCCTTTAGACCCTTAGGGTATATCAAAGGGTATGCTTGGGTATAATAAGTTACATATGGAGATAATGAATGGTGAATAAAAATTCTATCACTTCTAGTAAAAGAAGAGATATGTCCTATGTGATTCGTTAAATGACAACCTAGTAGTCCTTGGCCAAGGCATAATGAAATTAGAAAGGAGTTTTTAATTTGCATTATTTGGAGTTGTGCATTTTCTAATCGAAATACATATAATTAAATAAAATAAGACTTGACAGTAATTATATGTCTTATATTTAATTGGGACATTGTATGGTGGAAGAATTGAATTGCACGGTAACTATTTACTCACAAGTTCTTTTATGATTAATGTTGAAATATATATTATCTGAAAAGTCGTTGATCGCTAGGGAGGCTTATCCCTATTTTAGAATAAATATTATTTATTTAAATATATTATTAGTTTAATTTATTTATTTAAATAAGATTAGAATTATTCTAATTAATTTATTCACAATCGGTTTAATATGGAGAACCTAAATGGTCACACCATAAAAGGAAGAATAATTATTTAAGAAGGTAATGGCATAATCGTAATAATGCATTAAGTGTAATTAATTTAATCTATGGTGATAGAATAAATTAAATAGTTTAATGTTTATTATTTAATATTTTAAAAATATTAAATATAAATTAATAAGAGGAGTCTTATTAATATTAGTACAATTATTATTATTTTAATTTCTAAAGGAGTTTAGAAATTAATTTAATATTAGTACTCTCATTTATTCCTAATAAGATTAGGAGGCAAATTAATTAAATGAATTTAATTAATTATTTTCAATGTGTTGGGATGCCTAAATTAATTAAAGGAGTTTAATTAATTAAATGAAACCCCATGTCTAATAGGATTTGAAGGGTTGACCAACATCTATATAAGAGGAGCCTTATAATAGATATCAGTTGATGCAAGTCCAATTGTTGGAGAGTACTCCTTTTCTATAGAGGATAGAAATTAGGGTTTAGTCAACCACCCTCATTGATAATTCCTCTTCCTTGGTGGATCACCTCTGGAGACCAAACACTTGGGTGGCTAACGTTGATCAAAGGAAAGAATCTACCCTGGATATTCAAGGAAATCGTGACGAATAAGGAGTTGAACTTGTACATGTGGAAGCTTCGTTCTACAAAGGTATGATTCCATAAGTTCTTATTTATCTTTTTAAATTAATAATTTGTATAGAGGATGATCTGGGTAATGGTTTTGTTGAAAATTTTAAACTCAGATATATCATACTTTCGCTAATTTTTGCAATTTGATTGCGCCATTATTTCGTACAAACCCAACAGAAATAAGAGCAGTACCACAAAGTTAACAATTAGAGGGCCAACGCAACAAAGCAAGTCGACAGCCCGAACATTCAGCGTAACTGTGCAAGACCTAGTTGTTTCAAAGGAGGTGGTGTCAGGTATTATTTTGATCAATAATATAAATACATATGTATTATTTGATTTGGGAGCTACCTGTTCATTTGTGTCTGATGAATTTGCTAAAAGATTAAACTTACCCTGTGAAAAGTTAAAGAACCCAATGAATATAGAAGTTGCAAACAAGGATGTGATCTTTGTAGAGTTTATCCATCAAAACTATGGTGTGGAAATAAAAGGGACATAAGTTAAGCATGAATTGGATTCCGATATGCTTAGAAAATTTGATGTTATCTTAGGGATGCATTAGTTATTTAAACATGAGGCAGTTATAGATTGTCAAAAAAAGATCATACGCCTTAAGACACCAAATAAGTCTAAGGTTGTATTTTATGGTAGCAAGTCGCCAAGACAAATGAGTTGTCTGACGATGATGCAAGCCAGGAGGATGTTACGAAAAGGATATGAAGGTTATTTAGCTCATGTAGTGGATACACGAATGGTGAATCCGGACATGGGGCAGATACCTATAGTTAATGAGTTTGGGGATATCTTTCCAGAAGAACTTCCGGGACTTCCACTAGATAGAGAGATAGAATTTTTAATTGATTTAGTACCGGGGACAGCGCCGATATCAATAGCACCATATAAAATGGCTCTGGTAGAAATGAAAGAGTTGATAATCCAACTACAAGAGTTATTGGACATGAAATACATTTAACCTAGTGTATCTCCGTGGGGAGCACCAGTGTTGTTTGTAAAGAAGAAAAATGGTTCAATGAGGTTTTGTATGGATTATAGAGAGTTGAATAAGGTGACAATTAAGAACAAATATCCGTTACGGAGAATAGACGATATATTTGATCAACTTAAAGGAGCGAGATATTTTTCGAAGATTAACTTAAGGATTGGTTACCATTAGTTGAAGGTAAGGACAGAGGATGTACTAAAGACAACATTTAGAACTCGTTACGGCCATTATAAGTTCCTAGTGATGTCGTTTGGACTGACGAATGCGCCAGCTGCATTTATGGACTTGATGAATATAGTATTTAAATCGTACTTAGATAAGTTTGTGGTTGTGTTCATTGACGACATTTTGGTATATTCGAAGACTGAAGAGGAGCATGCCGAACATCTACGAATTGTATTGTAAACATTAAAAAAAGGGATGTTATACGCAAAATTTTCAAAGTGTGAATTCTAGTTGAAGAGAGTTCAATTTTTGGGACATATCATTGATAACGATGGAATTTCTGTTGATCCAGCGAAAGTAGAAGCGGTAAAAAATTGGGGACAACTGAAGACACCGACAGAGGTCAGAAGTATCTTGGGATTGGCAGGATATTACCAAAGGTTTACTCAGGATTTATCGAAGATAGCGACACCATTGACTAATCTGACGAGGAAGACTGTTAAGTATGTGTGGACAGAAAAATGTGAACAGAGTTTTCAGGAGTTGAAAAAGAGACTCAGTGAAGCACCTGTGTTATCTTTACCAGATAGTACTGGGGGGTTTTACATCCATAGTTATACGTCACACAAGGGATTAGGTTGCATTTTAATGCAGAATGGAAAAGTCATTGCGTACGCGTCATGACAATTAAAGGACTATGAGAAGGGATACCCTACCCATGACCTGGAATTGGTTGCGGTAGTATTTGCCCATAAGATTTGGAGACATTATCTCTACGGAGAAAAGTGTGAGATATACACAGATCATAAGAGTCATGAAGTATATCTTTACATAAAAGGAGTTGAACGTGAGACAGAGGAGATGGTTATAATTGATCAAGGGCTATGATTGTGATATTCTATATCATCCAGGGAAGGCCAATGTAGTGAAAGATGTTTTAAGTAGGAAGAGCAGAGAAAAGTTATTTGCATTGACAGAACAAGAAGAATTAGTAAGAAAAATGGAAAAAATGGAGTTGGAGGTGAAAAATCCAAAGAATTTGGATAGAGTAATAGAAACGGTAGTAACATTAAGAATCGGTTAGCTGAAGGCGAAGAGTTGAAGTATAAGATTGACGACACTTGATTGCTGAGATTTGAAGGACGAATTTTGGTACCTGCAGTACCAGAGTTAAGAGAAGAGATTTTGCAAGAAGCGCATAATACGAGATATTCAATACACCTAGGAAGCACAAAGATGTATCAAGATTTGCTTCAACATTATTGGTGGACTAACATGAAGAGAGATGTTGCTGAATGTGTCAGCAGATGTTTAACTTATCAAAGAGTCAAGGAAGAGCATCAACGACCAAGTGGACTATTGCAGCCGTTATAAATTCTGAAATGGAAATCAGAGCACATCACGATGGATTTTGTGGTAGGACTTCCAGTGGCACAAAAAGGTTATGACGCCATATGGGTGATTGTTGATCGTCTTACAAAGTTAACACACTTTTTGTCGATCAGGATTAGGTATAATTTGGATCAACTTGCCAAATTGTATATCAAGGAAATAGTTTAAAGACATGGAGTGCCAGTATCAATTGTGTCTGATAGAGATCAGCGCTTCACGACAAACTTTTGGAGGATTCCTTAAGAAAGAATGGGGACACAGCTAAGGCTGAGTACCGCGTATCATCCACAGACTCGATCCTGGGCCCTATCTATAACTGAATAAAAACCATAGTCCATCTCATTCATCTTGGTCTTCTTTACTTGAACCTGGTCTTCTGCACGGTCTGCACGTTGGGTAGCTTTCATACAAGCATCCTCCGCTCTAGCATGCTTCATCGACTCCTCTTTCATGTAGCCCTTCAATTTCTCAAGATAAGCCAGCACATCATCCCTTTAACTCTCTACGTAAACTAGTTCCCACTCCACGTTTCCAAGACGTTCATTTAGGTCTTGAATCATCTCATTCTTCTGCCTTATGGTGGCTTGACGCACATCCACCAGCTCCTCCAGCTCCTCGACTCTATCCTGTAGCTCAATGTTGCAGTCATAAACCTCCTCGTACATCACTACACTGATAGAGTTAGGTGGAAACTCTTCGGGTTCCTCCTTTTCCTCTGTCTCCTCCTCATCCTCTCAGTCAAAGATAGGCTCATGCTCCTGACCCACAACAGTGAGCAGTGGTGATGGCTCTCTCTGAACCAACTGTTCCCAGACAGTATGGATGTCTCGGGGCTCCTCCTCCATAGGCATCTGTGGTAACTTTGAGACCGGGGCTGACTTGTACCACCCGGGTTGTGACCGAGGCTGACCTGTACCTCCCGGGTTGAGACCGAGGCTGACATGTACCTTCCGGGTTGAGACCGGGGGTGACCTGTACCTTCCGGGTTGAGATCGGAGCTGACCTGTACCTCCCGGGTTGAGACCGGGGCTGACTTGTAGCTCTCGGGTTGAGACCAGGGCTGAGTTGATGCCCCAAAATTGAGACCGGGGTTGAGTTGATGGCCTGGTACTGAGATCTGGGTTGAGTTGATGGCCCGATATTGATATCTGGGTTGAGTTGATGGCCCAGTATTGAGATCGGGGTTGAGTTGATGGCCCGATATTGAGATCGGGGTTGAGTTGATGGACCGGTATTGAGACCGGGGTTGAGTTGATGGCCTGGTACTGAGACCGGGGTTGAGTTGATGGCCCGGTATTGAGACCGGGGTTGAGTTGACGGCCCGGTATTGAGACTTGGGTTGATATGATGACAATTTTGCCCTCCTACATTGTTAGTAACGGGGAAAGAAAATTTCGAGTGTCTACATTATGCATTTTCCCTAGGGCTCGTTATCCTAAAAAGTTTAGAGTTCCTGATTTTGAGAAATACGATGGATTGGAAGACCCCTACACTCACTTGAAGGTGTTCATTAGAGAGCTCGGATCCTATGCAGAGGACGAGAAACTCCGAATAAAGTTATTCCAGAAAAGTCTGACCGGATAGGCTAAAGCCTGGTATGCCCGTCTGGACAACTCTAAAATTCACAGTTTGGAAGAACTGGCACATGCCTTCCTCAACCAATACAGTTTCCACTCTCAACTGGCTCCAAACAGATATCAAATAACCAAAATCAAGAAACAGAACACTGAGTCATTCAGAGAATATGCTCAACGTTGGAGACGAATGGCAGCACAAGTCACTCCACCTATGACTGAGTTCGAGATAGTCATGACCTTCATCGACATCCAAGAAGCCCCGTATTATGAAAGGGTCCTACCAGGCATAGGAAAACCATTCTCAAAAAAGATCAAGCACGGCGAGATGGCAGAAATGGGGCTAAAAACTGGGAAGATAAAAGATCTAACCGCCTTGGAGGTCATTGCCGAACATATCCAATCTGGGAGTTATGTGAATAATCCTCGGAGGACACATAAGAAGAAGGATAGAGAAGTATCCTTAGTATTGCAAGGACAGAATCAGAGGGGTGATTCAAGCAGCATACCCATTTAAAAGAGGAACTATTCCCCTTTTCAAGCTTAAGCACAACCTTCGAACCCGCCATTCCAGAAAAATTTGGAGGCCAGACGTTGGAGAACATTCACCCCCTTAGGGGATTCACTCGAGAATGTGCTAAAACTGTTGACGGCACAGAAAAAGATTGTGCAACTCCTTCCACCAACCAATACCGGTGGACAAAATTTTAACCCAAGCAAAAAGTGTGCTTACCATTCTGGATCCCCGGGACATGATACACAAGACTGTTGGTCTCTTAAGCATAAAATTCAAGACTTAATTGACAACGGGAGAGATTGTGGTGACAAAGCCCGAGCAACCGCACGTGCAGGATAATCCCCTCCCTCAGCACAAAGAGGAAGGTGTCAATATGATTAGCATGCAAAATGGAGAAGGATCCAAATATCTCCGATACGTCGGAGAATCAACTCAATCCAGCCCAGACAGTTGGGAAGTCTCAGAAAGGTAATTCCTGAAAGAACAGGAGATTAAGTCTATCAAGGAACAGATTGGGCAGTTAGCAGAACTGGTCGTATACCAACATCAGGTCACTAGACAGCTGATAAACCAAACCAACCAGTCTGATGCAAATCCTTCCACCCCTGAAATCAGTCCCATTGCTATGAGGGACCATTATCGTTTTCATCAGCATGAACCCTGGGCCGACAAGATGGCCAAGGAAGAGAAGTTCCATGCTGATAGGGAATTCGCTTTCCAGAGGAATTTCACCAACCTAAACCAGCCGATGAAGGAAATCCCCCATATGTTAATCAATGAAGGAATGGTTGCAGACTTATTATCCCCGGTAAATCCTCGATCCAGGAAATTCAAACCTGACCGAATCTGCCAGTACCACTCCAATGCACCCGACCATGATATTGAGGATTGCTGGACACTTCATCATTTAATTCAGGACAAGATTGAAAGTGGTGAACTGATAAGAGGGAATTGGGATTATGGCCTCCCAAATGAAGAAACTCTCTTTATTCCCACTGCATGGAATCAAGATACAGTGGCTGTTATTTCTTGTGATAAGGAGCCAGCCCTCACACCCCTAATGCTATCAGGGAAAGGGTCCAAGAAATATAAAATCCTGTGAAGTTGGCGGTGCTCGAACCGTTGATCTTACCATTCAGACTCCAATATCTAGTGATCAGTCTGAAGAAAGTTCCATGGAACTACGGGAATGATGAAGGTTCCACCTCAAACAACATTGCCATCGTTCCAAAGGAGAATCCATTGTACATGCCTCAGCGGGTGATCAAAGCAATCATCAAGGCCAAAGAAAAGGTGGCTGAAGAGAAAATTGAAGACTTCCTCAGAAAAATGGGACACAATGAAATCAAAGTGGTGCAAAGCCTGAAAGATGCACCCAAGCAGATGTCCATCCTAGATCTGGTCTTATCATCGGTGGATCGTCGCTATATTCTGGTGAAAGTATTGGAAGAAGCCCATCTGCCACATACAGTGGATGCCGAGAAATTCCGTCATGTGGTAGAACACATCTTCAACAGCAATGTGATATATTTCACTGATGATGATATACTTGCAGAGGGGACGGGTCATCGCAAGTCACTGCACATAGCTGTAATGTCATCTGGATATGTGATCGGAGGTGTGCTGATAGATGGAGGATCATCCCTCAACATCTGTCCCTACGACACCTTGGAGAGAATGAAGATTAACCCAAACCGGATCAAAACCAGTCATGTGGTCATCAGGGCTTTCGATGGATCTCGCCGACAAACTATGGGAGAAATTGAGCTTCCTCTTGAGATTGGTCCAAACACTTTCTATGTGTCCTTTCAAGTGCTCAACATCACCATAAGATACAACTTATTGCTGGGAAGGCCATGGATCCATATGGCAGGAGCTGTGCCATCCACCCTCCATCAGCAACTCAAATACATCATCAATGGCAACCTAATGACAGTGAATGCTAAACCAGAGCACCCTGTCTGCATAAAAGGAGACATGCCAGTGATTATCCTAGATGCAGGGATTAAACCTGCTAGTTTTCAAGCCTTGGAGGTGAGCGATACTCAATACCTACCAGTTGGGGCACCAGCCTTGAAGCCTAAAGTCTCCCCCGAAGTAATAACAGTGGCCTAAGAGATGGTATCTTTGGGTTTCCACCCTGGAGAAGGGTTAGGAAAAAATTAACAAGGTATCCAGAGCCCAGTGCAAATTTTGAGTTAGTCAAGGAAAGCCGGATTGGGTTATTCATCCGGGTCAAGTCGTCCGAACCCACATAAGCATCCTAAAGCTCATGCTGTCACTATACTATTGCCAAACCTCACTGATGCAGGATTTGTGAAGCAAATGAGGAAAATCCCAGCTGTGGTATCAGCCATGCTGTTTCCTCTAATTATATCGGTAAGTAAGAGAAAGACCCCAAAGCTTGAGGGGGAGAGTAAAAAGGGAAAAGAAAAGTTCCTGTACGAAGAACGAGACCCATTTACCAACATGTGTGTTCTCATACACTACGAGGGTATAAACGATGATCTCCCCGACAGTGATGAAGAGGATCAGATCCAAATTTCTCGCATCAAGAAAGAGAAAGGATGCAGTTCAAAGAGAAACCCCGACCCTATTTTAAAGTATGTCTTAGTCATCTTCCAAGATGAGGAAGACGAGCACAATTACTTGATCCTCCCTGTTTATGAGGATCTGACCCTGAAAAACTGGAGCAGCGTCCCTTGCCTCACTCAAAAAGGGTAAAAGGGCAGAGAGTCTGTCTGCCCTGTAACATAGTTTCATTTACTGCTTGTTTTATTGCACAGCTATAGCAGTAATTTTTGTCATGCTTTGCTAAATGCTTTGTATATTTAAGCAGGTTCATATATTAAAGTGGAAACATTTTGTTTTCAAGACTCCAGAGTTGGATTTGTTTGTCACTACTGATGAGATGCCAACCTATCACAATGACTACAACTTTGATGTAGAACTGAGCTTCGATTTTATGGGAGTTGATCAAGAGGATCAAGATGACTATAAGGTGCCCGAGGAGATCAAAGAATGGGTCGAAGACAAACCCAAATCAGACCTCGACCAAACCATCACTGTCAATATCGGAACCTCAGAAAACCTCAAAGAAATCAAGATATGCCTAGACCTCACCCAAGATCAAAAAACCGACCTGATTGAACTCCTAACACAATTCCAGAATGTGTTTGCATGGTCACATGGAGACATGATTGGCCTGTCTACTTACATTGTCATCCATTGAATGCCCATCAAAGATGGATTCAAGCCAGTCAAGCAGAAGCTCAGGCGATTGAAACCTGAATGGAGGATGAAAGTTAAAGAAGAAGTTATTAAACAATTCAAAGTCAGCATCATTATGGTATCAACATACCCGGAGTGGCTGTCAATCATAGTCCCCGTGCCAAACCCTGAAGGGAAAGTATGAATATGCGTGGATTACCGGGACTTTAACAAAGCCTGCCTCAAGGATAATTTCCCAATACCTTTCATCCACATCCTGATCGACAACACGGCGCAGTACGACATGTATTCTTTTGTGGATTACTTTGCTGGTTACCATCAAATCATGGATGTTGAAGAAAACAGGGAGAAGACAACTTTCATCACTCCCTGGGTAACCTTATATTACAGACGATTATCCTTTGGCCTCATCAATACGGAGCCACATATCAGCGAGCCATGATGACCCTATTTTATGACATGATGCATAAAGAGATAGAGGTTTATGTGGATGACATTATCGTCAAATCCCGGAAGGAGGACGATCACATTGACCATTTCAAGAAGCTGTTCAACAGGCTACGTAAATACAACCTCAAGTTGAATCCAGCGAAATATGCTTTTGGCGTCAAATCAGGCAGGCTGTTAGGATTCCTAGTGAGCAAAAGAGGCATTAAGCTGGATCCTGCCAAGATAAAAGCCATCACAGAGATGCCAGTACCTCAAACAGAGAAGGAGATACGCGGGTTCCTGGGAAGGATCAATTTCATAATTTGATTTATTTTCCAGCTCACAGCAACTTGTGAACCCATCTTCAAGCTACTACAGAAGAATTCCTCCACCAAATGGAATGAGGATTGTTAGAAAGCCTTCCTTGCCATCAAGAAGCAGCTAATTGAAGCTCCAGTGTTGGTACCCCCGAGGGACAGAGTTCCCTTGTTTATGTACCTATCTGTCAATGCCAACGCAATGGGCTGTATGCTGGGACAGAAAGATGATAGTAGCAAGGAGAGAGCTATCTACTACATCAGCAAAAGGTTCAGCATCGGTGAACAGAACTACACTCTGATCGAGAAAACATGTTGTGCATTAGCATGGGCCGCCATGAGGTTACAATATTATTTGTATGGGCACACGACCTACCTTATATCCCACATGGATCCGCTGAAATACGTATTCAACAAGCCAATGTTGAATTATCTTCTGTCCAAATGGGAGTTGATCCTCCAACAGTTCGACATTGTTTACGTAACTCAGAAGTCCATCAAAGGTCAAGGCATTGTAGATCAACTAGCTGAAGCACCATTAGGAGAGTTCGAACCTTTGGAGACTTATTTTTTGGATGATGGTATCATGACAATTCAACAAATTCTTCAAGAGAATACAGTCCAACCATGGAAAATGTATTTTGATGGAGCAGTAAACATGGAAGGTGCCGGAGATGGGACAGTCCTTATCTTTGGTATAGGAGAACAATATTATGTGGCTACCAAGCTACAATTTGTCAACACCAACAACACAGTTGAGTATGAAGGCTGCATAATGGGGTTGAAGTTAGCCCAATCCATGGGTATCAAACATCTATTGGTCTTTGGAGATTCTGAGTTGGTCATTAGACAAACCATTGGGGCATATCACACCAAAGAACTGCATTTGTTGCCTTATCACTGGCAGGTCATCAAAATATCCATGGAGTTTGAGGACATAACTTTCATCTATATTCCTCACGGTAGGAATGACTTAGCTGACGCATTGGCAACGTTGGCTTCTTTGATCCGCATATCCGATAGGAGTGGGATTCTCGATATCAAATTCATAAGACAAAAGACCCCAACATACGGGAATTACATTGGAGAAGTATTAGATGAGATTCCTTCTATCAAACAGACATGGTATCAAGACATCAAGGAATATCTCTGAGATAGATCTACACCCGCTGGGGCAAGCCAAGCTGAACGAAAGCGGATTCACAAGATGGCTATGAAATTCTATCTGAGTGGAGATGCACTCTACAAAAGGGATGCTGGAATAGGGCTCTTAAGATGCCTTGATAAAGAACAAGCCCAGAGATTGATGGATGAAGTCCATGGCAGAATCTGTGGTCCATATATGAGCCGTCATCTGCTGGCCAAGATGATATTAAGAACTGGGCATTATTGAATCTCTCTCAAAGCTGACTGCGACGACCACGTCAAGAGGTTCTACCAATGCCAAGTTCATAGAAATTTCATACACGTTCCTCCAAATGAGCTACACAACTTGGGTTCGCCATTATGTGGGGAATGGATGTGATTGGACCAGTTGAACCCAAAGCCAGCAACGGACATCGCTTCATCTTCACCATAATCGATTACTTCACCAAGTTGGTTGAAGCTGCCTCTTTTCCCAAAGTCACCAAAGAGGTCATCATTGGTTTCATCAGAAATAATGTCGTCTATCGATATGGACAACCGGAGGTGATTGTATCAGACAACGCCAAGAACCTAAACAATCAGATGATGAGAGAATGGTACTGTCAAAGCAGCCAACAAGAACATTAAGAAGATCACGCAGAAAATATCCGCCAATCACAAAGAGTGGCCTGACCTATTGTCTCTAACCCTGTTAGCATACAGGACGTCAATGTGCACTTCTACTAGGGCTACCCCTTACTCATTGGTATGTGTCATGGAAGCAGTCCTTCCCATAGAGGTAGAAATGGAGTCCCTGAGAGTGTTAATAGACGCTCAAATGGAAGAAGACTAGTGGTTGCAAGAGCGGTACCACCAGCTATCACTAATAGATGAAAAGAGGGCTGCAGCCATTTTCCACGGGCAGTTATATCAGCAAAGCATTGCTCGATCTTACAACAAGAAAGTCTGAATCCGGTAATTCAAAGAGAATGACCTAGTGCTGAAGAAAGTTTTGGCCAATCAAGATGAAGCCAAAGGAAAATTCACCCCAAATTGGGAAGGCCCTTTCATTGTCAAAGAGGTGTTGACAGGAGGAGCTGTCAGATTGCAAGAAATGGACGGGAGCAAATTTCACCAACTCATCAACTCAGACACCATAAAAAGGTACTACGTTTGAAACACATGCATACCAGCATCCTAGTCCTGCGAATCAAATAAGTTTATCTTTAACTAAAAGATAGAACTGCGAATGACCTGATCTCCCTCAACCCGGGAGTACGTAGGCAGGCATTCCTGGTGCGGTCAAACCAAACAAAAACTCAAAAACACATCAAACCAAACTCAAAAGAGACACTTCTCAAGCCTCTCTCATACAAAATGGAACTACGAATGACCTGATTTCCCTCAACCCGGGAGTACGTAGGCAGCCATTCACTGTACGGTTTGACCTTCAAGAAAAACTAAAAACTAATAAAAACCAGTCTTAAGACACCAAAACCATATAAAACTATCCATTCTCCCTGGTCAACAGGCCTGTCTGAGATATTCTTCGACATCTCACTGTCAATCAATCAAGGAAAAGCTCATGATACATCAACAACAACAAGTCATGAAAGAAGTGGTAATCACTCAGCAAAGACAATACATATCCAAACAGGGAAGTGAATAAAAATATATTTCTCTGATATATAATACTGTTTGATATATACAATGTGTCTTGTACATGACAAAAATGGCTGATCTAGTATGTGCAGGAAAAACAAAGCTAGTCTATGGACTCAAAGATAAATGGGACAGCAGTACCAACATGGCATTTGTCTCTGAAGATGAAGGAGCCACTGCAAGCGCAATACCCTTAGCCTCCATACGGGCCAAAACATCCACTGCCATCTACATAGTGGCACTATGATCATCAATGTAAACACTCATCTCGGCAACCAGACCATGAGTATAGGATCAGAGAGTTATACTGTCGGCAATATGGAAATCTCGGGAAGCTATGGCCTCATCCCTTTCTACAAAAGCAGCATCCCTGGCCATCAAAACCTCCTCAATCTCCTCAAAGGCTGCATATTTGGAAAAACGGATCTCATCCCTCGCCACAAAAGCTGTATCTCTAGCAATCAAAGTCTCCTCAATCTTGACAAAAGCAGCATCTCTAAAAGATCGAGCCTCGTCTCTCTCAGCCAATATCGTATCATGAGTGGCTCGAGCCTCATCTCTCTCAGCAAAAGCTATGTCTCTGCCAAACAGGGCGGTCAACATCAGCTCTCTAGCCTGATCTCTCTCAAAGGTCATCATAGCTAGTGAGTCTGCCAAAGCTGGATCTGTCCCGACAGGAATGATCGGCGGATCACTAACTAGTACTTCTGTCAAACCTACAAATAAATCATCCTCCGTAGGAGAATCAGGATCCTCCATAGGCTCCTCCTCATCTGAGTCCACAACCGGGGCTGACTGGTTGAATGCAGCTGATGCTATATCGCTCTGTAACCATGCTGAGTACTTTGGAGAACGATCCGAATGGCTAGTAGAGAAACCAGCCCTCTCCTTATGAGTCCAACACTCATAAATTCTGATCAAGTCGGCTAACGACATAGAAGAAGCTGACATCCGCTGATTAATAGCCCCTTCAAAATGGTGCAGGCTCTAGAACTGATCAAACTGACCCATAACTGCCAGAGGGTGGTAAGTGGTCACTCCCCTCAATCTTGCTAGGGGATAGTAGTCCATGTCAGATGCATGAGTGATAAAGCTATAGGGGGAAACTAGCCCTGAACAGGGCAAAATCAAAAAAGGATGCACAATATCGGACAGAAAAGTTGACTATGTCTCCACATTCGAACACTCTGCCTGCTGAAAGGAGTATTACATGGCTATCTTATGGGTGAAATAATACCCCTGGTGTCTGAAGAAGCCAATCGGGAGCAAGTGGGACATGAGCCACGCGTACAACAAGATAGAGCTACCTCTGAAGAATCCCTCCGGATGGGTACGGCAATAGGTAGCTGACCTCAGTATCTCAGCCAATATCATCGGCAGGATGGTGCCATGACCATCAATCAGACATCCAAGTTGTCTAAGGGTAGTGGCATATAAACGTAGGCCACGATGCACATCAACAAGACGTCTACACGGGCGAGCTGCCACTCATCTACCAAAATGATAAAATCCCCAGAATGTCGCTCGTAGCTGTCTAGCCGGTCAAAGCGATTGATCAGAAAGTCTATGGATATCACATGTCCTGTAATAATCTCCTCAGTGATAACTCGACGTCTCAGACCCGGCATAGTCATAAATGGTCTCCGCGTGTCACTGATGGCTATATGAGCGCAAGGCAGATTCAGTGCTATGCTTGTAAGACACTCATACTCCTCTAAGGTAGGAGTCAACTCGTGGAGCCCAAAATGGAAAACCTGTCGATCAGGTATCCAGCATGATAAGATGCCATCCACAAACCCATACGGAACCTGGAAGGCTAAAAGGGATAGAGAATGTCCTAGCCTCTGGTCTACTGTCCCTCTGGCTGTGAGGGGTAGACTGTCATACCACGACTACAATGAAGATGCCACCGAGGACGGTGGCAAATGCTCAATGCGACTAACGGTGGAGTACGACATCTGTATCACCATATCATAAGACTATCCAGGGGTCAAACTTGAACTCATCTGTCTAAGTGCATATTCATGACATAATACAAGCATAATGACAATGATAAACATGATGCAACAGATAGGAAATATCATGCACAACAGAATAAACTATCTACTACAAGCATCATTTCTGTCTGCTAATAAAGTGCAAAATAAAAAGTACAGGGATATGGGGCACAACCCCCCAACTACTAACAGTGGCCTATCAAAATGGGGCACAGCCGCCCAATAACCACACAGAGGCCTGTCAAAAGATATAGCTATAATAGCTATCCAAAAAGGTCAAGAATGTCTACACTCAGGTGGTTAACCTGCTTCATCCCCTCCGTGGACACAAAGTCATGGCCATCAGTAATGTCAGGGCGGTACAAGGGAGGATTAGCCCTTGTATAACTGCTAGAAAATGGACATGAAGAGGGGCCCGCTCTGGAGCCGGACGAATCAAAAAAAGATGCCTCTGATGGATCTCGGCCAAGATGCCCGATAAACAAATGAGCTCTCTCCAACTGCTGGGTCAGTCCTATAATCTGGTCCAAGTGAGTAGGCTCCCTGAGGCAAGCTATCCAATCTGTCATCATCACAGACCCGGCACCATATTTGCCATAAGCTGGGTGGCACGAGTTTGAGCCCTAATAGTGTGAGTAATTCACCAGCTGCTGAATGCCTCCTAGTTGTATGGACCCTCTGATAGGGTAAAGCCATTTACGCCCTCCATCGAAATATCTATGAGCGGCTGAACTAGTGGACAATGATGCCAAGAAGGAGGAACAATGGGAATGCGAATCTGCCCCGTGATGGTCCTGATAGCACGCTCTCCTAAATTGATCTCCCAACCTTCCTCTGTCAAAAATGGGACTCTATGGGTAGATAATGCAAACTCCCGGCCAGTGGGGAAGCCTCCCTCAAACCCAACTGTCAAAACGTTACCATTTATACCTTATCAACACTTCAATTTCCTATCGTAATAAATATTTACATGTATAGGATATTCATTAGCTAAGTACATTCGGTACACAAGCTTGATATGTAAGTTAAATATACACATATGGTCCTAACTTAGTCATATAACCCTATACGTATGTTATTATATACTTATACACATGTAGCATGAAATCAGTATATACGTCATTATGAAATCAAGTAACATAGTTATATCATGTATGGCATTATAGTGAATCATAACACTAAATTGGTTATGTCTTTGGTATTCTTGGAATTCCTTTTTACAAGTTAGACATCATCATGTTACTTTATTATCACGTGTGAATATATATCAGCATCAATCACATTCTGCTTAACAAATTGGAGTGGCATTATAAGTAACTGACATAAATCAGAAATAACAAAATGTCCATATCAGATTCCAGCATGGCGCAGCTGTGCCCTGGTTAAGTCGGCGCAGCTGCGCTGTCCCTTGGCCAGACCAGGGTGGGGCTTGTGCACTGCTGCTTCTGTCCAAACCTTTAACATTCTAAGTCAATACCACTTATCATGCATACATGCAAGAGGACTTTACATACTTGCATGACCATTCTAAGTTCATTTTACACCTCATGGTCTTAGTTTGAGATTTCTAAGGAAATAGGCCAATTGGGGTCATACATCACAAGGACTACCATGCTTACCACGTACACACATAAGGTAGTCATGAAATCAGTTTAGTATGCATGCTTACTAAGACTTTCATCACATACGCATAGCTAGCATTGTTATTTGCTTGAAAATTTAATCAAACTCATACTTGATTAACTTACATTGTATCTAACAAGTTGGGTGCACATATAGGATATTTTAGTGATGTTAGAGGTACTAGCATGCATAACAAAATATCATAATGTATTCCTTAACATGCTCATGAACATTAGTTCTTCAAAACTTTCAAGTTTCTCTTTAAAAGTCATCTTGAACTAGGCTATCATGACTTAACACATGAAAACAGATTTTAGACTATATTTCATTCATAATCTACCCACATACACATGCTCATATGGTCAGAATATAAACATGATACCTATATGTCAAAGTTTATTTTAAAAACTATAATTTTCTTTAGTAATTATATACTAACATAACCAAACATACTCATGCTACATCATGACACATATATACACATGTTATCATGATCTTCATGCATATCTAGACCACACAAACATGCTTACAAGGTCAGAACATAAACATCAATATAATATATCAAAGTCTATTTTAGAAACATTAAGTTCATTTAGCAATGTATACTAACGAAGTCAAAACAACTCATGCTACATCAAGAATCACATATACACAAGTTAAACATGTTCTCCATGCGTTGCTAAGGTATTATCAACATGATAGACTTAACAAATTTTAGCAGAAACAGAAAACTAAAGTCAGGTCCTGGTGCAGCTGCGTTGCACCCTAGTACAAAATAGGAGCAGCTGCGCCGTGTCTCGGCCAGAACTAGAATAGAGCTCTGTCTGCAGAATGTTGACCCCAACATTGATTCTCTTCAATTTAAGCATGCTCAGACTCATTCTAGAGGGTCTATACATGCATATAAACTTCATAAACACTTGATAGAACATTTCCAAACCCAATTCATAATAATTGGTGAGAATTTCTATAAATTGGTTAAGCTTGGAATTAAGAATTTAAAACAAGAATTTACCTTCTATGAAGTTTAGTTAGCTTAGTTCCTTTCTCCTGCAACTCCTAGACTCCTTCTGAACTAACAGGCACTCACACTCTCAAACTTGTAATTCAACAGACAATTTTCAGCAAGGAGAAATGAAGAAGATATGGCTGCTATTTATAGAAGAACGCAAAGCCAGACAATTGCTTTACACTAAGGTTTGAACCCAGAGTGTAGAAGAAGAAAACAATGGTTATTGAGGAGTTGCTCAACCACCATTTCTCAGCCATTTGCATAGCCATCATCACCTAGTGCATAGCCACTGTTCCAAGCTCGGCAGTTTACATAAAGGGGATATATACTATTTGGGCCAACTGAAATGGAACAAGGCTTTTAAATCCTCAGCATTTAGTTCAATGTAGTTATTTTAAATTCCCCTTTTGGCTCTCTCATGTGATTTTAATGCATAATGTTACTACAAATGGAAAGTTAGGGATTATATATGTGCCCATAACATATAATCGATGTACATTGGGTTCTTATAAAATAATATTTAATACAGTTTAACTGGGACAGTTAGGTATTATTAACGGGGTGTTCTTCATAATTATTATTAATACTCACACATCAATATTAAAATGGGTAACCATTTATTTGTTTTCCTCCCATATATTTAAGTGTATACTTAATTTAATCCAATAATCCATAAGGTACCCCTTTAATACATTCATACACACATGTTGTCACATAACATCATTTCAACTCTATTATTTCCAATTATATTAATTTATTGAAATAATCATTAAATAACAATTGTTTATTTAATTTATTATAATATTCCTGAGGTACACATATCATGTATTCACATAAATCCTTTTGTGTAATTCATGTGACTTACTTCATTTCACTATATAGTTCCTATATTATATAGTCATATCCAATGTCACACTATACATTATATTATATAGGTGTAGTTACTATACAATATGTGATTACATAACTTTACACTTAGCAATTAATCGAACAAGCATTGATCTATTATATTAATTATTTGCTCATTAATCCACTATCATTCATAGTAACAATTAATAAAATTTTAATTATTCATATACCCAATAATATTCTATTACTCACAATAACATATTATTAATTAATTACTCATTAATAGGCTATCACTAATAACAACAATTAATTAATAATATAATATTAATTAATCCTTCACTTATTAATTCCTTCGTCCTTTAATCAATTAAATCATCATCATTTCCCATTCTTATGCCACACAAGGCATTTTACGAGTTCATCGCAATTCTTCATATTTTCTTAATTATTATAAATTCAATTTGAAATTAATTGAATTACTCATTTCATAACACATAAACATTTATATTCAAATAAATATTTTTTATTAATATCAAAAATTTATATTTATTCCTAAAATTCACGGTTCTTACAATACTGCAGAATACGAAGGATGCATTGTGGGGTTAAAATTGGCTCAGTCCCTGGCAGTTAAACGATTAGCTGTGTTCGGAGATTCGAAACTAGTCATCAGACTGTCCACCGGGGCCTACACCACTAAGGAATTGCATCTACTGCCTTACCATTAGCATATTCTCATATTGGCAGGAGAGTTTGAAGACATTGCCTTCATGCATATTCCCCGGAACCGAAATGATTTCGCTGACGTATTAGCTACATTAGCTTCATTGGTGAACCTATCAGCAAGGAAGGGAATGCTTGTCATCACTTTCACTATACAGAGTGCACCGTCATCTGGAAACAGTGTAGGGGAGATATAAGATGAGATAACACCTACTGGACCACCTTGGCACCACCACATTAAAGAATATTTGCGAGATCGATCAACCCCTGAAGGAATGAGTCAAGCCGCAAAGAAGCGAATACGGAAAATGGCCATAAACTTCAACCTAAGTGGAGATGCTCTCTATAAGAGAGATCCGAGCGTAGGCCTTCTGAGATGTCTAGACAGAGATCATGCCCAGTGACTTAAGAATGAAGTACATGGTAGGGTGTGCGGACCACATATGAGTGGACCCCTGCTTGCCAAGATAATTCTAAGGATGAGACATTACTGGATATCTCTCAAAGTGGATTGCGATGATCATGTCAAGCGTTGTTATCAATGCCATATCCATGCCAACATTATTCACGCACCCCTGAATCAACTACATTGCATGACATCACCATGGCCCTTTTCCATATAGAGAATTGACGTAATAGGACCTGTTGAGCCTAAAGCCAGTAACGGTCATAGATTCATCTTCACTATGATCGATTACTTTACCAAGTGGCTTGAAGCAGCTTCCTTCCCCAAGGTCACCAAGGAGGTCATTGTTGGTTTCATTATAAATAACGTCATCTATCGGTATGGACAACCTGAGGTTATTATATCAGAGAACGCGAAGAATCTGAATAATGAAATGATGAGGGAACTGTGCAATAAGTTCAATATTAAACACCTCAATTCGGTCATTTATCGTCCGAAAATGAATGGTGCGGTGGAAGCCGCTAATAAGAATATCAAGAAGATAATGATGAAGATATCGGTAAATCACCGAGGATGGCCTGATCTGTTGTCGTTAACCATTCTTGCATACCAAATGTCGACTCAAACCTCGACTAGGGAAACACCTTATTCATTAGTCTATGGCATGGAGGCCGTACTTCTTGTCAAAGTGGAGATGGAATCGCTAAGAGTGATGCTAGATTCCCAGATAAGGAAAAGAGACAATGGATACAATATTGATACGATCAGTTATCCCTGATAGATGAAAGGAGGGTTACTGCTATCTTTCACGGCCAACTATATCAACATTGAATGTCCCGATCTTATAACAAGAAGGTGCAACCTCGAGAGTTTAAATAGCATTACTTGGTACTAAAGAAGATTATTTTAGGCCAGGATGCAGCTAAAGGGAAATTTTCCCCAAATTGGGAAGGACCTTTTGTTGTCAAAGCAATTCTATCGGGCAAAGCCTTGAAACTGGAGGACATAGATGGTGAGGAATTCCCACAACTGATCAATTCTGATTCTGTGAAATGGTATTATGTCTGAGACCCTTTTTATTTTGAACTGGAATACTTTGTCTTGATAAAAAAAGAAAAAAAGAAAATAAAAAAGAAATAGAAAAAAAAGAGAAAAAATATCAAGTCTGGTTTTCAGGTCTGAGCCTGAACTACGAAAGACCTGATCTCCCATCTGCGGGAGTATGTAGGCGACCATTTATGGTGCGGTCTAACCCTCGAAAAACAAACCAAACAAAAAAAATCAAAATCCCATCAAACCAAGCTCAAACCCAAATAAACACTTTTCAACTATTCAGGCCAAGCCTGAACTATGAAAGACTTGATCTTCCATCTGCGGGAGTACATAGGTAACCATTTATGGTGCGGTCTAACCTTCGAAAAAGAATCCAAACACTTTCACCTTATTCAAAATCCTAACCTATACAAAAACCAAAATATACCACAAACCCGCCAAATCAAAGGCTCATGCGGAGAGGATCTAGCTACATCTCAGCATCACCCTGCCGAATCTGGCTCAAGTATGACAAGACAAGTTCTATGTCAACATAATAAATCATGAAGCGAGAATGGTAATAGTGTACAAGGCTAGACATGCTCAAATAAGGGAAGTGAACTGAACATATTTCTTTTTATATATACAACTGTTTAGAATACAAAAGTTAATTCTAACATGTGACAAAAGATAATAGCAAAGTTTGTATAGGAAAATGAAACAGGGCTATAAATTGGCGATAAGACGAATCAACATAGCCAAATATCCAGTCGTCTCTGAGGAGCATCCCTGAGCTCATGCTTCAGTACATCGATGCATCTTAGCAACTCTACTGCCATGCAATAAACATCCTCCTGACTCTGCACTACACCTTGAACGAGACCAGTAAGTCCATCTGCAAAAGTTTAGGCAGCATCTCTATCAACGAGGGCTTGATCTCTAGCAACAAAAGCTGTGTCTCTCTCTATAATAGCAGCATTCCGACCAGCTAAGGTAGTCAACATCATGGACCGAGCCTGATCCCTCTCGAAGGTCACCAGGTGAAGCTGTCTGTCCATCGCCTCCATGGAAATGGATGACGAACTCAGAACAGTACTGACTAGAGAAGTTGTCAACTCCGCAAACAAAGCATCCTTATTCGGAGATATAGGATCCTCCATAGGCTCCTCAACATCAGTAGACCAACCCTCATCCTCGAATAAAGATCCTGTCTCAACATGGTCCGCTGTGTCTGGTGCTAAATTCGACTCTAGCCAAGCTAAGTACTCTGCAGATCGGCCCAGATGGAAGTCTCTGAACTCCGCTGTTTGCCTATGAGACCAAAATCTGTAGACGCGAGCTAGATCAGCCTCGATAACTGAGCAGACGGGGAAGCGATAATCCTCAGTCCCCTTAAATTAATGGACCTCCTGATACTGATCAAATTGGCCCATCACCTTCAGAGGATGATAGGTCATCACACGCCTCAAACTAGCCAACGAAAGGAAATCCAGGTCAGCTACATGGGTGGTGAAACTCAGAAAGGAGCAGTAACCAGAATACATAACTATCGCAAAAGGCTCCTCCATGGCACCCAGGAACAAAGTCCAAGACGCCTCATCGATGTAGGAAGTCTGGTGGTAGAAGTAGATCTACGACATGTCATGTCCAAAGAAAAACCCATGACGACGAAGCCGACTGATCGATCTAAGGTGGGTTATGAACCATATATATAGAAGGACGGGGCTACCTCTAAACTCGTGATCCCAAACAGTCCGGTAGAAGGATGATGATATCAATGTCTCTGCCAAGATAAGAGGGAGTATAGTGGAGTCATCTCTGAGAGCCCTGACAGCCATCGACATCCCAACATCTAAATGGTCAGCATAGATAAGCATGTATAAATATGATATAAGGCACATGACAAGGGCATCCACTCGGGCAGTGTGTCATCTCTCCCCTGAAATGGCAAAATCTCTATGATAAACGGTGAAGCTGTCAGCAGATGCAAAGTGGCCTATCATGAAGTCCATTGAAATGATGTGGCTACCACCCACCTCTGCCAAGACGACTGCCCTCCTCAGTCCAATAACCATCATAAACTGGTGGCGCATATGGCCTAACGTCATCCGTGCACATGGCCCCTCAATCGATAACCCGGAGATGCGACCGTACTCCCCCAAAGTGGGAGTCAAATAATCAGAGACAAACTAGAAAATATAGCGCTTTAGAATCTAGTAGGTGAGCATCCCATCAACAAATCCCTCTGGAACCTGAAAGGATAACAGAGATAAGGAGTGGCCTAGCATGTGACCGACTACAATGCAGTCATAATTTGACAAATGATCATGCCAAACCCTCAAATTGGTAGCTATCTGACCAGGCGAAAGGTGATCCAAGCGAGCAACGGCAGAGGAAGCCATCTGTAAAACTGTGTCAAAAAGACCATACAGGGGTCAATCTTTATCAAATCATTTAAATATATACGAAGCATGCATCATAATGAATGATAATATAGTATGTGCAATAAATAAATAGAAAACATCATACATAGATATCTGTCGAATACATCAGTTTTATATATACATTATTGGCATCCCTATGATACATGTGAAAATTAAGAAATAAAAAGTATATGATGCTAGGGGATAAATGCCCAATTACTAAAAAAGGACCTATGGAGTCTTCACGATGACATCTACGAAGGTGATGCTGTCGTCGAACTAATCAAACTGAGCCAAGTCCTCCTGAGTAGGCATATCCTGCGTAGAAGGGCGATAAGGCATATCCTGTGGATCTGGGCGATAAAGCGTCTCCTACACATCCGGGTGATAAGTAAATGGATGACCTCCATCCTGAGAACCACCAGTGCCTGAGGGTCCATCCCCATGAGAACCGCCAGTTCCTGATGTTCTAGTCTCGTGATCATGAGCGGCAAAAGTACCAGCCAATGAAGGGTCTCTGTCTAGATGACGACAGTACATCAATAACTGCTCCACCTGACGTCTCAAATCAGCTATCTGAGTCTGATGAGAAGGCTCCTGGAAGTATGATATCCATTCCTTCACCATAAGATACCCCGGAACCATATCTCCCAAAAACTGGGTAGCCCGGGTCTGAATCCTATCGTGTCTGGGCCCCACCAAGTGGAAAAATCCTTAGAAGTGATAGGACCATCTGACAAATGAAACCCTCATACCCAGCGGTGGGAATCGCTGCGGTTGGCTGAGATAAAGCCATAAAAGTTGAGAGGAAGAAAAGGAAGGCGAATCTCCTCAGTGATACATCTAAAAGCATGCTCCCCGAGGTAGATCTCCCAACCTCTATCAAACAGGAATGGAATCTGGCGAGTAGACAGATAATACTCTGGCCCTATCAGTAGACTATCCTCAAACCCCTCAGACAAGTGCTCTGCAGAATAAGGGACCCACACTATGTCAGAAGTCGTCAATGTTCCTAACTGGAGACAGGCATGGGTAAAGCCCACCGCAACCGGGACCTCCGATAAAGTGGACTAATGCCATCTACGTCCCCGAGGATAAGTGTCTAAGCCTAGGACAGAGATAGGGCGAAGACAATGAAGCCTCTCATAAGCCCAGAACTGTTAATTCAAAGAACCCGACATTAGTCATGGGAAAAGATAAACCCATCAAAATTCAGACAAGTGAAAATCAGTCAAAATGATTAACTAGAAGAAACGGGTAGAATGTAACCCAGACATTGGTAACTTCCTCTAATCGCAGTCGCATCTTGTGAAGAAAGAGAACTGCAAGTGAATAGAAGGATGGCAACTCAGATTCATACCCAGCAAATTAGGAACAGCTACCTGAATGCCAGGAAGAAATCGGGGCACCGCAGTGGGCTGAAATGGAACCCCAGGCTCAGGGATATCCTCCTCTTCTAAATGAGGTGGGTCCTCACCAAGAGGACGCGGAACTGGCTCCATTAATCGCTGAACATGCCTACTAACACATGGAGTCAGAACGTCAGAAGGAGGCCTCCGTCGACAAACTCCAGCTGAGACCTGGTGAGACGAAGAGCGGCTAGGTCCCGCAGAGTCCATACCTGGACAATGAGTTCATAGGAATCAAAGCAAAGTCAAGTATATTCCTGCCCTATTCAAATTTCAAATATAATCCCTGAAATATAATTTAGGTCATCACATCATGCATGTCCTACATGTGCTATTATATGTGTACATCATTTTTAACTCACATCCTATCATATCTACACATGTATCTAGGATCCTAGCATCTAACTTGTGAAATTTTTTTGCCAGAGTTTTCCCTATAAAATGGACAATCCACATGCCCGAAACATACATTAAATCACCCTAGGAGGGTGCACAATCACAGCTAAGCAATTAAATAGCAATTTAAACTATTTTCTAATACATATACTAACTGATAAATGGTAATATGTCGCATCCATACGGTCCATAAGATGATACGTAAGCATATATTGCATTATAACATGTCCATCAAGCTATCTATGCATACATGTTCAATATAATGCGTTTAAGGAAAGAAATATATATTGTCACCGATGAAAACACAAAAAAATGGAGTCTATACGATACCCGTAGTGCGTAGAGGATATGTACGGTGACGGATCGCTCCAAATCAAGCCGGAATAGCATAGATCTGAGATGGGGCTAGGATTTTTCAGTGAGAACGCAAGAAAACTCAAATCAAATAATGAAAATGAGCCTTCCCGAGGGTATAAGCCCGATCACGAACAGCTTCAACCATACATGCTCCAGCTGCATGTATAGGTGCGGCTGCCCAAAGTGCGTCCCGCGACTTCCTATTTGGTAGAATGCAGTCCGAAACATGTTATTTTAGGTCCAGAATGGTCACATTACTTAAGAAGGCACCCTTCCAGATCAGTTTTAGTCCCCGAAAACCCAAAAAATTGTCCAAAAAGGTAGAAAATTGGTAAGGATCAAAAACCCAGACGTTTAACATCGGAAGACCAGAAAGTTAGTCAAAATTAATACTGCATCTCAGAATCCACCAGCATAAACTCCAGTGAGGGTATCGGCTCAACCCCGATGATGTAATCCGTTGGCAACAAACTAGTGAAGGAATCGGCATAACCCTGATTTTGGAATCTGTTGGCAACAAACCAGTGAAGGCATCGGCATAACCCCGATGGTGCAATCCGTTGGCCACAAACTAGTGAAGGCATCAGCTCAACCCCGATGGTGCAATCCGTTTGCCACAAACCAGTGAAGGCATCGGCTCAACCCCAATGGTGTAATCTGTTGGTAACAAACCAGTGAAAGCATCGGCTCGACCCCCGATGATGTAATCCGTTGGCAACAAACCAGTGAAGGCATCGGCTCGACCGCTAATGATATAATTCGTTGGCAACAAACCAGTGAAGGCATCGGCATAACCCCGATGGTGCAATCCATTTGTCATAAACCAGTGAAGACATCGGCTCAACCCCGATGGTGTAATCTGTTGGCAACCAACCAGTAAAGGTATTGGCGTAACCCCGATGGTGTAATCCGTTAGCAACAACCCAACGCAGGCATCGACATAACTCTGATGGTGTAATCCGTTGGCAACAACCAAATGCAGGCATCGACATGACCCCGATGGTGTAATCCGTTGGCAACAAACCAACGCAGGCATCGGCTCGACCCCCGCTGATGTAACTAGTTGGCAACAAACTAGCGAAGGCATCGGCACAACCCCGATGGTGTAATCCGTTGGCAACAATCCAACGCACGTCGGCTCAGCCCCGATGGTAAAACCGTTGACTACAACTCAAACGCAGGACGGCTCAGCCACGATAAAATAGTCCATTGGCTACAAACCAATGTGGGCGTCGGCTTAACCTCGACGACGTAATCCTTATGACTTTATTATAATCTCACATATCATTACATGTTTTATACATGATATTGCATCATCAGATATACCTTGTCATGTATTCTCCGTGTCTAGTAATCTTTGTCATGTTCATTCCATTGTATTGCATAAATATGACAAAGAGGGACATCTGTAGACACTCAAAATTTCGCTTTCTTTATACTAACCTTGCAGAAGGGCAAAGCCATAATTTTACTTCGGAGACAACCCCGAGATAGGGCAAAAGCATCTAGTCACCCCGGAGATAACCCTGTGGATGATTAAAAAGAGCCAATGACGTCCGAGCATGGCGCGAACCAAACGATGATCGCAAAGCTAAGACAGTGTCCTCCAAGAGTCACCGCAGCAAACCTCGAACTACGTGCCATCAGAGATAAGAAGGTTAACTATAGTCTGGAACTGGAAGATATCTCTCAGCTACCAGCATCATCTTCCCGGTCCCCGATTTAGTTAGACTCGACCTTATTCCGCAGCCTTCCGCAAAGACTTTCCGGAAGTTTGGCCTGCGGAGATCAACTTTCTCAGAACCGAGACCAAATGAACAAACTTTGAGACGGCGTGACCAGCCGGGCCCAGTCGCGTGTATACATGCGACTAGCCGTATGTATATATGTGGCTGGCTTCAGTCGATTAATAGAGCAATATCAACTTATTTAGAAAAAAAAAGAGACAAGAAGTTAGAGAAACTAATTTTTAGAGAAAGAAGCCCTCGAGTTGGACCCATATACACCAACTTTGAGTTGTTCGATCTTGTTTAGTGCCTACTTAGAGTCCCGAGAGCGTTCTTAGTTGATCTCGGGTGATAAAACGCTTGTTCACGCGTCCCCCAAGGTGAAAACCGCTCTTTTTAGCTACGTTCTTTGTAAAATTTGTTCAATATACTAGATTGATGTTATATATTGTTTAAATCTAGTTAAACTTGTTGTTTTCTAAGTATATTGTGTAATAGTTGGTAGATATTGAGTTTTTACCGGTTATATTATGCATATCTTATTGTAAATCAAGTCCGGAGGCTAGATCTACCTAAATCTAAGCCGAATCTAGCCTTTTGAGTGGTTATTAAGCATGAAGCTTTAACCAGTATGCTAGATCAGCTTAGATTCACAGTAGATTATGTGTTTTACCGTTTTATATCAATCCCGGTCACTCCTGCTGAGCCCTAGATCTATATCTATAGGTGAGGAGGGTCCTAAGCTCTCGTGATGGGGTTTTCAACCGATGAAACCACCGGATCTTGGGTTTAGGACATGTTGTATATATGTTTATCTCAATAAATGTGAGCCTAGAAATCCCGTGTTTGAGATATAATGATTAGATCTTAACTAGACTTCCCATGATGGACATTTTATTCACTTTGTAATGTTTAAATACCGACAAATCATTGTACATGTAATATTTGAAGCTTGAAGACGAACCCGAGGGGTTAGTTTCGAGAAGTCGGATTCGAGATCCTGTGATAGTGAAAACTTTGATTGTGGGTGTTCGGATTCATTGAGATGGCTTACATGCCCGATGATGATCTGACCCTTTTTGCGCTTTTTACATACATATCATCAAAATGATTTCCAATAAAACCACAAAGAGCTTTCAATAACAATAAAGCGGTTTAGGAATAGACATTAGATCATAAATGGAAGTATCAAAAGACCTCGATTCCTATTTGACGAAGGATTTAAAAACTTTATTTTCAAAACATCATTGATATATATTGTGTTCTAAAAATGAACTTTTATATAAATAAAATCCTTTGTGCATAGGGTTAAAGAGGTACAACACTACTTTCGTAATAATTACATATACTAAAAAATCAATAATGAAAGTATTAAAGGTCCTTGATTACTATTCGGGCGAAAGGATTTGAAAACCATGTGTTTTCCCAAAATATCATTTGAAATGTATATTTTGTCTAAAAATGAACTTTTGCCAAATCAAACCGTTCGTACATAGGTGCAAAAGAGGAGCGGCACTACTTCCAAATAACTCACAATGAGGCTTAGAATAAAACTTTCCAAATAAAACACACACACACTCTCTCTCACACACATATATATTTTATGCATAGGAAATCAATAAGATGCGGTACCGTGTTTTCACGGGAGTCAGGGGTGCCTAACACCTTCCCCCCACTTAACCTAGCCCTCGAATTCCACGAATCTCGGGTTTCAGACCAATCTTTCGGAGTCACATATTGGACCATATTGTGAAAACCTTTTAAACTTGGATGAGTTGGTACATCCATTTAAACCATAACAACTGGCGACTCTGTCTCATTCGGTCCAATCATAAAATAATAAAATCAATCTTTTTCAAAGTCGTCGACACTTATGTCGGTACCGCTTTCCTGAAAACTTTACCCTTTAATAAAATCCATAGACATAGCAAATGAAAAAGGGTAAAAACAAACAACACAAACTTAGGAAAGACGGACACTATAAAAATAAACACAAATTTTTTCCTGGCGTCGACAATAGAATTTTATTTGAAATATAAAAATGAAGTTTATATCATCTATGCATTGGATGCATAGATGGTAAAAAGACGGAGTTATTATTACATTTGAACATACCCTGAAGTGTATGGCAGTATGTAGTATCAAAGTCACAAACTGATGAAGTCCTTAACGTGCTGTAAATCAGTACGGTATCATGACGTCATTAAACGTTTTGAATTTTTGTGAAAGAATTTAAAAAAGAGTAGTCAATGTCAATTGATTTGACTAGATGAGTGTTTCAAGTTGATGTCGAATTTATTGGTATGGTCTGAGCTATTTTATTTGGCTAAACAAATGTTATGTCATGTTTATAAGAAATTAAGCTTTCTTTGAGAAGTTTTCCCAAGCCAAATTATTTTGTTGGAGAATCTGATAAATAAGTCTGAGGAAATATGGGGATGGGCTGATCATTTAATTTATCGGAAAAGGTGGTTTACCTTCGTTATGATTGTAGACGCACTAGGGTGAACATAGATGGTTCACGATGAAATGTCGTTGACCTAGCATAAGATCATGGTCTATAAGACCCCTTAGCAACGTATGGCATATTTTAAAGAAATCCTTATATTCCTAACTATTCATTCTATGTGACACCCCCAAATCCTGGTACTTCATTTCCACAGGATTTGGTGTTCACTATCTAATAAAACATAACTAACTTCCCATAAATAAGGAATGCAAAATAAATTACAACCTTAATAAATAAAAATCTTCCTTCAAAAAGGATTATAACTTATCAAAACATTCCCAGGTTTCTAACTTTAAACATCGTTAATGCAGAAAATAAAAAATCATATCATAATTAAAGTCTTATTACAAAATCACACAATAAATATGAATAAGTCTTCACTTGTTCATCCTGCCCTTGCCTTTACTGGTTGATGACTAGTCAACCTATCCAACTTTGGTTGCAATGGTTATATATGCAAGAGTGAGCAAACAAAAGCTCACTTGAAATAATAATCAATAATGATGACATATCACTAAATAAGTTCAAATTTTATTGAATAACATTTCTATCGTCGATAATCAAAAATTAAATTTAGAATTTAGAATTCATCTGAGGGTCACAAGACCTTGAACTATGTCCTAGGTTATAAACATTTCTATTTAAACCTTTAACAGTCGTTAGACTATATAGACTCTAACTCGTAATTAGGGGGATCAGCCCTTCGCACCATATATTGTGCAAAAACATCTTAACGCTTTCGCATGGTAATTCCCTATTACTAGGGTTGTTCATCTCAGTTTTAATTAACAAGTCCTCACCAAAGAAAGTTTGGTTTGGATAAGCTCAAAGGGTAATTTAGAGTTCAACTATCATCAACTAAGGAGTAGTTGAATCAAACTTATAATAATTTAAAATTTTGATAACAAAAGAATTATGAAATAACTATGAGTCATAACAATAGACATCATATTTAACAATCATGCTTTAGAAATAAACTTAAAGCATTTGGAAGATAAATTAAAACCTTGCTTGAATAATTAAGTCAAGGTTACATTATTTTCAGTAATGAACTTCAATAAGATACTTGCCCAATGCAAGATAAAAGAATTTGCTCAATTGTAAACTAGAAAAGATAGAATAACTTGCTCAATTAAAAGTAAACATAATCGAGTTAGGGTAAGAAAACTTGCGCAATGTAAAAGAAAGGTTTAGGAACTTGCCTCGTTTATAAGCTAGCAATTATTAACTCGTTCCACAATTTATCCTACGTACACGTAATTAACAATAGTAACATAAATTAGTTACCATATAGCTACATCACATCGTTAGTTAACCCATCTAAGCTAACTCATCATTCTTTAGTTATTAGGTTTAAACCATTAGTTCACACATGCTCAAACCACACATTTACATCAAATTTGACTTATTAATAATCAATCAAATTATAATTTAAAATCATACATTTCATATTAAAAATATGATTTAATATTATCCAATTAGTATATTATTTTATTAACATGCTTTTATATTTATTACATTATCATTCTCACAAAATTGTACATTTAAATATAATTTTCTGGCTAAACTGCATAGGTGGCGCTGCAGCGCCACATAATGAACTGCAGTCGGCGCTGTAGCGCCGTGTCATTTCATCATGGCCCTGTAGCCTGGCACTGCAGCACTCCAATTAATACTCTGAACTGGTACTGTCGCGCCGTGCCACGTCAGCACGATCTGCAATCTAGTCTTGGCGCTACAGCGCTGCAGTTAACATACATAACTAGCGTTGCGACGCCGTGCCACATCACTAACTGCTGCTGTGGCGCTGCAGCGCCGAGTTTACTCACAGGGCCGGCACTGCGGTGCCACGTCATAGTCAGACGCAGACAGCCTCGCGAACTGTGCAGAAAAAAGCTAATTTGGCTTATTTCCTCGCACCAAACTCAGACTTTACTTCATACAATACATATAAAGTTTTATAAAATCATAACTTTTTGTTTCTAACATGTTTTAACACATATTAACATCACAAACACATAATTAAAAATCTTTAATTTCATAATTTTGAAGAAAACACTATTGTTAAGTGTTCTTGATGAAAATAAACACTGTGACTTTATTTTTAAACCAAATCACATAATTCAAATCATGCTATTTTTGTTTCTGAACATATTATTATAATCTAAATTCAAGTTACATCACATAGCATGAATTGAACATCAATTTTGATATTAAAGAAACCATTTTTCAAAATAGTTCACTGTAAATTGCTATGAACATGATTTCTTCATGTTTATCATAATTACATGAATTTAACAACTTAAACTATCATATAAATCATATATAAACAGTTTATAACACAAATTACATATATAAATCATGTTTACATGAATTTCATGAAAAACTATAATCACAGAGAACTAAAACTAGGAAGAACAATGAAAAACATAATTTAAAATTAGATTATACATTTGATGTTAGAAGAAGAAGATGATGATGATGATGAGTTTTGTTTTAACAAAGCTTTCTCCTTCTTCTTCTTTCTCTTTTCTCTCTTTTCTTTCTCTGCTCTAGTTTACTCTGTTCTTCTTATTTTTCTAACTCACGTACTAACAATATACATATAACTAACATATAGATATAATATAAAATATAACCTGACAAATATTTAATCCTTATAATAAATAGATATCAGCTATATTTTTTTGAAAATCAAAAGCCACTAAGGCTTGTTTGGCAAAAACCCATTAAAATTAGATTTTTAGAAACTAAGGGCCTTGCTTGATAAAACTGAATTAAAATAGACTTAAGGGACTTATTTGGGAAAACTGAATTAAAATCCTTTTTAATTTATTTTAATAACTCATTTACTACATAATTTAGATGTCACACTTTATTTAATTAAATCTCAACATTCTAATTTAATTAAATTAAAGTTAACATCAATTTATTAAATAAAATCACCATATAAATTAAATTGCTACACAATTATAATTTACTCATTAATCATAATTTCATGTAACAAATTAGTAAATCTCTAATTTTATTATTTAAATTAAATTAGACATTACTATAATTATTTATTAAATCAATATTTAACAAATCACCACATAACAATTCATCTAATTTAATTATCTCAACTAAATTAAAACTTCACCGACAAAATTACTTAAACATTAATTTAATTAACATATTGCACTTAATTAAATTACTCCACAGCATAACCACAATAATTATTTATTCAACTCAATAAATAAATCAACTAAAATATTTATTTAATTTAATAAATATTTAAAATTAAAATACAAAAATCTCATTTGTTACAATCTTCTCTGTAATAACCCAATATTTTTGATACAATTAAATAAGAAATTTTACGTATAATTTTTTTAAAAAAATAAAGGTGGGAATAAGTGTAAGGTTAAAAATAGGTATATATGTGATAAACATATATTTGTTTATTGCATGAATGATTTCGAATTAATTTTTCGATAAAGAAATTGTTTATTATTATAAATTATATTCTTATAATAAATTAATTGTGATAGTAAAAATATTTTATTATTTATTTTCCATGAAAATATGATTAATATATTATTTAAATAATATATGAAATGATTCTTAGAATTATTATAATAATTATTTTACTATATGAATATATCAAGATTAGTTAAGTTAGTTATTTTAACCTAATTAATAATGGTTTATAAGGTAAAGTGTCATTATAGATCAAAATCCTAATTTTTGATCTATGTTATGAAATTTCATGAATTAATACAATTATTGTATAATTGTATTTAAAAGAAAAGTATATTTATGTTATGAATAATAAGAAATTATTTTCTTAAAGAATTTGAATATTAAATATGATTAATAACTATATTTGTATTCAAATATATGTAAGTATATTAATACAAGTTATGATTATGAATTTTATATATAATTATGATAATTAACATAATTATATGAATATATATTAAGAATTTATTTATTTATTTTAATTTAATAATTAAACATAGTAATTGAATGTATTTGTATTTAAATGAAAGAATGTATATTATGTGATTAAGAATAATGATTAGGAAATCCTAATTCATAAATTTAAGAACCCTAATTATAGCAAGTAATCCTAATTTTTTAAAAACCCTAATTTCTATTGAAAATCCTAAATTTTAATTAGTATGTTATAATTAAATTTTTTATTTAATTCTTAGTTAATTTTTCAAATCCTAAAAATTATTTGGGAAAACTTAAGGGTTAAAACCTAAGGGTTAAACCCTAGAAGTATGTATCATGGACAAGAATGCCCTTAAAATAATTTATTAGTTCTTAAAATGACATTTTTGGATTTATTTTTAATGAGCTAACTTGCAAATCTTGCCAAATCTTGTGACTCGCCATATCTAAGATTTGCTCACATGCTGAAAATCTCCTCTATCAGCCAACAATCGACACCTAGCCAAATCAGATTCAATGAATCAAAGGATAGTAAGGCAAGAAAGAAAAGGAAAAGAAGCTTTCATATTATTTCACACACAAGCCAAGACCCTCTCTCTCTCTCTAAGCTACGAAATTTTTTCTCTCAAACTCAATCATAAGCAAAGCCCAAAACATCCCAAACACCATCCAAGAACAGAATCAAAGATCAGAAATTAAAATTTTTCAAGAAAGGAATAAAATTCAAACCCTCTTGCTAAATCTTTAAATTTTCGTTAGATGTTATGATTAAGTGTTTAAATTTGTTGTATATTATGTTAATAAGTTATCTGGGTTGTTATATCATGGATTCATAACATCTAGATGCACAAAAATTGAAATTTTTGAAAACTGAAAAAACTTAAAAAATGTTTTCTGACAGTCAAAGTCGGGCCCAATAATTCTCAATCTGTTCATGATATGTTGTGTTTAAGTGTTTGTATGTGTACTATGCCATGTTGTTAGTATTATGAAAGTGGAATCATGATCATAGCATGTGTAGATTGAAAGTTATTCACGGTCAAAACCCATTGACCGGGAATGACCAAGCGTTTTCTGGGTAACCCAGAAAACTTATGAACAGGCCTGACAGGCCGTTTGACCGGCTTTGATCTTGCTACTGACAGACTGTTAGGATGAATATTTGTATCTAGATTATAGTATGACATGAGGACTACAAGTCCAGAGCACTCTCGAACCTTATAAATCAACGGATCAGAGGTGGTAGTCGGTCAAAAGTCGTTGACCGTTAAGGTTGATTTTCTTGGTAACCCAGAAAATTCAAAACAGCGTCTGACATGTTTTTGTAAAATTTATATCTTGCTAGTTGTTGATAACTAGACATTCTAAGTGCTCAAACCATGTACCCTGGTAGTTGTGCTACAAAGCCCGGCATTTAAAACACTTAAACCATGACCAGCCTGCAAGATATAAGGACCCAAAGTGCGTTGATCGACGTTGACCGGCTGTTTCTGGGCAGCCCGAAAAATGAAGAACAACTCTGACAGCCTGTTCGATGGCTTATATCTACAAGATGTGTTGTAGTTTGACCCAGAAAGTGTTATACACATGTAGTATTATATCAATACTACATAACTAATACAATCGCATGCCCAGAAACATCATGAACAAGAAATTATAGGCGGTCAAAGTAGGTACCTAAGGGTTGTTCTTGAGTTGCTCAAGAACACCTATAGCGACACTTCCCGTCGCAACAGCCCTTTAGCGACGGACTGATTTTGAAAAATAATAAAAATAAATAGAAATTAATTATTAAAAATTATTTTAAGTTATAAAAATTAACTTTTAATATTTTGACATAAAATTCATTAATATTTTAATTTATTTAAATATTAATGATATTTAATTTATTTAATAATTATATTAAATAAATTAGTTAAACATGATTTTAATATATTAAAAATTATTTTAAATGATATTAAAGTATTTTAAGTTATAATAAATAACTTTTAATATTTTGATAAGAATTTTATTAATATTTAAATATTAATAATAATGAATTTATTTAATAATTGTATTAAATAAATTATTTAAAAATGATGTAAATGTTTTATAAATCATTTAAAGGTGAAATAAATATTTTAAAAATATTTTAAGTTATAATAAATAACTTTTAATATTTGAAAATGAAATACATTAATATTTTAATATTATTAGTAATTATTTAAAAATGATTTTAATATCTTAAAAATCATTTAAAGATAATATTAAGGTTTTAAAAATATTTTCAAGTTATAATAAATAACTTTTAAAGTATTGACATGAAGTTCATTAATATTTTAAATTATTTAAATATTAATGATAATGACATTATTTAACAATTAAATCATTAAAAATGATATAAGTGTTTGAAAAATCATTATAAATGATTTTAATGTTTGAAAAAATATTATAAATGATAATTAAATTATCTAATATAATATTTAAGTTCTTGAACAAAGTTTCATTAAAAAGAAATTTATTAATTATACAATAATGCAATCGGGATGCCGAAACGTTACCGAACTCAAACCAAATAGGCATAGTTTGACTAGGTATACGTTCTTATGTGTCTTAATGATTGATATGAATATGTGGCAACATGTTTAAGCAGTATTATGTGTTAAGTTGTATTATTCTAATTAAAAGAATAATTTTATTGATGATAGGACTTCATATTAAAAGCTTAAGCTATACTACGTAGCAGTAATCAGCTATCAAGGCAAGTTCTCTAACTTTACTCAAATTCTTATTGTTATTCGTCCAGACAGGTATATATTATGCTAGTTTCCAATTCAATATAAATTATCAAATACAGAGCATGTTTATAAATAATTATTGACAATTATTCATATCCGTAATAATATCCATGATTCGTTTATGAAATTATTCTCATATTATGGAATTTTATTCAATTCGATTATTATTTTAATATCTCATTATTGTCACTTATCATACAAGTGTCCTCACTTGTATGAACTGTTGTATTCATGCAAGAACTCTTGAACTGGAAATTTTTTGGTATGACAAATTCTGTTACATACTATTAAACTTCGGTATGCGCTTATGGTTTAAAGACTGTCTAAGCTATTTAACTCGGCTAGACATAGTTTGAATAGTATTGGTTATGATAAAGTCGTCTAACTAAATTGTTTAGTTAGGACTCTAGACTGAGTATGAATAACTCTTAATGGGGAAATTGTTTATGTGCCCAAGGCGAACAAAGTGAACGAATTTATCGTTCAAACAGATAGTATTGATCAATACAGGATATGACGGGACTGATCACCTTACATGTCCGTAAGACCAGAGCGGTTTGCAGATAAATTTCTGTTTAAACCTTTTCGAAAATAAAAAATAAAAGTTCATGGTCCATTGACCGGTCAGCATTTATAGTCACTACGTCGTTTTAAAAATTTTGAACGATTTGATAAGTTATTATGAATTGTTTCAAATGACTTCACAATTATTGATTCGTTGTAGAAGTATACTCAAAGAAAACATTTACTTCTTTTAGCTAAAGTTTATTAACTGCTATTACTTGCTGGGCAATTGAATGCTCATTCTTGCTTTAAATTAAATGTTTTCAGCTAAGCGTGATCGACCTAAGGGTTCTGACAAGGACAAAGGAAAGGAAAAGCTGACAGAATAAGTTTTATGGTATCTTATGTAATAGTTAGACTTTATGTAATAAAATATTTTAAAGGTCGTGTACCTGGGATTAGATAACTCTGATATGTATATTAAGTTTGTTAATTATATTATTTTGCTCAAAGAAATGAAATCGTGTAGCACCAAGTTCGGGTTTCAAGTACCTGAATTTGGGGGTGTCACATTCTCTCCTTAAAAGGATTCTGTCCCCAGAATCACAACTTAATAAACTCATTCGTCACATTCTTCCCCCCTTAAACAAATTATGTCCCCAGAATCGTTATACAAAAAAATTAAACAAATAATTAGGGATAGGTTTTCATCATAACATCTTCGAGTTTCCACGTAGCTTCTACATCATTGTGGTTCCTCCAGATTACCTTAACAGAAGGTATGACTTTATTTCTAAGTACTTGCTCTTTTCTATCAACTATATGAACAGGAACCTCTTCATATGTTAAGTTTTTATCAAACTGTAACGGCTCATACTCTATCACATGCTTGTAATCGTGTTTGTACGGTCACAACACAGAAATATGGAAAACGTTATGAACATGATCTAACTCCGGAGGTAACGCAACCTCGTAAGCTACGTCGCCAACCCTTCGCAGTATCTCAAAAGGTCCAATGAATCTGGGACTCAGTTTCCCCTTCTTGCTAAATCTAATCTTCCCCTTCCAGGGAGATACCTTCAGGAAAACGAAGCTTCCCACTTTAAACTCTCAATTTTGACGATGATAATCAGCATATTTCTTCTGGCTGTCCTGAGCAGCTACTAACCTCGTTCTGTTCATCTTGACAATCTCAGCAGTTTGTTGCACCAATTTCAGTCCTAACAGTTGTCATTCACCAACTTCATCCCAGCATAATGGAGTCCTGCATTTCCTGTCGTACAATGCTTCGTAAGGCGTTATGCCAATACTTGCATGGTAACTATTGTTGTAGGCAAATTCCAATAATGGTAGATGATCATCCCAGCTTCCTTTGAAGTCCATAACACAGGCTCTCATCATATCCTCTAGAGTCTGAATCGTTCTCTCACCCTGGCCATTAGTTTCAGGATGGTACGCCGTACACATTCGTAATTGCGTTCCCAAGCATTCCTGTGATCGCTTTAAGAAATTCGATGAGAAACGCGGATCGCTGTCTGATACAATTGATACCAGAACACCGTGTCTAGAAATAATTTCCTTAACGTACAGCTTCGCCAACTGATCCAAGTTGAACCTAATCCTGATACGTAAGAAATATGCTGACTTCGCCAGTCGATCCACGATAACCCATACTGCATCATAGCCTTTCTGAGTCATTGGAAGACCAACCACGAAATCCATCGTGATATATTCCCACTTCCATTCCGGAATGTCCAACGGTTGTAGCAATCCACTTAGTCTCTGATGTTCTGCTTTGACCTTCTGACATATTAGAAATTTTACAACACATTCAGTAACGTCTCTCTTCATATTCGACAACCAGAAATGATTTCTGAGATCTTGGTACATCTACGTACTCCCAGGGTGAATCGAATATCTTGAACTGTGAGCTTCGCCCAAAATTTCCTCTCTAATTTCTGGTACTGGCGGTACCCAGATTCTCCCTTCAAATCATAGCATTCCATCATTATAAATCTTGAACTTCATCTCTTCACCATCGGTTACTTTCTTTCGGATCTTCTCACACTTCTCATCGTGTAGTTGCGCTTCCTTCACCTTGTCCACCAAGGTTGAACCAGTATTTACTTGAAATAATTTCTCATCTGCTTCCTTTGGACACTTAACTTCTAGCTCCAATTTAGCCATCTCATCTACCAACTGTTTCTGAGCAGTTAATAACATTAACTTCTCCTGACCCTTTCTGCTTAAGGCATCGACAACGACATTCACTTTACCCGGATGGTATACAATCTCGCAAACGTAGTCCTTGATAAGCTCCAACCATCTCCTTTGGCGCATATTCAAATCTTTTTGTGTAAAGATATACTTCAGACTCTTATGGTCTATATATATCTCACACATTTCTCCATAAAGGTAGTGTCTCCATATCTTCAGAGCAAACACTACTGCTGCCAATTCCAAGTCATGGGTCAGATACCCTTTCTCATAGTCCTTCAACTGACGTGATGCATATGCAATAACTTTACCATTTTGCATCAGCACACAACATAATCCTTTATGTGAAGCATCACTATATACTACGAAATTTCCTGTACTATTAGGCAATGACAACATAGGCACAGCACTCAACCTTTTTTTAGTTCCTGAAAACTCTCCTCACACTTTTTTCATACAAACGAACTTCACCATTTTTTGAGTCAAATTCGTCAATGGACTTGCGATCTTGGAAAAATCTTGTATGAATCTTCTGTAGTAACCTGCCAATCGCAAGAAACTCCTCACTTCTGACAGTGTCTTCGACTGATCCCAATTCATTACAGCTTCAACCTTCGACGGATCTACTGAAATCTCATCTTTGTCAATCATGTGGCCAAGAAATTGCACACGTTCTAACCAAAACTCGCATTTCGAGAATTTTGCATACAACTTCTCCCGTCTCAGCGATTCCAATGTCAGCCACAAATGCTCAGTGCGTTCCTCCTTAGTTTTGGAATAGACCAAAATGTCATCTATGAACACCACTACAAACGTATCGAGAAACGGCTTAAACACCCTATTCATTAGGTCCATGAATGTTGTTGGTGCATTTGTTAGACCAAATGACATCACCAAGAACTCGTAATGTCCATACCGAGTTTTAAATGTCGTCTTCGGTACATCCTCTCTTCTTCCCTTTAAATGATGATACCCACTTCTCAAATCTATTTTCGAGAAGTACCTAGCACCCTTTAGTTGATCGAACAAGTCATCGATCCTAGGTAAAGGATACTTACTCTTGATCGTGACTTTGTTCAACTCCCTATAATCAATGCAAAGCAGCATTGATCCATTCTTCTTCTTCACGAACAATACCAGCGCTCCCCACGGTGACACGCTCGGCTGAATATACTTCTTGTCCAGCAATTCCTGCAGTTGAACCATCAACTCCTTCATCTCTATCGGAGCCATTCTGTACGGGGCCTTTGATATCAGAGCAGTTCCTGGTGCTAAGTCGATCACGAACTCTATTTCTCTATCTAGCAAAAGTCCTAGTAAATCGCTCAACAACACGTCCACAAACTCTCTAACCACTGATATCTCTTCTAACTTTGGACTCTCCTTATAAGTATCCACTGTGTAGGCTAAGTACCCTACACAACCTTACTTCAATAACTTCTTGGTCTGCAAAATCATCAGACAACTCGCTTGTCTAGGCGATTTGCTGCCACAAAACACTACCTTCGACAGAGTCGTAAGGTTTACAGACTTCTTCAGGCAATCAATCACCACCCTATGGTTGAATAACCAATACATACCTAATATAACATCGAATTTCCCATGTTTTATCGGAATCAAATCTACCATCAACTCATGACCCTTAATGACCAATCTACAGTTCTTGTGTACAAACCTAACCAAAATAACCTCCTTATTCGCAATCTCTATGTTCAAAGGGTAAATTAATTCCTCTCTAGGTAAGTCTAAACTCTTAGCAAAGTCGTTGGATATAAGTGAACAAGTAGCACCCGAATCAAATAATACATAAGCAGTAATATTATTGACCAAAATAATACCTGACACCACATCCTTTGACTGCACAGCATCCTGCACAGTCATGTTGAATGTTCTGGCGGTGGGTCAGCTCGACTGAGGTGGTCCAGCGATAGTCAAAGTGCTGCCGCTGCTATTTCCTCTTCCTCATATCGACCCTCCAGCTGGCTTCTTAGGGCAATCTCGGGCCATATGATCCTTAGACCCGCATGTAAAGCAAGCTCCCTTCTTCGGGTTAAGATAATTTGGCATAATGTGTCCTTCCTGACCATAGTTGAAACATACTAGCCTTCCTCTCAAGCACACTCCAGGTGTGATTCTTCCCGTATGTAGCACATGCTTTAATTCTTCTCTTCTGCTGGCTTCCCTGTTGACTCCCAGCAGAAACATTGTCATTCCACTTCCTTTTTTGGTTCGTACCACTACCACCAGCCTTATTCTCAGTTTTATTCTTCTTCTTCTTCTTCAGATCTTGGTTATACTTGGTTAAGGCATTGCTTGCACCTTCAGCGATGATCGCCTTCTCAAGTACTGAAACAAACGTATTTAGATGGAACATAGAGACCTTACTATATAACTAGGGCTTCAATCCCTGCTCGAACCTTCTTGCGTTTCTCTCATCAGTACTGACCTGATATGCTGCAAACTTGGCCAACTCATTGAACTTTACGGTGTACTCTAGCACCAAAATCGTTCCCTGCTTCAGCTCTAGAAATTGAACCTCCATCTGGTTCTGCTAGCTTACTGGGAAATACATCTCAAAGAACATCTCCTTGAATTGGTCCTATGCAATCACACCTTCCCCTCCTCGAGTCTTGTTAGCCTGCCACCAGTAGCTAGCTTCCGACTTCACATTGAACGTATCAAAAGCCGTCTTCTGGTCGTCGTTAATTCTAGTCACATCAAAGACCTTCTCCATTTCCATCACCCATATCTGAGCCTCTATCGGGTTCACAGATCCCTTGAATTTTGGCGGTCCTATCGTTTTCAATTCCTTGAACGTCACGGGTTAAACTTGCGGCTGATTCGCAAGTGCTCCCGTCAGTAGATTCACCAGTTACTGAACTGGATTGGCATTCGCCTCATCGTTGTTGTTGTTGTTTGTAGAACCCTCTTGTTGTTATCTTGTTGGTCTTCTTCTAGGAGGCATCTTTCTGTTAAGACATACTCTTATTAGATCCCTACTCATCTTTTAAATATTTAAGATCAACTTAAATATTTAAAATAAATCAATTCACACTTGAACACATAACACTTCAATAAACTTCGATATTTATTCATTCATAGTTTTAAAATATAGAATACATAGCATCTCTGCTATTTACATCATCTTTTCTGAACTGAAATAAGTTACAGGATTACATCATCATCTTATCCCATTATTATCACAAATTCTGGGACTTACATTTATTTAATACATAAATAAACACATAGTTTATTACTCTACTATCTAGGCTTGTTAAGACGTCGCACAGCCTCTCCACGTTCTTCTTCCATCACCCAAACACTATTATGCGATCCACCATATACCACGGCAAATCCTTGAACTGAGCTGGGTAATAAAAGACACGATCCTGGGCCCTATATATAGCCGAATGAAATGCATAGCTCATCTCTTTCATCTTGGCCTTCTTCACTTAAACCTCGTCTTCTGCACGATCTGCACGTTGATAGCTGGGAGCTGTCGTTTACACTCCTAAATTAACCTCACTTTCACTTCACGAATTTAAATAACTAGCACAGTAGTAAGCAAGGATCGATCCCACAGAGAGTAAGTTTGTTTTAGATTTATTCTACTATTTTAACAGAAAATAAAGATGGGGGATTTTTGAAATTGTTTTAAACTAAGAAAAACAGAATTTAAATAAAGAGATTAACCAAATATGTAAAAACTTCAGTTCTGTAGTTCAGTTTCACCAAGCACAGCAATCAATTAATCAAGTTATTATTCTTTACCCTTCAATGAAACTATTAACCCTAGATAACAATAAGCTCTGCTATCTGAAATTCTCCTTAGATATTCACTGTTTGAAACAAGCTCTTCACCAGATTCAACTAGCATATAACCTAGAACAAGCTCTCTAGATTTAATATGATAGAAGCATTAAGAAATAGAGAATTAGGCTAATCCAAGCAACAAACACATAAGCTCGATTTGTTTAACTCGTTTTCTGATAATCTTAGCAATACACAAAAGCTTGTCCACAATCAATATCACTAATTTACTACTTGTGATGAAGACATATATCAATTACACGTAATACCAATCTTAATCTAGCATATGATAATGATTAAATTAACTCAATTGGCCATATCAAATTAATTAGATCAATTAGCATGCAATCAATGAAAACAGATTATCAGAAGAAATTTCATACAAGAAGGAATAAATAATAATACTCAATTAATTAATTACTTGTAACAAGGTTCCACCTCCCTTTAGAACTGAATAAAGAAACTAGCCTGACATGCTCCAAGTCTGCACTTCAATGAGGTATGATAGTTGGTAGAAGATTGAATGCATAAAACATTGACTATCATCCTCTATTTATAGTGCTAGACAAATACCTAAATCCTATGAGAACTAGAAATCCAAATCCTAATAGGAATTACAAAACATAACTAGTTTCCATAAAAAAATAACATTAAATTTGGAGCCCTCATCTCCCCTTCCTTATTTCCGTGACCAACTAACATTCCTTTTCCATTCATGGCTTGGAAATCCGTGAGCAGCTAGTTTCTTTCCATACTCCCAAAACCGTGAGCTGCTCCTCTATTAAATCCTAGTTGACTTAGGAATTTAGCTTCCCTTTTGCAAGTCACCAAAATCGTGGGCCCCACATATAATTCCTTCAATTGCATGGATTCTACTTCCTTTTGCTAGTTGCTTGGCACGTGAGCATCTAGGAGTAAAACCTCCTCCAATTTAAATTATCAATTCCGTGGGCCCATGTAATTCCATGCAAGCTACTCCTTTATTTTGTAAGACCAAACCGTGGGCAGCTCTTGATTTCTAAACCGTGGGCCCACTTGATTGCTTATATATATATATATGTTGATTTGCTTTGCTTTATTTTCCAGCAGCTGCTTCAATTTGCGATTCATGAAACCGTGGCCCACTAGGAATTTCTTTTGCAAGCTGCTTGATTCGTGGCCCATATGTCCTAAGCTGCTCAACTTGTGTGACCAATTGCCGCATTGGGTTAGCCCAATTGGTCTGGATTTCATCCGTTTTAGCTCTTTTCCAATTCATTTCATTCCTTTAAGCTTAATTCACCTGAAAACAATAAAACACCTTATTAAGTCTAAATTTACATGAAACATGTAATAAAACTAAATATAAAGGAATAATAATCATAGAATATTATGTACTTATCAATAGCCTTCAAGCACGCATCCTCTACTCTGGCACGCTTCGCTGACTCCTCTTTTATGTCGTTCTTTAGTTTCTCTAGTTCAACCAGTGCATCATCCCATTCACTCTCCCGGTGAACTAGATCCCACTTCGCGTTTCCAAGATGCTCGTCCAGTTCTTGAATCGTCTCCTCCTTTCGATGTATGGTGGTCTGACTCACATCCACCAGTTCCTCTAGCTCTCCAACTCTACCTTGCAGCTCAATGTTGCAGTTGTAGACTTCCTCGTACATCACAGAGCTGATAGAGTTAGGTGGAAATTCATCTGCAGGATCCTCCTCCTCTTACTCTGACTCATCCTCATCATCTTGGTCAAAGACTGGCTCATGCTCCTGACCCACTACTATGATCAATGGAGATGGCTCTCTCTGAACCAACTGCTCCCAGACAATATGGATGTCTCGGGGCTCCTCATCCCTAGGCATCTGGAGTAACTCCTTCCTAGCCTGACTGGACTCTCCAACAATCGTCATACTGAAAACAAAATTTTTAAGGTTTAATTATTACGTGATACCGATCGATACTCTTCGAGTACATAAACATAAACACATAGCACGTATGGTAGTTTATTATCTTTAACTATCATCACTATCTTTGGATCTCCTATAAGGCTACTGCCTAAGGTTCCCTTCCTAAGGTTCATAACCTAAAGCTCTGATACCAACTTGTGACACCCCCAAATTCGGGCACTTCATTTCCACAGGATTTGGTGTTCACTATCTAAATAAAACATAACTAATTGCCCATAAATAAGGAATGCAAAATAAATTACAACCTTAATAAATAAAAATCTTCCTTCAAAAAGGATTACAACTTATCAAAACGTTCCTAAGTTTCTAACCTTAAACATCGTCAATGAGGAAAATAAAATATCATATCATAATTAAAGTCTTATTACAAAATCACACAATAAATATGAACAAGTCTTCACTTGTTCATCTTGCCCTTGTCTTTACTGGTAGACGGCTCGTCAACCTACTCAACTTTGGCTGCAATGGTTACATATGCAAGAGTGAGCAAACAAAAGCTCACTTGAAATAACAATCAATAATTATGACATATCACTAAATAAGTTCAATTGAATTGAATAACATTTCTATCGTCGATAATCAAGAATTGAATATAGAATTTAGAATTCATCTAAGGGTCACAAGACCTTGAACTATGTCCCAAGTTATAAATATTTTCATTTAAACCTTTAACAGTCATTAAACTATATGGACTCTAACTCGTACTTGGGGGGATCAGCCCTTCGTACCATGTATTGTGCACAAGCATCTTAACGCTTTCGCATGGTAATCCCCTATTACTAGGGTTGTTCATCTCAGTTTTAATTAACAAGTCCGCACAAAAGAAAGTTTGGTTTGGATAAGCTCAAAGGGTAATTTAAAGTTCAACTATCATAAACTAAGGAGTAGTTGAATCAAACTTACAATAATTTAAAAGTTCGATAACAAAAGAATTATGAAATAACTATGAGTCATAACAATAGACATCATATTTAACAGTCATGCTTTAGAAATAAACTTAAAGCATTTGAAAGATAAATTAAAACCTTGCAACTTGGTTGTGTTGTAGCTAATTGAAATTATGATCCTAAATGACATGTGTAGGATATTTGAGGAACAAGTTATAAATTGTGTAGCTTACGCACGAGGCAAGTTTCCTATTCCTAACTTGTTATTGTTACACAAATTCTCTAACCCTCATCTTTTATTGAGCGAGTTTCCTAACTATAGTTTCTAATTATTCAAAGCTTAAGTTGTTCAAGTTCATTATTCCAAATGAGACTTTCTAATTCTTTTGGAAGTAACACGTTGGGTATACAATGTTTATTCAATTGTATATTGTTGTTGTTAAAATCTTTGATTTTAAATATCATTGTTCAATCTTATATCGTTGAATCGAACCCTTAATTAATTGGCTAGTGAACCCTTATTGATTCGACTAGTCCATAGTTGATAAGCGTTCTAAAATTCTAGAGTTGTTATTGAAGCTAATCCAAACTAAACTTCCTTTGGTGCAGACTCTTATGTCAAAGCTGAGATGAACAACCCTATTATAGGGGATTATATTACGCGATAGCGTTAAGATGTGTTTGCACAATACATGGTACGAAGGGCTGATCCCCTTAATTACGAGAAGAATGGCCCATATAGTCTTATGACTATTAAAGGTTTAAAGTAAAGATACTTGATAACCTAGGACGTAGTTCATGGTCTTGTGACCCTCTGATGTACTTGTGATCTTATTTCTAATCTTGATTCGAAAATCGAGCTTTTTATTATTCAGTATCCATGGGTTATTCTCATGTTATTATTGTTATTGTCATTCTTGTGGGCAATTATTTGCTCACTCTTGCATATAAACATTGTAGCTAAAGTGGAAAAGTCTGGCAAGCCATCCACTAGCAACGGTAAAGAAAAGATGAACAAGTGATGAAGACTTGTTTAGTTTTATTTAATGGTATTATGTAACGAGACTTAAATATTTAGGAAACTGATATTTTCACATGACTTTTTGATATTTTCACATAAAAACCGTCGTTATATATCCTATAGCGACGGTTTTTACAGTCGCTATACATCTATATCAACACTTTTTATGTGAAAATATCAAAAAGTCATGTGGAAATATCAATTTTCAATATTTAATGTTTTGTTTCCGCATTGATGTATTAAAGTTTAGATAACCTGGAATTTATTTGTTAAGATTATGTAACCCTTTAATGGGGAGGATTATTGTTTAAGTTATTTAAGCTTATATTAGTATCCTTTATTGTGGGTAGTTAGATTTGATTATTTTGGACAATGAACACCAAATCCTGTGAGAATAAAGTACCTGAATTTGGGGGTGTCACAAGTTGGTATCAAAGCCTTAGGTTATGAACCTTAGGTGGGGAAAACCTTAGGAAATAGCCTTATAGGAGATTGAAAACATAGTGGTGATGAACTCTTATCGAGTTTTAAGGAATGAATTAAGGAATTCATTGAAGATTAACAAAAAAAGACTTTATGTTCTTATGTGTTAATAACCTATGTGCTCGCGAGTACCGAGTGGTATTAGGTAATAATTAAAACTTAAAACTTTGTTGTCAGGATGTCTAATGTTGGAGGATCCAAGTCAGGTTAGGGAGGAGGAACCTCAGGTGCCTGGAGATGAGGAGCCTGTGACACCCCCAAATCCGGGTACTTCAATTTTCACGGGATTTGGTGTACACTGTACAAATATCATCTATCTATCTACCCATAATAAATGCAACCATGCAATAGATAGAAATAAAATCAACATCTCCCCTTATGGGGTTACAACATCTGAATAAAAATACAAAGTCAATCTCATGTCATACTAACCTTAAATCTCAAATGCGGAAATGTAAACAAATAAATAGTATTACAAAACTTTAACATAAGTCTTAAACAATGACATATCAAATAAACAACAAGTCTTCATCACTTGTTGACCTTGCCCTTACCTTTGCTAGTAGAAGGCTCGTCGGACCTTTTGTTCTTAACTGCAATGTTATTATTATGCAAGAGTGAGCACGATTGCCCACAAGTATAACAATATAACAATAATATAATAACATGCGAGTGAATCAAAGACTTCTGAATAAGGAAAACTCGACTTTTGAATCAAGAATGAATAACAAGAATCAAAAGAACATCTGAGGGTTATAAGACCTCGAACTATGTCCTAGGTTGTAAAGTGTTTATACTTTAAACCTTTAACAGTCATAAGACTATGGACTCTACTTCTCGTACTTAGGGGGATCAGCCCTTAGTACCCATGCTGTGCACAATATCTTAACGCTAAAGCATCGTCAATCCCCTATAATAGGGTTGGTCATCTCAGTTTAACAACAGAGTCCGCACCAAAAGAAGTTTGGTTTAGATAAGCTCGCTAATAGTTCTAAAATTTAGAATGTTCATCAACTATGGATTAGTCGAATCAATAAGGGTTCGCTAGTTTTACAAGGTTTAACAATAAGCGATATTCAAATTGAATAATAACTTCTCAAGAGTATACAATCGAATAAGTATTGTATAACTGGAATCAAGCTTTTAAAGGTAATATAATATCTCATATGAAATCTCAACTTGACTAATAAGTATAAGAACTTGTATCATGATAATATTTCAAGAATAAAAAACTTGCTCAATAAAAGTAAACTTTGAGTTTAGTAACTTGCTTGACATAAGAATAAGGAGAGAACGCTTATTCAACTTAAAGAGTTTAGATAAGAAAACTTTCTTAACTATAATGAGTTAGGGATAGAATACTTGCCTCGTGCGCAAGCTACAAATTTAGTTACAATTCAATTCCTCAACGTCCTACACATTACGTTATGCATACGATGTCGATTAGTTTCATCACTTCTATGTTCAACTGTTGAACTTTTCATTTAAGTCAACTTACAACTTGGTTCATAGTGTTAACTTATTAACTAATCACATAATATGAGTATGAATTCACAATATGCGTATCATATAGGTATAATCCTTCAAACAATCATAATCAAGTTTTACACTCATAATATTCAAGTTCGCACTTAGTTTGTTAACTTGTACCTTCACATTATCTTATATATGTCAATAACTTAGTTTATTAATCATGAACTTCAAATCATATAATATTCATGTTTATAACTTACAACCACATTTTTTATTGTCGAGAGCACTACACTTGCGTACGTGCATATCCGACGCCCTCTGATTGCCTCTGAATACGCATCAGTCAGAAAGATGGTCATTTTGACCCTGTTATCGACTTCAAATCGAAAAACGTAAAGAATAAAAGTTGTAGGTCTACTCGTTATCTTTCCGAATCATACTGAATCGCCATAATCGGAGTTCGTATGAAGACGTTATGATTATTTTACTACAGGAGGTCAAAACAGTCTCGGTTTACACTTTTTACACTCCGGACAGCACCCCTGCTGGGGCGGGGATTTAATCCTACACAGCCCCGCTGGGGTGGGGTCCCATGCTGGAGGAACTCTGGTTCGCGATTTTGATAGTTTGTTGGCCCAATTAATTCCAATTAAACACAAATTAAACTAGTACCGTGATTTCTATGAAGTATAAACTGCATAGAAACATCATACAATGTTACTAACATGTTTTTAACATCTTATATCATGCAATTAATCGAATCAAATCATGAAATTTCACTGTTCTTGGTGTTCTTGACGGTTTTGAAGAAAAACACGAAATTTGACGTCACGGATTCGTTATAACTCCAAATCCGTCCGTTCAAAGTTTGTTTTCTTTGGTTTAACATGTATTATCATAATTTACTGAAAAATTTAAGTTAAACAAATAATTCATGGCATACAATTGTTCGTAAGGGCCATATATACAACTTTTATACTATGTATCTTTTGAAAAACCCAATTAAAACATAATTACATGAAATTGATGGTTTGAAAACATACATAGATGGTAGAAAACATGTTATGATTATATCTTAACATTTATATACACATAAATTATCAATTCATGCATTGATCATAAAATAATTATTTTACAGAGAACTCAAAATAGTCGTTAATGGATACATGATATAAACCATATAATATACATATACTAACATATATATCATCATATACCCATCAATTATAAATTTTATCAATCACAAAGGACTTGAATAGTTTTCATAAAAATATTAGAACGTAATTGAAGTTTGGGTTAAAGAGATTACCCTGCTAGATTGTGATGATGATGAACTCTCTTTTGATTCAAGTGCTCTTCTTCTCTCAATCTTTTCTCTCAATTTCTTTTTACTTTTCTCTCTGAAACTTATTGTCTTATACAAATATATGAAGTCTGATATATGAAGAGTTATTAGTAATATAGATATACGTATATAGAATAACTGATGCCGTAGTGGTCAGTTAATCCCATTATGGGTTAACTGGTCAGCTCCTACTAAGGCATCGTTTGGCTTGCTCTTACTAACTCCTTCCCATTTAATTTAATTAATCTCTTATAATATAGTTTAATAATGTCACACCCATTTAAGCAATTAATCAAATATCTTATTTAATTCAATTAATTAAAATAGAATAATTCTACATTAAATCACATAGTCATATAATTAAAATTCTCATTTATTAATTATGTCAAATCATTAAATCTTTAATTAATTATTAAATTAATTAGAATAACATTATGCTTATTAAATAATTCATTTAATCAAATAAGCTCAATTAAATTCATACTTTGAATAATAAAATTCTCCACATTAATTTAATCAATGTAACACATATAATTAAATTAATCTACCATGAATTCATCAATTAATTACTTAACCCAATAATTAAATCATCAAAAATATTTGTTTAATTCAATAAATATTTAAAAAAATTACAAAATCTCGTTCGTCACATCTTTACCCCCTTAAAAGGATTCTGTCCCCAGAATCACGGTTCAATTAAAATTTCGTCCCATTACAAAGATTCTGTCCCAGAATCGCTTACACATAAATTAAGTAAATAACTGTGGGTAATTTTTCATCATAAGCTCTTCGAGTTCCCACGTAGCTTCTTCAGTGTTGTGGTTCTTCTAAATTACCTTAACAGAAGGTATAACTTTATTTCTGAGAACTTACTCTTTCCTGTCAACAATTTGAACAAAAATTTCTTCATAGGATAAGTCTTTCTCAAATTGTAGGGGTTTATATTCAATCACATGTTTGTAATCGGGTTTGTAGTGTCTTAACACTGACACATGGAAGACGTTGTGAACATTCTCTAACGCCGGAGGTAAGGCTACCTCATACGCAATTTCTTCAGTCCTTCGCAGTACCTCAAAGGGTCCAATGATCCTCGGGCTCAATTTTCCCTTTTTACCGAATCTGATCTTCCCTTTCCAGGGAGAGACTTTCAAGAAAACAAAGCTACCCGATTCAAATTTTATATTCTTACGGTGTGGATCAGCGTATTTCTTCTGCCTATCCTAGCTGCTACCAGTCTTGTCCGGATCACTTTGACTATCTTTGTTGTCTGTTGTACTAACTCTGGACCGAGCAATTGTCTCTCGCCAACTTCATCCCAGTATAGTGGAGTTCTACACTTTCTGCCATAAAATGCTTCGTAAGGCGGCATGCCAATACTAGCATGGTAACTGTTGTTGTAACCGAATTCAACAAGCTGTAGGTGGTCATCCCAGTTGCCTTTGAAATCCATGATGCATGCTCTCAGCATATCTTCAATTGTCTGGATCGTTCTTTCACTCTGCCCGTCTGTCTGAGGGTGATAGGTTGTACTCATTCTCAACTGCGTCCCCATACATTCCTGTAGTCGCTCCCTATCAAAAATAATTGACACCGGAACTCCGTGCCTCGAAACAATCTTTTTCACATATAACTTTGCCAACTGGTCTAAGTTGAATCTGATTCTAATCAAAAGGAAGTGTGCGGATTTCGTCAATCTGTCAACGATAGCCCATACTACGTCGTAGCCTTTTTGAGTCGTCGGGAGGCCAACCACGAAATCCATCGTAATGTGTTCCCATTTCCATTCTGGGATCTCTAAATGTTGTAGCAACCCACTCGACGAATAATGTTCTTCTTTCACTTTCTGACATGTCAGACACTTTGCAACACACTCTGCAACATCTCGTTTCAAATTCGACCACCAGAAATGTTGTCGAAGATCCTAGTACATCTAGGTACTACCGGGGTGAATCGAATACCGTGAGCTATGAGACTCGCTCAAAATGTCTTTCTTAATCTCTGGAACTGGCGGTACCCAAACTCTACTCTCAAATCTCTGCAGTCCCTCACTATCTATCTTAAACCTCAGTTCGGTTCCTTCAGATATCTTCTTCTTTACCTTCTCACATTCTTCGTCCTGAAGTTGAGCTTCCTTAACTTTATCCAGCAAAGTTGTACTAACTTGCATCTGGAACAACTTCTCGTCAATCTCCATCGGATACTTCACTTCCAATTTTAGTTTCTCCATTGCTGAAATTAGCTCCTCCTGAGCAGTCAACATCATCAATTTCTCCTGACTCTTTCTGCTTAAGGCGTCGGCAACAATGTTTGCTTTACTCGAATGGTATAAAATCTCGCAGTTATAGTCCTTAATTAACTCCAGCCATCTTCTCTGGCGCATATTTAAGTCCTTCTGTGTAAAAATATATTTCAGACTCTTGTGGTCTGTATATATTTCACACTTCTCCCCAAAGAGATAGTGTCTCCAGATCTTCAAAGCAAATACCACTGCAGCTAAGTCCAAGTCATGGGTCGGATGTGACGCCCCCAAATCCGGGTCTCTAACCTCGAGTTCGGTGCTCACGATACATCATCATCATCAAAAGCATTCTATAAACTATTGCAGAATAATAAATATATATTTTTCATTAACATAAAGTTCTACCTCATAATCCCATGGTCTCATAACCTTAACATAAACTTACCTTTACTATTATAAAAGGTTTACCTAAATAATTACATCAATTATTTAATTAGTTCATAATAACTACTCTTGAACCTTGTCCTTTCCTTTATCTTTCTTTGAGGATCCCAGATTAGCTGAAATACACGTCATGATATAGCAAAGGTAAGCAACAAATTTGCTTAGCAAGTTTAAATACAAAGGAGATATATCATGATTAGAAAGGAATTTTATCATGCAATGTTCAATAATGGAATTTGATTGTAGAACAATATGAATTACATTTCAATAAGTTATTATTCGAATATTTGAATAATAGATACTTAGTGGTCTAGAGTGACCATGAACATCTGCTAAAGTTGTCAGTATTTAAACTGGTCCTTTTAGTAAGTTTTGGTAATTAAAGGGATCACGTTTTCATACCCGGTGTATTATGCATAAATACTTAATAGACTAACAACAATTGTTTTCCAATATAATGCTTTAATAAAATATTCTTTTTCTCAGTCAAGAGTCCTTATTAAGTCAATTGATTAAGAATAGCTTTTTAAAATGAATTTGAGTTAATAAATTTTAAACATGATTGATCTAGCTGATACAACTAGCATAGATCTATCTCATAAACAGTTCATGAATAAAGGAACTTTAATCAATTCTCAGTTCAATAAATAATAGAAAAGGAATTCGATTGCACAAAGTGCGATATACAATAATTCATTAAGGATGTGGAATAATCATCAATAATTATCCACTAACATGCATTGAAAGTAATAACTCGAGTTTGAGTTAGGAAATTTGCTTGTTCGGCGAGCTACGGCTAGCTAGCTTTAATTAAAACGCTTTGAATGACCTAACATTGATAATGCAGATCTATCAATTAGTACTGCTTATAATTGTTCATCTATACGCTTACTGGTGCTATTATCTAACAAATAATTCAATCACAAAGTACATATATATAATGTACTATCATTAATCCTATAAGATATTTAAATGATCTTAGGTTAATGATTTAATAATTAATAAGGTTTTTCTTAGGTGATAAATACTTATTAGATTCTTAAATAATTTATTATAATTGTTTAATTAGGGAGTTATTTAAATTTCTTTTATTTATTAACTCCATCTTCATTTGATTACTATTTAATATTAATTAAATAGTAATTAATTAATTACCTTTAGTTATTATTTAATAATAAATAATAACCAATTAGATCTTCTCATTATTTAATAGATAATCAAATTATTATTTGTCTTTACTTATTATTTAATTAAAATTAAATAATAATTAATTATTTCCTTATCCTTGAATAGTAAATAATTGATTTATTTACTTCATTAGTCTTTAAGTATTCCCTATTATTATTTAAAAAATAATTAATTAATATTTGTCCTTATTTATTATTTAATGTTAATTAAATAAAAAAATAATTAATTCACTTAATAAATTTTTAATTATTCTTTCTTATTAATTAAAGAAAAATTATTTATTACTTGTTCTTATTTATTATTCAATATTAACAAAATAATAAATAATAATTTTTATAAACTTTTATGTCAATATAAGTAAGTAATTACTTTATTATTACTTAATCTTACTTAAATATTCTTTAATCATTATTTAATATTAATTAAATAATATTTAATCAATTATTTAACTCTAATTATTCTTTAATCTTAATTAAATAATAAATAATTATTTTATTAATACTAACTCTACTTAATTATTACTTAATATCATTTAAATAATAATTAAATAGTTAATTACATTTAACTTTATATGTAATTAGCTTAATAATCAATTAGTGGCTTTAAAAGTGATTTATTAGTAATTTTTAAATGATTTAAAAGAGTTTAAACCATTAATTACTCAATAAATACAAATCTGTCCAGAAAAATTATAAATTAAATATTATAATTTTTTTTTATCATTTTTAGAAAAATTTGGGTTCCTGTCCCACCATCAGAACCGGCCGGAAAGTAGCTGAACCGGTCGTCGAAAAATTTTCCGGCTCGCCAGAAAATGCTTAACCAGTTCATTTTCTTTATTTTTCTTAAATTTTTAGCCTTTATTAATAGTTTTGGGATCCTTCACTAAAATCTTCACAAATTAAAATCTACAACTCCGATTTAGGTCCAATTGGTATCGTTGGATTCGTATTTTCCCGAACTAAAGTTTCCATATATCAAACATCAAATTTGAGTCTGTTTTGGTCCCGAAAAACTAGCTAGAAGTGGCTAATCGGTAGCATGATTCCAATAGTTGGGGTTGTTTGGAAATAAATTCATAACTTGTTCATTTTTAAACATATTTGAGTTATTCCAAAGGGGTTTTGCCCTTAACTCATGTATCTAGCATACCAAGAAAGCAAATCGCCAATATCACTTGTAGATTTCAAAATGAATATGTTATAGCACACTAGTTAACTAGAAATTCCCTAAAAATCCATATAACTTCTTTTTTCCAAACTTTTTCATATATACTCATACAAATCCACAAGTTTCACTTATTAAACTTAAGATCTAACATTTTAACATGTTTCTAATTATTTACAACTTTAACCCCAAGAATCTAACATAAAAATACATATAGCATACAAGAATATGATTTTTCTTAACCCATTTTGTACAAAATTCTCTTTTCTTTATTTGGATCTAACTTTCAACTTTAAAAATGGTTTGATCCTCATATAAAACACTAATACTCATGTAAATCAAGAGTCTTTAAAGATCCAACACAAAATCTCCTTATTTCATCAAGATCTAACAAAATAAGTACACTAAACTTGAAATTTTTAGAGTTCTTACCATGTTCTTCTTGCACTTCTTCTAATTCTTCCAAAGTAGCTTAGGTATTTAGGATGCATGAAGATTACACACTCCCTTCTTGCTCCATAAGGCTGCCGAAAATCAGCCCTCTCTCTCTCTCTCTCTACTTTTTCTTTGTTTTTCTTTTAGCTAGCAACTTGGAAGTAAGAGGAAAGAAATAAAATAAAGTAATAAAACTATTAAGTGTTAGTAATTGTGTAGATATATATTATGTATATCTATCATATTTACCCAACACATTCCACTTCCTTCTCATCCTTGGTTTACTTGCACACATGAGCATAATTGTTAGCTTCGTTAAGAAGTTGACACATAAGGAGGTTAGGTAAAAGTTAGTAGAATATAACCAAAACTTTAGACAAGCTACATAAGTTTTCATTTTTCCCCCCATAATACCCTTATAGGGCCAGCCATATCACCCTTTCTCTTCCATTTTTAATTTATTTTCTTTGCCAAATTATGCTTAAACAAATGTCCAAAATGCCACTATTCAAGTGGGCTAAGATTGGGCCACTCTTTTAATTTATTTGGGCTTCTAATTTAATTGTTTGGGCTATGTAAACTAACATGACCCAAAAACCTTAATTTTATCTTACCCTAATTAGTTACTTAGGATTTTCATTCCACTCAATTTCGAATTTAAAATGGTTCAATCTCATAACCCAATTAAACTTGTCTTAATTAGGTTTAAAATAATTGATAACTTGAGATAATAAAATTTATTCCTTAGGTTAGTATATACTTACATACTAACATTCTTCATTACTATAACCTTTGGGTTATTTAATTACCATACCTAATGTATAATTGGATTATGTAATGTTTTCTTTAATTCTCTTTACAACAATTTAATATATATGCATATCTAGAATATATATAATACTTCATCACATTCAATCTCTTTATGTCACAAAGTTTTTAATATCACTAATATTTAATTAATATATTTACTTACAATGTGACTTAGAAATTCTTGGTTATTACATTCTCCCCTCCTTATAAGAATTCCGCCCCCGGAATTTCACATAAGGTTACTCAAAAAGATTCGGATAGTTATTCCTCATCTTTTTCTCGAGTTTTCACGTAGCTTCTTCAGCATTGTGGTTCCTCCAAAGAACTTTCACAAAATGTATAACCTTATTTCTTTACTTCTGCTATTTCCTATCTAAAATTTCTATAGGAATTTCTTCATACGATAAGTCATTCTCGACTTGAATCGGCTCGTACGATATCACATGCTTGTAATCAGGTTTATATGGTTGCAACACTGACATATGAAACACATTATGAATATGTTCCAGTTCAGGAGGTAGAGCTACCTCGTACGCCACTTCACCTATTTTCTTCAATATCTCGAATGGTCTAATAAATCTCGGACTCAATTTATATTTCTTCCCAAATCTTATCTTCCCTTTCCAAAGAGATACTTTCAAAAATACGTAACTTCCCACTTCGAAGTCTCTTTTCTTGCGATGAAGATCGGAATACATCTTTTGACGATCTTGAGCTGCTACTAGTCGAGCTCTTATCACTTTAATGATCTCTACGGTCTGCTGCACTAATTCTGGCCCCAACAGTCTTCGTTCACCTACCTCATCCCAACATAAGGGTGTTCTGCACTTTCTTCCATACATGGCTTCATACGATGGCATTCCAATGCTTGCATGATAACTATTATTATACGCAAACTCTACCAATGGAAGATGATCTTCCCAGCTTCCTTTGAAGTCCATCACACAGGCTTTGAGCATGTATTCTAGTGTTTGAATCATTCTTTTGCTTTGCTCATCTATCTGTGGATGATACGCGGTACTTAACCTTAGCTGTGTCCCCATTTTTTCTTGAAGACTCCTTTAAAAATTAGATGTGAAGCGCGGATCTCTATCAGACACAATTGATAATGGCACTCCATGTCTCGAAATTATTTCCTTGATATACAACTTGGCTAACTGATCCAAAGTATACCTGATCCTAATCAGCAAAAAGTGTGCTGACTTTGTAAGACGATCCACAATCACCCATATGGCGTCATAACCCTTCTGTGTCGCTGGAAGTCCTACCACAAAATCCATCATGACGTGCTCCCATTTCCATTCCTAAATTTCCAACGGCTGTAATAGTCCACTTGGTCATTGATACTCTGCCTTAACTCTTTGACAAGTTAAACATCTGCTGACGCATTCTGCAACCTCTATTTTCATGTTTGGCCACTAATAATGTTGACGCAAATCTTGATACATCTTCGTGTTTCCTGGGTGTATTGAATATCTCGTAGTATGGGCCTCTTGCAAAATCTCCTCTCTTAACTCTGGTACTAAACGTACCCAAATTCGTCCTTTAAATCTCAGTAATCTGGTGCCATCGATTTTATACTTCAACTCTTCGTCTTCAGCTAACCGCTTCTTGATGTCACCACATTCTTCATCTTTTTCTTGTGCCTCCTTCACCTTGTCGAGTAAAGTCGGACTTGCTTTCATTTCTATTACTTTATCCGAATTCTTCTGATTTTTCACCTCCAACTCCATTTTCTCTTATTAATTCTTCCTGTTCTGTCAATACAAATAACTTTTCCCTGCCCTTCCTGCTTAAAGAATCTGCTACTACATTAACCTTCCCCAGATGATATAGAATATCACAATCATAGTCCTTGATCAATTCTAACCATCTCCTCTGCCTCATGTTTAACTCCTTTTGTGTAAAGATATACTTCAGACTTTTGTGGTCTGTGTATATCTCACACCTTTCTCCGTAGAGATAATGTCTCCAAATATTAAGGGCAAACACTACCGTAGCCAATTCTAGGTTATGGGTAGGGTATCCCTTCTCATAGTCCTTTAATTGTCGTGACACGTACGCAATAACTTTACCATTCTGCATTAACACGTAACCTAGTCCCTTGTGTGACACGTCACTATACACTGTAAAACCCCCCGTACTATCTGATAAAGATAACACAGGTGCTTTACTCAATCTTTTCTTCAGTTCCTGAAAACTCTGTTCACACTTTTTTGTCCATACATACTTAACAGTCTTTCTAGTCAAATTTGTCAATGGCGTCGCAATCTTCGAGAAATCTTGAATAAACCTCCGGTAATGTCCTACTAATCCCAAGAAACTTCTGATCTCTGTCGGTGTCTTCGGTTGTCCCCAACTTTTCACCACTTCTACTTTCGCTGGATCAACAGAAATTCCCTCGTTGTCAATAACATGCCCGAAAAACTAAACTCTCTTCAACTAGAATTCACACTTCGAAAATTTCGCATATAGCTTCTCCTTTCTTAACGTTTCCAATACAATACGTAAATATTCGGCATGCTCCTCTTCAGTATTTGAATACACCAGAATATCGTCAATGAACACAACCACAAATTTATCCAAGTACAGTTTAAATACTCTGTTTATCAAGTCCATAAAAGCAGCTGGCGCATTCGTTAGTCCAAATGACATCCCTAAGAACTCATAATAGCCGTAACGAGTTCTAAATGCTGTATTTGGTACATCTTCCGTCCTCACCTTCAACTGATGATAACCAGTCCTTAGGTCAATTTTCAAAAAATATCTCGCTCCTTTAAGTTGATCAAATAGATCGTCTATTCTCGGTAACAGATATGTGTTCTTAATTGTCACCTTATTCAACCCTCTATAATCCATATACAACCTCATCAAACCATCTTTCTTTTTTACAAACAACACAGGTGCCCCACGGAGATACACTCAGTTGGATGTACTTCTTGTCTAATAACTCTTGTAGCTGGATCATTAACTCTTTTATTTCTACCGGTGCCATTCGATACGGTGCTTTCGATATCGACGCTGTCCCTGGTACCAAATCAATCACAAACTCTATCTCTTTGTCTGGCAGAAGTCCCAGAAGTTCTTCTGGAAAAACATCCCCAAACTCATTAACTATAGGTATCTGCCCCATGTCTGAATTCACAACCCGTGTATCCACTACATGAGCCAAATAACCTTCGCATCCTTTTCGTAACATCCTCTTGGCCTGCATCATCGTCAGACAACTCGTTTGTCTTGGCGACTTGCTACCATAAAATGCAACCTTAGACTTATTTGGTGTCTGAAGGCGTATACTCTTCTTCTGGAAATCTATAACTGCCTCATGGTTAAACAACCAATCCATCCCTAGGATAACATCAAATTCCCCTAAGCATATCGGAATCAAATTCACGCTTAACTTATGTCCTCTTATTTCCACACCACAATTGTTATGGATAAACTCTACAGGGATCACTTCTTTGTTTGCAACCTCTATATTCATTGGATTCTTTAACTTTTCATAGGGTAAGTTTAATCTTCTAGCAAATTCCTCAGACACAAATGAACAGGTAGCTCCTGAATCAAATAATACATATGCATTTATATTATTAATCGGAATTATACCTGACACCACCTCCTTTGATGCAATTGCATCTTGCACAGTTATGTTGAAAGTTCGGGCTGTCGGCTTGCTCTGCTGTGTTGGCCCTCCAATTGTTAACTTTGGGGTACTGCTCCTGTTTCCACTTCCTCCGTCAGTATTCTTCTTAAATGGACAATCCTTAAACCGATGTACCGTTCCCCCACAAGAAAACAAACCTCCCTTCTTTGGTTTAGGACAATTCGGTGAGATATGTCTTTCCTGGCCGCAGTTATAACATACAGTCTACCCCTTCATACACTCCCCACAGTGATTCTTTCCACACTTTACACGTAATGACTTCTTCTGTGGTGTACTTCCTTGTTGAGTTCCCGAGTCATTACCACTTCTCCATTTGCACTTCTTACTGTTACTACCCCCACTGCTGGCACCCTGATGTCCACCTTCAATCTTCTTCTTATTCTTCTCTCGGTTGAATCTAGATATTGCCTCACTACTACCTTCTGTAATGATAGCCTTTTCTAACAGTGCTGAAAACGTAGCAATTTATAGCAGTGCGACTTTGCTATGTATCCACTGCTTCAGCCCATTTTCAAACCTATGCGCCTTTCGTAGTTCTGTATCCACCTGATGAGGTGCGAATCTGGCTAGGTCATTGAATTTTGCTGCATATTCGGCAACTGTCATATTTTCCTGCTTTAATTAAAGAAACTGTACTTCCATTCTGGTTTGCATGGCCTCTGAGAAATAGCTTTCCAAGAATAACTCGTTAAATCTTGTCCATGCTACTGCCTCCGTTCTTGCTCTAGCTTTGTTCGACTCCCACCAGCAATTAGCCTCACCTTTCATTAAGTAGGTAGCAAAATTCGTCTTTTGCTCTTCAGCTACCCTAGCAATGATAAAGACCTTTTCCATCTCTTTCACCCATGTTTGAGCTTCTATGGGGTCCGTGGTTCCCCTAAATTCTGGCGGTCCTACAGCCTTAAAATCTTTAAATTTTATTAATCTATTATTCACTTGATTCCTTGCTGCAGGTGCACGAGTTCGCATAGCTTGAGCTATCATATTTGCAAAGTTCTGCATTGGGTCAGCTTGCTCTCTTTCATTATTTACAGATCGCTCCTCCCTCTGGTTACAGTTTTCGCGTCTTGGCGGCATTATCTGGTTTAAACAAAATCTTACATTATCACTTCGAGTTTCATTATATGTTATAAGTATTTAAAATACAACATGTAATTTAAACTTTAATAATCACATTATCATCATGTTCAACTTGCTGAACTATCCATTTCAGCTTAATAAAACTTTCAATAATCACAGAGATAACTTACTATCTTCATTCTCAAGACTTATCTTCTTAATAAAACATGTAGTCATAATAGCGCATTTATATTCATATACCAAATTTTGTTTTTAGTGTCATACACATGCTTGGCAAGTTTCTATAAATGCTAACTATCCCATTCTAAGCATCTAGATATGGGATCTATCAAAAGGTATACTCCCCTACACAACTAAGATGGGGATATATCATATTTACTTACAACCTCTCACAGCTAGAGGTTTACATTATACTTAATCTAACCCTACTAAACAAAAAGGGTACTATTGCATCTATATACATTACTACCAACCAACACCTCACTGGCTGCCAGGTGCCCCTTGGGCATGCTCCTGCTTCTGCAATGCATCTCCCATCACACGATGTCGCACCGACCGGCTAGGCTCACCGATCTCGAAACGCGACCTCACCTGACCAACCCTAGGACCCGTATATGCTGCATCCAAGGCCTGTCATATAGACTCTAGTCTGACTTCCTTCTTTTCCAGAAGTAACTCCAGCTGGTCCACCATCTTTGCTGCTCCAATCCATGCCTGCCCAATTCTGATCTTATCTGCAATCTCCAGATCAAACTCAAACTTCAACACCTGATTCTCTAATGTCCTCTCACCCAGCTGAAACTCTAATAACTCCACTTTAGCTTTCATATCATCCAAGTCTGCTAATGCCTGATAAGTGGCATCTTTATGCTGCTGCTCGGTATACTGGAAAGTGTGATTCTCCACCTCCAGCTCTTATACTCTAGCCTTTAACTCTGCACTCTGAGCCAGTAGGTCTCCAATAAGGATATCCTGTGTGGAATCCTCTAAAACCTCGTGCCCTACTGGCTGATCCACTGTACGGCTGTCATGACTCTTCTCTGCCATCCTATAATCCAAAATAACAATAAACAACATCAGTACCACAATAAAATATATTCATTGATAAAATGAAATGATATTTTATTAAGAACAACCAAAACTATGATGAATTTTCATAATTCACCACTTAACGTACTCTATACGAGTTTTCTTCTAAGGTTATAATCTAGGTTTCGCATTCTTAAAGTTTATAACCTACAGCTTTGATACCAACCTGTGACACACCCAAATCCGGGTTCTCTAACCTCGGGTTCGGTACTCACGATACATCATCATCATTAAAAGTATTCAATAAACTATTGCGGAATAATAAACAAACATTGTTCATTAACATAAAGTGCTACCTCATAATCCCATGGTCTCATAACCTTAACATAAACTTACCTTTATTATTACAAAAGGTTTACCTAAATAATTACATCAATTATTTAATTAGTTCATAATAACTACTCTTGAACCTTGTCCTTTCCTTTATCTTTCTTTGAGGATCCCGGCTTAGCTGAAATACACGTCATGATATAGCAAAGGTAAGCAACAAATTTTCTTAGCAAGTTTAAATACAAAGGAGATATATCATGATTAGAAAGTAATTTTATCATTCAATATTCAACAATAGAATTTGATTGTAGAAGAACATGAATTATATTTTAATAAGTTATTATTCGAATATTTGAATAATAGATATTGAGTGGTCTAGAGTGACCATAAACATCTGCTAACGTTGTCAGTATTTAAACTGGTCATTTTAGTAAGTTTTGGTAATTAAGGGGATCAGCCTTTCATACCCGGTGTATTATGCATAAACACTTAATAGACTAGCAACAATTGTTTTCCAATATAATGCTTTAATAAAATATTCTTTTTATCGGTCAAGAGTCCTTATCAAGTCAATTGATTAAGAACAGCTTTTTAGAACGAATTTGAGTTAACAAATTTTAAACATGCTTGATCTAGCTGATACAACTAGCATAGATCCATCTCATAAAGAGTTCATGAATAAAGGAACTTTAATTAATTCTCAGTTCAATAAATAATAGAACAGGAATTCGATTGCACAAAGTGTGATTTACAATAATACATTAAGGATGTGGAATAGTCATCAATAATTATCCACTAACATGCTTTGAAAGTAATAACTCGAGTTTGAGTTAGGAAACTTGCTTGTTCGACGAGCTACAGCTAGCTAGCTTTAATTAAAACTCTTTGATGTTGGGTTTGTACGAAATCGTGATGCAATCAAATTGCAAAAATTAGCGAAAACATGGTATATCAGAGTTTTAAAAAAATTTCTACAAAACCATTACCCGGATCATCCTTTATGCAAATTATTAATTTAAAACGATAAATAAGAAGTTATGGAATCATACCCTTGTAAAACGAAGCTTCCACATGTACGAGTTCAACTCCTTGTTCTTCGTGATCTCCTTGAATTTCTGGGTTAGATTCCTTACTTTGATCAACGTTAGCCACCCAAGTGTTTGGCCTCTAGAGGTGATCCACCAAGGAAGATGAATTATCAAGAAGGAGGGTGGTTGGCTTAGTTTTCTATCCTCTATAGAAAAGGAGTACTCTCCAACAATTGGAATTGCCTCAACTGATATCTATTATAAGACTCCTCTTATATAGATATTGGTCAACCCTTCTAATCCTATTAGACATGGGATTTCTTTTAATTAATTAAACTGCCTTAATTAATTTAGGCTTCCCACCACATGGGGAATAATTAATTAAATTCATTTAATTAATTTGTCTCCTAATCTTATTAGGAATAAATGAGAGTACTAATATTAAATTAATTACTAAACTCCTTTAGAAATTAAAATAATAATAATTGTAATAATATTAATAAGACTCCTCTTATTAATTTATATTTAATATTTCCAAAATATTAAATAATAAACATTAAGCTATTTAATTTATTCTATCACTATAGATTAAATTAATTACACTTAATGCATTATTACGATTATGCCATTACCTTCTTAAATAATTATTCTTCCTTTTATGGTGTGACCCTTTAGGTTCTCTATATTAAACCGGTTGTGAATAAATTAATTAGAACAATTCTAATCTTATTTAAATAAATAAATTAAACTAATAATCTATTTAAATAAATAATATTTATTCTACAATAGGGATAAGCCTCCCTAGCGATCAACGACTTTTCAGATAATATAGATTTCAACATTAATCATAAAAGAACCTGTGAGTAAATATACCATACAATTCAATCCTTCCACCATACAATGTCCTAATTAAATATAAGACATGAATTTATTGTCAAGTCTTATTTTATTTAATTATATGTATTTCGATTAGAAAATGCACAACTCCAAATAATGCAAATTAGAAACTCCTTTCTAATTTCATTTTACCTTGGCCAAGGATTTCTGGGTTGTCATTTAACGAATCACATAGGATATATCTCCTCTTTTACTAGAGGTGGTAGATTCTTTATTGATCATTCATTATCTCCATATGTAACTCATTATACCCAAGTATACCCTTTTATATACCCTAAAGGACTTTAAGGAATAAGTCAAAGTATAATTCATTACATACGAGATACTATGATAATCTCAAGTCCAGGGATCACTTGTACTACTATCACATTAGGAATTCCTATTGACAGACGAGTAAAACTCCATTAGGTATTCCATAGAGAGTCACGTTCAGTGAACTTATTCTCCAATAAGCACCTACATACTTGCTTTAGTGTCTCCACACAAATGATCATGAGATCAATCATCCTCATCCAATGAGCAAGCAACATATGTACCAAGTCTATCCGAATTTACTAATCCCCTTTTTAGTAATCCCACGATTGGGAACTATTTTAGTTTTAGAGCTTTCTAAGAATTTAGATCTCATTAGCATGATCATCATCATGATTCTAAAAGCATTGCTTAAAACTATGGGTTATTTACATATTATAAAAACAGCACCATGTAGATAATTAAATGTCTTTAATAAATGAATATTTTATTAATAAATAAATAAGATTGTTTACAAAGTACGTGCTTTATCATCATACATGATTGGCTTGTATGCACACTACTATCAATCTCCCACTTGCACTAAAGCCAATCGCCATGGTATCTCATACCCATCTTCTCTAAGTGACGATCAAACTGCTGTTGTGTTAAAGCTTTAGTAAATGGATCTGCAATGTTGTCTTGAGAGTATACACGCTCCAAGGTGACGTCTCCTCTTTCAATGATCTCCCTGATTAAGTGAAATCGCCGCAACACGTGTTTAGATTTTTGATGAGACCTTGGTTCCTTAGCCTGTGCAACTGCTCCTGTGTTGTCACAGTAAACGGGAACTGCTTCTCCAATGCTAGGAACCATACCAAGTTCAGTTATGAACTTCTTCATCCAAACAGCTTCCTTTGCAGCTTCACTTGTAGCTATATACTCTGCCTCTGTCACTGAATCAGCAACTGTTTGCTGCTTGGAACTCTTCCAACTCACTGTGCCTCCGTTCAAGGTAAAAACATACCCCGAAACAGATTTACTGTCATCTTGGTCCGTTTGAAAACTTGAGTCTGTGAAGCCCTCGAGTTTTAATTCAGACCCACCGTAGACAAGAAAAATATCCTTAGTCCTTCTCAAGTATTTTAGGATATTCTTCACTGCCTTCCAGTGCTCTTCTCTTGGATTCGACTGGTATCTGCTCGTTACACTAAGTGCATGAGCAACATCCGGTCTAGTGCATATCATACTGTACATGATAGATCCTATTGTAGAAGCATAAGGGATCTTACTCATACGGGCTCTCTCCTCAGGTGTCTTTGGGGCCTGTTTCTTGGAGAGATGTATTCCATGGCTCATCGGCATGAGACCTCTTTTGGAATCTTCCATGCTAAATCTCTTTAGCATTGCATCAATGTACGTTCCTTGGGATAAACCAAGCATCCTTTTAGATCTATCTCTATAGATCTTTATCCCCAAAATATAGGATGCTTCTCCCAAGTCCTTCATGAAGAAGTGTTTAGATAACTAGATTTTAATCAATTGTAGCATAGGAATGTCATTCCCTATCATTAATATATCATCAACATATAATACAAGGAATGAAACTGCGCTCCCACTAACCTTCTTGTACACACATGGTTCATCTTCGTTTTTGATAAAATCAAACTCTTTGATTGTCTCATCAAAACGAATGTTCCATCTACGAGAAGCTTGCTTCAATCCATAAATGGATCGTTGCAGCTTACAGACTTGATTTGTTCCAACCTTTGAAACAAATCCCTCTGGCTGTGTCATATACACATCCTCCTCAAGTTTCCCATTGAGGAAGGCCGTTTTCACGTCCATCTGCCAGATCTCATAGTTGTTATAAGGTGCAATCGCAAGCAAAATCCGAATGGACTTGAGCATAGCTACTGGTGAAAAGGTTTCATCATAGTCAACTCCTTGTCTTTGTTTGAAACCTTTTGCAACCAGTCGGGCCTTATAGGTCTCTACCTTGCCGTCCACTCCAGTCTTTCTTTTAAAGACCTATTTACACCCAATAGGCTTAATGCCTTCAGGTGGTGAAACCAAAGTCCATACTTTGTTTTCATACATGGAGTCCATTTCGGATTTCATAGCTTCAAGCCATTTTCTTGAGTCTTTATTACTCATAGCCTGTTCGTAATTCAATGGATCATCATCATTCATGATGTGTACCTCATCGTCATCCTCTATAACGAATCCATACCTCTCAGGTATCTTTGGTACTCTTCCAGATTTACGAACAGGGTGTGGTATAGTAGGTTCTTCTACTTGGTCAGGTACCTGACTTTGATCCGTGGTAATTTATGGTTCTTGAACTTCTTCAAGATATATCTTACTCCCACTGACCCCTTCATGGATAAACTCATTTTCTAAGAAGGCAACATGTTTCGCAACAAACACCTTTTGATCAGTTGGATGATAAAAATAATACCCTAAGTTTCTTTAGGGTATCCCACAAATCTACACTTATCAGATTTAGTCTGTAGCTTATCATTTTCAAACTTTTTGACATAAGCTGGGCAACCCCAAGTCTTAACATGCTTAAGATTTAGTTTCCTCCCCTTCCACATCTCATATGGAGTCTTTGGGGCGGATTTGGTAGGTACCTTGTTAAGTAGGTATGCAGCCGTTTCTAGGGCATATCCCCAGAAAGAAATTGGAAGGTCGGTAAAACTCATCATGGATCGAACCATGTCCAATAGTGTTCGATTTCTCCTTTCAGATACTCCATTTAACTATGGTGTACCTGGAGGAGTCCATTGTGAGATTATACCATTTTCTTTGAGACAATTGAGAAACTCACCGCTTAAGTATTCTCCACCTCGATCTGATCGAAGTATCTTTATACTCTTGCCCGTTTGTTTCTCTACTTCACTTCTGAACTCTTTGAACTTTTCAAATGATTCTGACTTGTATTTCATTAAATACACATATACAAATCTTGAGTGATCATCAGTGAAAGTAATAAAATAAGAATACCCACCCCGTGCACTTGTTGTCATAGGTCCACAAACGTCTGTGTGAATCAATGCCAACAACTCTGTAACTCTTTCTCCTTTTTCACTAAAAGGAGATTTAGTCATTTTACCCATGAGACAAGAATCACAAGTTGGATATGATTCATAATCAGATAACTCAAGGAGCCCATCTTTATGCAACTTGGATAATCTTGTTTCATTGATATGACCGAGTCTACAGTGCCACATGTAGGTATAATTAATATCATCTCTTTTTCTTTTCTTAGTTTGTTCAATTTGAAAAATATTTTCTTGTAAGTCAAGTGTATAAAGTCCATTTCGCAAATTTTCAACACCATATAAAACATCGTCTTTATAAATAGAACAACTATTGTTCTTTATAACAACGTTAAATCCTTCCATATCCAATACAGAAATTGAAATAATGTTTTTAATAATATTCGGAACATAATAACAATTATTAAGATAAATGGACTTGCCCGAAGGCATTGCTAAATAATAAGTTCCTACAGCTAATGCAACAACCTTTGCTCCATTCCCCACTCGTAGGATCACCTCATCATTGTTCAGCTTTCTACTTCTGACCAGTCCCTTCACATTATTACATATGTGAGAACCACAGCCGGTATCCAATACCCAAGTAGAATTTTGACTTTCTGAAAAATTAATTTCAATCATGAACAAACCTTGATTGAAGTCGAAGCTTCTCCAAGCTTCTTCTTTGCCAGAAACTTCTTGCAGTTCCTCTTCCAATGACCCGGCTCGTTGCAATGGAAGCACATTCCTTTGCTAGCTGGATCAGATTTCTTTTGTTCCTTTATGTTCACTTTGCCCTTGGTCATCCGAGATCGGAAGAGCTCCTTAGATATCTCATATCTAGCAGTCCTACTTTGTTCACCATACAACTCCTTGAGGTGAATCAACATAGTAGGAGCATCCATGTTTTCGTGCTGACGCTGAAGCTCGTTATTCATGGATGCGAGCATGATGCATTGAGCCACAGATGCATCATCTTGCCACTTTACAATGGTGGCAATCTCTTCCTCAGAGGCTGTTTCTGGAACAGTTCCAGGGACAGGTGAGTTTAGGACATAAGAAATCTTTTCAGCAGTGAGAACTATTCTCAGATTTCTTAGCCAGTCCGTATAATTCGGCCCGGTAAGCTTATTAGCATCAAGTATGCTTCGTAGTGAAATTAGTGATTTTGACATTTTTAAAATTCTGCATGTGAAAAACAATATTTTAGCAAACATTCATTTTATTAATTTTGCATACCAAAATAAATTTAGGTTTTTATTTTAAATTGGTATCTCCCACTATTTTTATCAAACTATATTACCCTCACTTATATAGTTCGGCAACACCTAATTAAAGATTTGCTAGTGAGAATAAGGATCCTATTTCAAATGTATATAACCTTGTGGATAGCACAACAAGCAATATACAAATAAATAGGTAGACAACTCTTGTCAATTACATCACTATATAACTCCTTTTATTTTGCCTCTTAAATCATAATGGTCAAGTGTGTGCACATCCGAACTAAAATGATTTAAGTTAAGTACAGCCTAGCACTTCCATAAATTCAAAAAAGAAAAATGTTCGTCCTTGTGAATAGCACAACAAGACTAGATCGTTCAATTTTCTTGATAAGCATCAAATGTGATTAATTAACATCTTAAATATGCAATACTCGCCTTGTGGATAGCACAACAAGCTCATATTAAATATTTAATACTCTATTAATTTATCATGCTAGAAGGCGACGTTCGATATTCCAAATATCATTTGAACGCTTCGGACTTAATATTATTTCTTTGAGGGGTTTGTTATTATTTGTCTCATCTTGTTTAGCGCGCATGCACATATATATATAAAATACGCGTTATTTTATTAAACATGCGAAGCATGTTTGCATAAAATATTATATATATATATATACAATAAGGCTCTTAAACGGACTGTTCGTAAACGAACAATCCTTTTGCGTACACTTTTAAATTGGATAAGTGGGCCCAATTATATACTATCTCAATTATGTAGGATAAATAGGAAAAGGATGTACGTAAAAGGATTGTTCGTTTACGAACAGTCCGTTTAAGAGCCTTATCCTATATATATATATATATATATATATATATATATATATATATATATATATATATATATATAATATTTAGCATGCAATATAGAATACTATATTCTACCTGGATTGATTATGGACTTTTATTCTAGTTTGGTTCACTAGAGCCACCAAGTGAACCAAAAGGTCAAACCTAGGAGTGCAAGAATTTAAATTTAAATATAACTATTACATTTAAACCCGGGCTCCATACAAACGGGTCTTCATGCGCTCCTTGCTCCTTGGTCTCCAATTTTTTCAAGATAATTCTAACTATTTCTATTACATTAAACTATTTAATTTAAATAGAAACCTTGATCAGCTGTCAAGGGGAAGTACATAGGAGGGAGATAGAATTTTACATCAAGAAAAAACAATTTAGAGAAGACGAGGTACACAGACCCCATTTAATAAAACTCATTCATTCAAGCATTCAACTAAAATAAAATCCAATCACATTGGTCAAATAGTCCATAATCAATCCCCATTTATTATCATACATATCACCATATATATCAATAAATAAATATTCATCTCATGAATTAAAACATTCCATATATATATGAGTATCATTTAATGGGCAATTTTAAATTGCATGAAATCCAATTTCAAGATTAAAATAAACTCTTTATTTTAATTATAAAATTATTTAGAATATAATATATAAATATATCATATATATATATATATATATATATTTGATATTACCGTATATATTTATATATCGAATCAGGTTATATATATATATATATATATATATATATATATATATATAAAATATAAATTCACATTTATTTTTTAAAAAGAAGCCACCTTCTTTTATTAAAAGAGTCCTGCAGGTTTATTAAAAGAGTCATTTCCTGATGGGTCACCTTCTTTTTGGAGTAAGAAAGAGACAACACCTTTTCCTTGAAGAATTCAAGATTAGCACCCCAAAAAAAATAAAAAAAAATTGTCATTCGTCCCAAAAAAAACGTCATTTTTTTTTCTTAAAAAAAATAATTTTATACAATAAAATTATGCCCAATAAATTATTTTTAAATACATACCCATATGTATATGAAATCAAAAATAAATTAATAATTGCATAAAGGTTTGGCTCTGATGCCACTGTTGGGTTTGTACGAAATCGTGATGCAATCAAATTGCAAAAATTAACGGATGCATAGTATATCAGAGTTTTAAAAAAATTTCTACAAAACCATTACCCGGATCATCCTTTATGAAAATTATTAATTTAAAACGATGAATAAGAAGTTATGGAATCATACCCTTATAAAACGAAGCTTCCACATGTACGAGTTCAACTCCTTGTTCTTCGTGATCTCCTTGAATTTCTGGGTTAGATTCATTACTTTGATCAACGTTAGCCACCCAAGTGTTTGGCCTCTAGAGGTGATCCACCAAGGAAGATGAATTATCAAGAAGGAGGGTGGTTGGCTTAGTTTTCTATCCTCTATAGAAAAGGAGTACTCTCCAACAATTGGAATTGCCTCAACTGATATCTATTATAAGACTCCTCTTATATAGATATTGGTCAACCCTTCTAATCCTATTAGACATGGGATTTCTTTTAATTAATTAAACTCCCTTAATTAATTTAGGCTTCCCACCACATGGGGAATAATTAATTAAATTCATTTAATTAATTTGTCTCCTAATCTTATTAGGAATAAATGAGAGTACTAATATTAAATTAATTACTAAACTCCTTTAGAAATTAAAATAATAATAATTGTAATAATATTAATAAGACTCCTCTTATTAATTTATATTTAATATTTCAAAATATTAAATAATAAACATTAAGCTATTTAATTTATTCTATCACTATAGATTAAATTAATTACACTTAATGCATTATTACGATTATGCCATTACCTTCTTAAATAATTATTCTTCCTTTTATGGTGTGACCCTTTAGGTTCTCTATATTAAACCGGTTGTGAATAAATTAATTAGAACAATTCTAATCTTATTTAAATAAATAAATTAAACTAATAATCTATTTAAATAAATAATATTTATTCTACAATAGGGATAAGCCTCCCTAGCGATCAACGACTTTTCAGATAATATAGATTTCAACATTAATCATAAAAGAACCTGTGAGTAAATATACCATACAATTCAATCCTTCCACCATACAATGTCCCAATTAAATATAAGACATGAATTTATTGTCAAGTCTTATTTTATTTAATTATATGTATTTCGATTAGAAAATGCACAACTCCAAATAATGCAAATTAGAAACTCCTTTCTAATTTCATTTTACATTGGCCAAGGATTTCTGGGTTGTCATTTAACGAATCACATAGGATATATCTCCTCTTTTACTAGAGGTGGTAGATTCTTTATTGATCATTCATTATCTCCATATGTAACTCATTATACCCAAGTATACCCTTTTATATACCCTAAAGGACTTTAAGGAATAAGTCAAAGTATAATTCATTACATACGAGATACTATGATAATCTCAAGTCCAGGGATCACTTGTACTACTATCACATTAGGAATTCCTATTGACAGGCGAGTAAAACTCCATTAGGTATTCCATAGCGAGTCACGTTCAGTGAACTTATTCTCCAATAAGCACCTACATACTTGCTTTAGTGTCTCCACACAAATGATCATGAGATCAATCATCCTCATCCAATGAGCAAGCAACATATGTACCAATCTATCCGGATTTATTAATCCCCTTTTTAGTAATCCCACGATTGGGAACTATTTTAGTTTTAGAGCTTTCTAAGAATTTAGATCTCATTAGCATGATCATCATCATGATTCTAAAAGCATTGCTTAAAACTATGGGTTATTTACATATTATAAAAACAGCACCATGTAGATAATTAAATGCTTTTAATAAATGAATATTTTATTAATAAATAAATAAGATTGTTTACAAAGTACGTGCTTTATCATCATACATGATTGGCTTGTATGCACACTACTATCATTTGAATGACCTAACATTGATAATATAGATCTATCAATTAGTACTGCGTATAATTGTTTATCTATACGCTTACTGATGCTATTATCTAACAAATAATTCGATCACAAAGTACATATATATAATGTACTATCATTAATCCTATAAGATATTTAATTGATCTTAGGTTAATGATTTAATAATTAATAAGATTTTTCTTAGGCGATAAATACTTATTAGATCCTTAAACAATTTATTATAATTGTTTAATTAAGCAGTTATTTAAATTTCTTTTATTTATTAACTCCGTCTTCATTTGATTATTATTTAATATTAATTAAATAGTAATTAATTAATTATCTTTAGTTATTATTTAATAATAAATAATAACCAATTAGATCTTCTCATTATTTAATGGATAATCAAATTATTTTTTGTCTTTAATTATTATTTAATATTAATTAAAAAATAATTAATTAATTCCTTATCCTTGAATAGTAAATAATTAATTTATTTACTTCATTAGTCTTTAATTATTCCCTATTATTATTTAAAGAATAATTAATTAATATTTATCCTTATTTATTATTTAATGTTAATTAAATAATAAATAATTAATTCACTTAATAAATCTTTCATTATTCTTTCTTATTAATTAAAGAAAAATTAATTATTACTTGTTCTTATTTATTATTTAATATTAATAAAATAATAAATAATGATTTTTATAAACTTTTATGTCAATGTAAGTAAGTAATTACTTTATTATTACTTAATCTTATTTAAATATTATTTAATCATTATTTAATATTAATTAAATAATATTTAATCAATTATTTAACTCTAATTATTCTTTAATCTTAATTAAATAATAAATAATTATTTTATTAATACTAACTCTACTTAATTATTACTTAATATCATTTAAATATTAATTAAATAGTTAATTACATTTAACTTTATATGTAATTAGCTTAATAATCAATTAGTGGCTTTAAAAGTGATTTATTAGTAATTTTTAAATGATTTAAAAGAGTTTAAACCATTAATTACTCAATAAATACAAATCTGTCCAGAAAAATTATAAATTAAATATTATAATTTTCTTTTATCATTTTTAGAAAAATTTGGGTTCCTGTCCCACCATCAGAACCGGCCGGAAAGTAGCTGAACCGGTCGTCGAAAAATTTTCCGGCTCGCCAGAAAATGCTTAACCAGTTCATTTTCTTTATTTTTCTTAAATTTTTAGCCTTTATTAATAGTTTTGGGGTCCTTCACTAAAATCTTCACAAATTAAAATCTACAACTCCGATTTAGGTCCAATTGGTATCGTTGGATTCGTATTTTCCCGAACTAAAGTTTCTATATATCAAACATCAAATTTGAGTCTGTTTTGGTCCCGAAAAACTAGCTAGAAGTGACTAATCGGTAGCATGATTCCAACAGTTGGGTTTGTTTGGAAATAAATTCATAACTTGTTCATTTTTAAACATATTTGAGTTATTCCAAAGGGGTTTTGCCCTTAACTCATGTATCTAGCATACCAAGAAAACAAATCACCAATATCACTTGTAAATTTCAAAATGAATATGTTATAGCACACTAGTTAACTAGAAATTCCCTAAAAATCCATATAACTTCTTTTTTCCAAACTTTTTCATATATACTCATACAAATCCACAAGTTTCACTTATTAAACTTAAGATCTAACATTTCAACATGTTTCTAATCATTTACAACTTGAACCCCAAGAATCTAACATAAAAATACATATAGCATACAAGAATATGATTTTTCTTAACCCATTTTGTACAACATTCTCTTTTCTCTATTTGGATCTAACTTTCAACTTTAAAAATGGTTTGATCCTCATATAAAACACTAATACTCATGTAAATCAAGAGTCTTTAAAGATCCAACACAAAAGCTCCTTATTTCATCAAGATCTAACAAAATAAGTACACTAAACTTGAAATTTTTAGAGTTCTTACCTTGTTCTTCTTGCACTTCTTCTAATTCTTCCAAAGTAGCTTAGGTATTTAGGATGCATGAAGATTACACACTCCCTTTTTGCTCCTTAAGGCTGCTGAAAATCAGCCCTCTCTCTCTCTCTCCTTTTTCTTTATTTTTCTTTTAGCTAGCAACTTAAAAGTAAGAGGAATGAAATGAAATAAAGTAATAAAACTATTAAGTGTTAGTAAATGTGTAGATATATATTATGTATATCTATCATATTTACCAAACACATTCCACTTCCTTCTCATCCTTAGTTTACTTGCACACATGAGCATAATTGTTGGCTTTGTTAACAAGTTAACACATAAGGAGGTTAGGTAAGAGTTAGTAGAATATAACCAAAACTTTAGACAAGCTACATAAGTTTTCATTTTCCCCCCATAATACCCTTATAGGACCGGCCATATCACCCTTTCTCTTCCATTTTTAATTTTTTTTCTTTGCCAAATTATGCTGAAGCTAATGACCAAAATGCCCTTCTTCAAGTGGGCTAAGATTGGGCGACTCTTTTAATTCTTTTGGGTTTCTAATTTAATTGTTTAGGCTATGTTAACTAACATGACCAAAAATCTTAATTTTATCTTACCCTAATTAGTTACTTAGGGTTTTCATTCCACTCAATTTGGAATTTAAAATGGTTCAATCTCATAACCCAATTAAACTTGTCTTAATTAGGTTTAAAATAATTGATAACTTGAGATAATAAAATTTATTCTTTAGGTTAGTATAGTCTTACATACTAACATTCTTCATTACTATAATCCTTGGGTTATTTAATTACCATACCTAATGTATAATTAGATTATATAATGTTTTCTTTAATTCTCTTTACAACAATTTAATATATATGCATATCTAGAATATATATATATACTACTTAATCACATTCAATCTCTTTATGTCACAAACTTTTCAATATCACTAATATTTAATTAATATATTTACTTATAATGTGACTTAGAAATTCTTGGTTATTACTTCGGATACCCCTTCTCATAGTCCTTCAATTGTTGTGATGCATACACAATAACCCTGTCGTTTTGCATATGCACACAACCAAGCCCGTTATGCGATGCATCACTATAAACTATAAAATTTCTTGTGTCATCCGAAAGAGATAACATAGGTGTTGAACTCAACCTTTTCTTAAGCTCTTGGAAGCTTTCCTCACACTTCTCCGTCCAAACGAATTTCACAGCTTTCCTAGTCAAATTCGTCAGCGGAGTTGCGATCTTGGAAAAGTCCTGAATGAATCTTCTATAATAGCCTATCAATCCAAGAAAACTTCTCACTTCCGATGATGTTTTCGGCGGATCCCAGTTCATCACAGCTTCGACTTTAGAGGGATCTACCAAAATTCCTTCCTTATCGATCACATGTCCAAGAAATTGCACCCTTTCAATCCAGAATTCACATTTCAAAAATTTGGTGTACAATTTCTCTCTTCGCCTCTAATGTTAATTTCAAATGCTCTACATGTTCTTTCTTGGTCTTCGAGTATACCAAAATGTCATCGATAAAGACCACCATGAATTTGTCCAAAAATGGCTTAAACACTCCGTTTATTAGGCCCATAAATGCTGTAAGAGCATTCGTTAGCCCAAATGACATCACTAGAAATTCGTAGTGACCATATCGAGTCTTAAACGATATCTCCGGAACATCCTCTGGCCTCACCTTCAGCTGATGATAACCACTCCTCAAGTCTATCTTTGAAAAGTATCTCACTCCCTTCAATTGATCAAACAGGTCAATCCTCGGTAATGGATATCTATTCTTAATGGTGACCTTGTTTAACTCTCTATAATCGATGCAGAGCCGCATTGTCCCGTCCTTCTTCTTCACAAATAACACCGGCGCTCCCCACGACGATACGCTCGGTTGTATGTACTTCTTGTCTAGTAGCTCTTGCAGTTGTACCATCAATTCTTTCATCTCTACCGGAGCCATCCGGTACAGTGCCTTCGATATTGGAGTCATTTTCGGCGCCAAATCAATCACAAACTCAACCTCTCTGTCTGGCGGAAGTCCTGGCAGATTGTCCAGAAATACGTATGCGAAGTCCCTCCCTACTGGTATCTCCTCTATCTTCGGGTTCTCTTTACGACTGTCGACTATGTAGGCTAAATATCCTATACAGACTTGTCTTAACAACTGGCCTACATCATCGTCAGACAACTCGCTTGTCTAGGCGAATTGCTACCATAAAACACAACCTTTGACGGAGTCATATGGTTAATATATTTCTTCTGGCAATCAATTACAACCCCATAACTGCATTGCCAATCCATTCCCAAAAAAACATCGAATTCCCCAAGTCTTATCGGGATAAGATCTACATTCATACCTTAATATCCACCCTACAGTTCTTATGTACGTACTTAATAGGGACCACTTCTCTATTCGCAATTTCTATGTTCATAGGGTATTCTAACTCATCCTTAGGCAATTCTAAGTTCTTAGCAAAGTCATCAGATATAAATGAACAAGTAGCACTCGAATCAAATAATACATAAGCATTAACTTTATTGATCGGAATGATACCTGACACCACATCACTAGACTGTACAGAATCCTGCACTGTCATATTGAACGTTCTGGCAGTCGGTTGGTTGGTTGCGGTTAGTCCCGTGGTAGTTAGAGCATTGCCACCGCTGTTTTCCTTATTCCCTCCTGTTCCTACCCCTCCATATCTTTTCTTAGGACAGTCCCTACCCAAGTGATCCTTTGAGCCGCAAGTGAAGCAGGCGCCCTTCTTTGGGTTAGGACAGTTAGGTGCTATGTGGCCTTCCTGACCATAATTGTAGCACACCCATTTTCCCTTCATACAGATCCCCAGGTGAGCTTTCCCGCAGGTCCGACATGCTTCAATTCTCTTCTTCTGACCTCCTTTCTGATTACTAGTTGACGAGTTATCGATCCACCTCCTCTTCTGATTGTTATTTCCTCCTATGTTGCTGCCACTAGCCTTGGTATTCCCTTCACTCTCATTCTTCTTCTTCTTCTGATCCTGGTTATACTTGGTGACGACGTCGCTACCACCAACAGCGAGGATGGCCTTCTCCAATACTCCAATAAAAGTGTTCAACTGGAACATTGACACTTCGCTATACAACCAGGGCTTCAGGCCCTGTTCAAACCTCCTTACCTTCCTCTCGTCGGTGTGCACTTGATACGTGGAAAACCTAGCCAACTCATTGAATTTCGCCGCATAGTCTGGTACGGACATATTCCCCTGCTTGAGCTCTAGAAATTGTACCTCCATCTGGTTCTGTGAGCTGGTCGGGAAATACATCTCGAAAAACATTTCTTTAAACCTTTCCCAGGTTATTACGCCTTCTCCTCCTTAGACCTTGTTTGCCTGCCACCAAAAGCTGGCTTTTGATTTTAATATGAATGTTGCGTAGGCGGTCTTCTTGTCTTCCCTGACTCCAGTGACGTCAAACACTTTCTCCATCTCCATAACCCAAGTCTGAGCTTCTATCGGGTTTATGGAGCCTTTAAACTCTGGCGGTCCCACCGCTTTAAAGTCCTTAAATGAGGTATTTGGTGGAGCTTGAGGTTGATTGTTAATTGGTCAGGCCAGTAAGTTCACCAACTGCTGCACAGGGTTAGCATTAGCATTGGCGTCGTTGTTGTTCGTTGACCCTTCTTAGGTCGGTTCACATTTTGGTCTTCTTCTCGGTGGCATATTTCTGTTTAAGATATACGTTAATTAGATCTTTATTCAATCCTTTAAATATTTAAGGCTTAACTTAAACATTTAAACATAATCACTTAACACATTATCTCAAATAAACTCTGATATTTTATTTAATCAAAAGTTTTAACATAATACGATAGCATCACTGCTATTTACATCAACTATCCAAAGATAGAGAATCTACAAGATTTAAATCATTAAAATATTCCTCTGTTTATAAACACATCAAAATTTACATTATTAACTACCAGATAGGTTTTCACATAATCAAACTGTTCCTATTACTGCCTACTAAGGCGTCGAACAGCTTTACTGCGTTCTTGTTCCATGATACGAAATATCGTCCTTCGATCCAGCATGTACTAGGGCACACCTTCGAACTGGACTGGATAATACATCACCTGATCCTGGGCCTTGTCAATTACATTCTGAAATGTATCATCTGTCTCCTTAATCTTTGCTCTCTTTGCTCGGACATTATCCTCTACAAGATTGGCACGTTGTGAATCTCTCACCCAAGCCTCCTCTGCTATGGCAAGCCTTGCTGATTTCTCTTTCAATTCATTCTTCAATTTCTTTATCTCTTCTAACTTCTGCTCAACTTGGCCCTTCTCATGGACCAACTCCTACTCTACGTCTCCAAGACATGTGTGAAGAGCCTCAACCTCACCATCCTTCTGCTCAATGGTAGACATTTGAGTAACTGTCTGCTCTCTCAGCTCCTGAACAGTATCTCATAACTCTATGTTACAGTCATACAGTTCGTCATACATCTCAGTACTGATAGAGTTCGGTGGGAACTCTTCAGGGTCTTCCTCATCCTCCTCAGCTGCCTCAGCCTGAATCTCTATCTCATCAGAGTCCTCCTCTGAATCGAACACCGGCTCATGCTCCGGACCAACGACTGTAATCAAAGGAGATGGCTCTCGTCGAATCAACTGCTCCCAGACTATGTGAATGTCTCGGGGCTCTTCCTCTCTAGCCTCTTGGGGTACAATGTCCCTAGGCTGACTAGGTTCTCCAGCATCTGACATCCTGATAAAACAAATTTTAAGTCTTAGTTATTATGTGATGCTAATTGATACTCTCGCAAGTATATAAGTATAAACACATAGCACATAAGTTAGGTTATTATCTTTGTTAGAACTCGATAAGAGTTTATCATTACTATGTTCTCAATATCTTAAAAGGCTACAATCCTAAGGTTTTCCCCCACCTAAGGCTCATAACCTATAGCTTTGATACCAACCTGTGACACCCCCAAATCCGGGTACTTCAATTTTCACGGGATTTGGTGTTCACTGTACAAATATCATCTATCTATCTACCCATAATAAATGCAACCATGCAATAGATAGAAATAAAACCAACATCTCCCCTTATGGGTTACAACATCTAAATAAAAATACAAAGTCAATCCCAGGTCATACTAACCTTAAATCTCAAATGCGGAAATGTAAACAAATAAATAGTCTTACACAACTTTAACATAAGTCTGAGATAATGACATCAAATAAACAACAAGTCTTCATGACCTTGCCCTTGCCTTTGCTAGTAGAAGGCTCGTCAGACCTTTCATTCTTAACTGCAATATTATTATTACGCAAGAGTGAACACGATTGCCCACAAGTATAACAATAGAACAACAATATAATAATATGCGAGTGAATCAAAGACTTTTGAATAAGGAAAACCCGGCTTTTGAATCAAGAATGAATAACAAGAATCAAAAGAACATCTGAGGGTCATAAGACCTCGAACTATGTCCTAGGTTGTAAAGTGTTTATACTTTAAACCTTTAACAGCCATAAGACTATGGAATCTACTTCTCGTACTTAGGGGGATCAGCCCTTAGTACCCATACTATGCATAATATCTTAACGCTAAAGCATCGTCAATCCCCTATAATAGGGTTGTTTATCTCAGTTTGACATCAGAGTCCATACCAAAGAAAGTTTGGTTTGGATAAGCTCGCTAATAGTTCTAGAATTTAGAATGTTCATCAACTATGGACTAGTCGAATCAATAAGGGTTCACTAGTCTTACAAGGTTCAATAATAAACGATATTCAAATTGAATAATAACTTCTCAAGAGTATACAATCGAATAAGTATTGCATAACTGGAATCATGCTTTTAAAGGTAATATAATATCTCATATGAAATCTCAACTTGACTAACAAGTATAAGAACTTGTATTATGATAATATTTCAAGAATAGAAAACTTGCTCAATAAAAGTAAACTTTGAGTTTAGTAACTTGCTTGACATAAGAATAAGAAATAGAACGCTTATTCAAATTAAAGAGTTTAGATAAGAAAACTTGCTTAACGATAATGAGTTAGGGATAGAATACTTGCCTCGTGCGCAAGCTACAAATCTAGTTATAATTCAATTCCTCAAGCACATTACATTATGCATACGATGTCAATTAGTTTCAATTCTTCTATGTTCAACTGTTGAACTTTTCATTTAAGTCAACTTACAACTTGGTTCATAGTGTTAACTTATTAACTAACCACATAACATGAGTATGAATTCACAATATGCGTATCATATAGGTATAATCCTTCAAACAATTATAATCAAGTTTTACAATCACAATATTCAAGTTCGCACTTAGTTTGTTAACTTGTACCTTCACATTATCTTATACATGTCAATAATTTAGTTTATTAATCATAAACTTCAAATCATATAATATTCATGTTTATAACTTAGAACCACATCTTTTATTGTCGAGAGCACTACACTTGCGTACGTGCATGTCCGACGCCCTCCGACCTCCGATTGCCTCAGAATACGCATTAGTCACAAATATGGTCATCCCATGTTAACGACTTCAAATCAAAAAACTTAAAGAATGAAAGTTGTAGGTCTACTCGTTATCTTTCCGAATCATCCTGAATTGCCTTAGTCGGACTTTGTATGAAGACGTCATGCTTATTTTTACTACACGAGGTCAAAACAGTCTTGGTTTACACTTTTTACACTTTGGACAGCACCCACCGCCGCTGGGGAAGGGATTTAATCCTACACAGCCCCGCTAGGGTGGGGCCCCATGCTGGAGGAACTCTAGTTCGCAATTTTGACAGTTCGTTGGCCCAATTAATCCAATTAAATATAAATTAAACTAATACCGTGATTTCTATGAAGTATAAACTTCATAGAAACATCATACAATATTACTAATATGTTTTTAACATCTTAAATCAAGCAATTAATCTAATCAAATCATGAAATTCATTGTTCTTGGTGTTCTTGACGGTTTTGAAGAAAAAAACAAAATTTGACGTCACGGATTCGTTATAACTCCAAATCCGTCCGTTCAAAGTTTGTTTTCTTTGGTTTAACATGTATTATCATAATTTACTGACAAATTTAAGTTAAACAAACAATTCATGGCATACAATTGTTCGTAAGGGCCATAAGGGCCATATATACAACTTTTATACTCTGTATCTTTTGAAAAACCCAATTAAAACATAATTACATGAAATTGATGGTTTGAAAACATATATAGATGGTAGAAAACATGTTATGATTATATCTTAACATTTATATACACATAAATTATCAATTCATGCATTGATCACAAAATAATTATTTTACAGAGAACTCAAAATAGTCGTTAATGGAAAACTCTAATTAGAGCATGTATATATAAAATTGGTTACTCTAACACATGAATACATGATATAAACCATATAATATACATATACTAACATATATATCCTCATATACCCATCAATTATAAATTTTATCAATCATAGAGGACTTTAATAGTTTTTATAAAAATATAAGAACGTAATTTAAGTTTGGGTTGAAGAGATTACCCTGCTAGATTGTGATGATGATGAACTCTCTTTTGATTCAAGTGCTCTTCTTCTCAATCTTTTCTCTCTGAAACTTATTGTCTTATACAAATATATGAAGTCTGATATATGAAGAGTTATTAGTAATATAGATATACGTATATAGAATAACTGATGTCGTAGTGGTCAGTTAATCCCATTATGGGTTAACTGGCCAACTCTTACTAAGGCCTCGTTTGGCTTGCTCTTACTAACTCCTGCCCATTTAATTTAATTAATCTCTTATAATATAATTTAATAATGTCACACCCATTTAAGTAATTAATCAAATATCTTATTTAATTCAATTAATTAAAATAGAATAACTCCACATTAAATCACATAGTCACATAATTAAAATTCTCATTTATTAATTATGTCAAATCATTAAATCTCTAATTAATTATTAAATTAATTAGAATAATATTATGCTTATTAAATAATTTATTTAATCAAATAAGCTCAATTAAATTCATACTTTGAATAATAACATTCTCCACATTAATTTAATCAATGTAACACATAATTAAATTAATCTACCACGAATTCAACAATTAATTATTTAACCCAATAATTAAATCATCGAAAATATTTATTTAATTTAATAAATATTTAAATAACTTACAAAATCTCGTTCGTCACAGAGCCCGTCTGGGAGCAGTTGGTGCAGAAGGAGCCATCTCCGTTGATCACAGTTGTGGGTCAGGAGTATGAGCTTGAGTTTGATCAAAAGGAGGACTCTGTGGAGATAGAGGCAGAGGCTGAGGCTCCGAAGAGTTTCCACCTAACTCCATTTCAGCTAAGATGTATAATGAACTGTATGACCGTAACTTGGAGTTACAAGATAGGGTAAAGGAGTTGGAAGAGCTGGCAGATATATGTCAAACCGCTATAGAGCAGAAGGATAACACGATCCAAGATCTTGGTGAACGTCTTACAAGTGTGGAACAGACGCTAAATCAGATAGAGGATCGCATGGATCAGTTATTAGCTGAGGCGGAGAAGATGAAGGGTGACCTGAGAGAGGAGTCAGCTAAGCGTGCGAGAGTTGAAGACGATTAGTTGAAGGCTTCTCAGCGTGCAGACCGTGTTGAAGACGAGGTTAGGGAAAAGAAGGCTAAGATGGATAAGATGGACTACGTTTTCCATACATCGATTGATAGGGCCCATGACCGAGTCTTCTACTATCCAGTTCAGTTTGAGGACTTACCATGGTACATGATAGATCGTAGGACTATGTTCTGTATCATGAAAGAAGAGCACAGAGAAGCTGCTCAACGTCTTAGTAGGTCATGATAGGAAGGATAATAAGTTATATGAATAACTATAAAAGTAAATTAAATGTAAATCCTAGATTTTAAGATAAATAATGGGATAAGATGATGATGTAATCCTGAAACTATGCCAGTTTAGGAAAGTTAACGTAAATAGCAGTGATGATATCCTTTTCTATGTTTAAAAATTATGAATGAATAAAATACCAGAGTTTATTGTAGATGTTATGTGTTAAGTGTTCATCTTAAAATGTTTAAGATAAATCTGAAATGTTTAAACAAATTGATGACCTAATAAGCGTATATTTTAAACGAAAAATGCCGGCAAGAAGACGTCAACCACATCAACAGCCACCCCATGAGGGATCTACTAACAATAACAATGATGTCAACGCTAATCCGGTTCAGCAGTTGGTGAACCTATTAGTAGGAGCTTTCGCAAACCAGTCGCAAGCTCAAGCTACAACATTCAAAGATTTTAAAGTGGTAGAACCGCCAGAGTTTCAAGGGTCCATGAATCCAGTCAAATCCATGACCTAGATTATGGAAATGGAGAAGTTTTTAACGTTGCTAGGGTCAATGATGATCAAAAAACTGCCTTTGCAACGTTCATGCTAAAGTTAGAGGCTAACTACTGGTGGCAGGTAAATAAGATTTGAGGGGGACAAGGAATAATACCATGGGATAGATTCAGGAGATGTTTTTCGAGACTTACTTTCCAACGAATGTGCAAAATCATATGGAGGTTCAATTTTTAGAACTGAAGCAACGTACCATGTCTGTACCAGAGTACGCCGTGAAATTCAATGAGTTGGCAAGGTTTGTGTCGTATCAAGTCTATACGAATGAAAGAAAGACGAGAAGGTTTGAATAAGGACTAAAGCGTTGGCTGTATAGTCGTGTTTCAATGTTTCAACTGAATACGTTTGCAGTAGTTCTGGAGAAGGCAATCATCGTAGAAGGGGGAAGCGATGCTCTGACCAAGTATAATCAAGAACAAAAAAAGAAGAAGAATGAAAATGAGAACAAGGTTGGTGGTAGCAATAGTGGTGGCAGCAGTCAGAAAAGGAAATGGAATGATAATGTTTCTGCTGATAATCAACAGGGAAGTCAGAAGAAGATGATTGAAGATTGTGCTACTTGTGGGAAGAATCACACAGGCGTGTGCATGAGGGGTAAGCAAGTTTGTGGTCAGGAGGGCCACATTGTGCCGAGTTATCCCAGCCAGAAGAAGGGATCTTGTTTCACTTGCGAGTTAAAGGATCATATGGCTCAGGATTGTCCCAAGAAGGCAGCATGATGAGAAGGTGGAAGTAGGCGAAACAATAGTGGTGGCACATTAACTATCGCTGGATCAGCGCTATCAAACCGACCCACTACCAGAACTTTCAACATGATCGTGCAAGATGTTGTGCAGTCAAAGGATATGGTGTCAGGTATCATTCTGATCAATAGTATTAATGCTTACATATTATTTGATTCGGGTGCTACTTGTTCATTTATATTTGATGATTTTGCTAAGAATTTAGATTTGCCTAAGGAAGAATTAGAATACCCTTTGAACGTAGAAATTGTGAATATGGAGGTGATTCCTGTTAGGTTCGTAGACAAGAACTATAGAATGGATATTAAGGGCAACGTGATGATGGTAGATTTGATTCCTATAAAACTTGGGAAATTTGATGTTATTTTGTGAATGGATTGGTTATTCAATTTGATGTTAACCTTACGACTCCGTCGAAGTTAGTATTTTATGGTAGCAAGTTGCCTAGACAAGCGAGTTGTCTGACGATGATGCAGGACAGGAAATTGCTAAAACAAAGATGTGTAGGATACTTAGCCTACATAAGTTGATACTCAGAAGAAGGGTGCGGAACTAGAGGAGATACCCGTCTTTAGGGATTTCGCGAATGTATTTCTGGATGATTTGCCAGGACTTCTGCCTGACGAGAAATTGAGTTAGTAATTGACTTAGCACCAGGGACTGCCCCGATATCTAAGGCCCTGTACCGAATGGCTCCGGTGGAGATGAAGGAGTTGATGGTGCAGTTGCAAAATTTGTTGGACAAAAAGTATATTCAACCGAGCGTATCGCCGTGGGGAACGCCGGTATTGTTTGTTAAGAAAAAGGACGGATCAATGCTGCTCTACATTAATTATAGAGAATTAAACAAGGTCACAATTAAGAATAAATATCCTTTGCCAAGGATTACTGACCTGTTCGATCAGCTGAATGGAGCAAGGTACTTCTCGAAGATAGATTTGAGAAGTGGGTATCATTAGTTGAAGGTGAGAGAGAAGGATGTACCGAAAATGACATTCAAAACTTGGTATGGTTATTACGAGTTTCTAGTCATGTCATTTGGTCTAACTAATGCACCTGCAGCTTTCATGGACCTAATGAATAGGGTATTTAAGCCATTCTTGGATAAATTTGTAGTGGTCTTCATTGATGATATTTTGGTATATTCCAAAACTAAGAAGGAGCACACTGAATATTTGACGGTGACATTGAAATCACTAAGAAGAGAGAAATTATATGCAAAATTTTCAAAATGTGATTTTTGGTTGGAGCGCGTGCAATTCCTTGGGCATATGATTGATAAGGACTGAATTTCAGTGGATCCATCAAAGGTTGAAGCTGTGATAAACTGGGATCAGCCGAAGACACCATCAGAAGTAAGGAGTTTCTTGGGATTAGTAGGTTATTATCACCGATTTATTCAGGATTTTTCCAAAATCGCCACTCCGTTGACAAATTTGACTAGAAAAGCGGTGAAGTTCATTTGGATGGAGAAATATGAGGAGAGTTTTCAAAAATTAAAGAAGAGGTTAAGTACGGCACATGTGTTATCTCTGCGAGATAGCACAGGAAATTTTGTGGTATATAGTGATGCATCGCATAAAGAACTAGGTTGTGTGCTTATGCAAAACGACAAGATCGGCGCATGCGTCGCGACAATTGAAGGATTACGAAAAAGGATATCCGACTCATTATTAGGAATTGGCTGCGGTGGGGTTTACACTGAAGATTTGGAGACACTATCTTTATGGAGAGAAGTTTGAGATATATAGGGACCATAAGAGTCTAAAGTATATCTTTACACAAAAAGATCTGAATATACGTTAGAGGAGGTGGTTGGAGCTGATTAAAGACTATGATTTTGAGATTCAATACCATCCGGGTAAAGCTAATGTTGTTGCCGATGCCTTAAGAAGGAAGGGCATGGAGAAGTTGTGTTGTTAACTGATCAGAAGCAGTTGGTAGCTGAAATGGCTAAGTTGAAATTGGAGGTTAAGTATCCAAAGGAGTCGGATGAAAAATTGTTCCTGATGGAAATCGGCCCAACTTTGGTGGATAAGGTGAAGGAAGCATAACTTCATGATGAGGAATGTAAAAAGATAAGGAAAAAAGTATTTGAAAGGTGAAGAGGTAAAATTCAAAATTAATACTGAAGGATTACTAAGAGTTGAGGGAAGAATCTGGGTTCCGTCGGTACAGGAAGTTAGAGAGGAAATTATGAATGAGGCCCATAGCTCAAGATATTCAGTTCTCCTAGGGAGTACAAAAATGTACCAGGATCTTCGACAACATTTCTAGTGGCTGAATATGAAAAAGGAAGTTGTTGAGTGTGTAGTTAGGTGTTTAACATGTCAGAAGGTCAAAGTAGAGCATCAGAAACCAAGTGGATTGTTACAACTATTGGAAATACCAGAATGGAAATGGGAGCATATCAAAATGGATTTCATGGTAGGTATTCCAACGACTCAGAAAGGGTATGATGCGATTTGGGTGATTGTGGATCAACTGACAAAAGCAGCCCATTTCTTGCCAATCAAAATTAGATTTAACCTAGATCAGTTGGCAAAATTATATGTGAAGGAAATTGTTTAAAGGCACGGAGTTCCAATATAAATTGTGTCATATCGTGATCCGTGTTTTACATTGAACTTCTGGAAGCGACTACAGGAGTGCACGGGAATGCAGTTGAGAATGAGCACGGCGTACCATCCTCAAACAGATGGAAAGAGTGAAAGAACAATACAGACATTGGAGGACATGCTAAGAGCTTGTATTATGGACTTCAAGGGAAATTGGGATGACCACCTACCGTTGATGGAATTCGCTTACAATAACAGTTCCCCCACAAGTATTGGCATGCCGCCTTACGAAGCGTTGTACAGAAGAAAATGCAGAACTCCGTTATATTGGGATGAAGTCGGTGAACGTCAACTACTAGGCCCAGAATTGGTACAACAGATTGTCGAAATCGTCAAAGTGATCAGAGCGAGATTGATAGCTGGTCAGGACAAGCAGAAGAAATATGTCGATCGGCACCGACAGAATCGAGAATTTGAAGTCGGCAGTTTTGTTTTCTTAAAAGTGTCTCCCTGGAAGAGGAAAATTCGACTTGGTAAGAAAGGGAAACTGAGCCCGAGGTTCATTGGACCCTTTGAGATACTGCGAAGAGTTGGTGAGGTAGCCTATGAAGTTGCGTTACCTTCAGAATTAGAACACATTCATAACGTATTTCACGTTTCGGTGCTACGACCGTACAAGCCCGATTACAAACATGTCATAGAGTATGAACCATTGCAATTTAAAAAAGATTTATCTTACGAAGAAGTTTCTGTTCAGATAGTTGACAGGAAATAGCAAGTACTCAGAAACAAAATAATACATTCTGTTAAAGTAATCTGGAGGAACCACAATGCTGAAGAAGCTACATGGGAACTCGAAGATGTTATGATGAAAAATTATCCTCATTTATTTTCTTAATCTTTGTATAGCAATTCTAGGGACAGAATCCTTTTAAGGGGGGAAGGATGTAACGGGACGAATTAATTGAGTTATGATTCTGGGGGAAAGAATCCTTTTAAGGAGGAAATGATGTAACGATCGAGAATTTTGTATTTAATTTAAAATATTTATTGAATTGAATAAATATTTTAGTTGATTTTTTTATTGAGTTAAATAAATAATTGATGGAAGTTGTTGTTGAGTAATTTAATTAAGTGAGATATATTAATTAAATTAATATTTAGTAATTTTATAGTTTGAAGTTTTAATTTAATGGGATAATTAAATTAAATGAATTGTTAAATAATTACAATGTTGTGTATTGATAGTGCTCTAATTTAATAATTAAATTAGGGATTTATTAATTTTAATTTGTTAAATGAAATTATAATTTATAATGAAAATTTTAATTATATGACAAAGGATTAATTTGATTTAAGAGTTAAATGAATTAATTAATTAAGGGTGTGACATAAGGACTATATAATAAAACAATAATAAAAATAAATTAAAAGGGGATTTTCTAGAGAGCTAGCAAAACATGGCCTAGACTCTTCCTTTCTATAACAGCTGAAAATTTGTAACTGGCTAAACATAAGTATACGTAAATTATTTTATCAGTTTATTTTTCTTACGCTTGTAAAGTCTAAGAGAGGGAGAGGGAGAGAGAGAGAGAGAGAGTATTCTTTGTGATCTGAGAATCAAGGTCTAAAGCCTAAGAAAGAGAGGATTAATCAAACACTTCATATAGTCTAGCTAATCTAAAGTAAGCAATTTCTTTCTAAAGTTCTAATTCTTGTTTTCTTTAAAAATTATTTCTCTATAAATTGGTTTTGAAGGTGGGTTTGTTAAGAAATGGATTACATATGTTTATGAGTATGCATAATCTATTTTTATGTAGTTTGTATATGATTTTGGGTTGAATTAATCCATGAAAGCATGTTTAGAATGAAGATTTGAGTTTACAATAATATATTTATGAATATGGCTTATTTGGGACTAAAATTGATGTTTAATCAGTATAAAAATCTATAAATTGATGATTATTATTGTTAGTATGTTGAAATACAAAAATAATGCATGTTTAATGGAGTGATTTGGTCAAGAAACGAATTTGTGAAGAGATGATTAGCTAAACATGTTGAAATATGAAGAAATTGCCATGAACTTGGATTTTGAGTCTTTAATTTGGTGGTTTAATGTTTTTTTGCTGTTATAATAGTTATATACATGTTGGGTCTTGATTATATGAAGTTTATAGCTTCTGGGTTTGTTTATTTTGCTGTTAAATCAAAAACATTGGGAGTTTTTGGCTTTGCTCTGTGTTCTTCGCAAACCAGATAGTCTGACTTTGTGTCGTGGCGGCTGTCCTACGTATATTCGCAGTGCCTCAGCGCCTGCACTGCGTCGCAGCACCAGTTGCCTTGTGATTTGGCCGCGCTGCAGCGCCTACAGCGCTACATCACCGGTTTTTAGGTCTAGTTGCTGCGCCACATTGCCAGTCTGCAGATTTGCCCAAAAATAAGTTTTTGCTTGTTCAATTTGAGAAAATGTAATTGTAATCTAATCTAATAAACATAAAAAGATGTTCATCATAATATTCAATTATATAACAAATGGTAGTTGCATTGTAATACCAAGTATGAAGATTATAAGTTATTAAATTAACAAGTTTTATAACGATTAAAACTCGGTGTTCATAAGAATTGGAAGTGTGTTTTGAATGCTACAACCTCATGTTATATGCTAGTAAAGATCTTTGTTTGTGTTATGTGGTTAGTGTGTTTAAACCTAGAGCTAAAGGTTGTAAGTTAAGTGAAATGGATATAAAACTAAGTAACTTGGTTGTGTTATAGCTAATTGAAATTGTGATCCTAAATGACATATGTGTAGGATATTTGAGGAACAAGTTGTAAATTGTGTAGCTTACGCACGAGGTAAGTTTCATATTCCTAACTTGTTATTGTTACGCAAATTCTCTAACCCTCATCTTTTATTGAGCGAGTTTCCTAACTATTGTTTCTCACTATTCAATGCTTAAGTTGTTCAAGTTCAATATTCCAAATGAGACTTTCTAATTCTTTTGGAAGTAACACTTTGGGTATACAATGTTTATTCAATTGTATATTGTTGTTGTTCAAATCTTTGATTTTAAATATCATGTTTAATCTTATATCGTTGAATCGAACCCCTAATTGGCTAGTGAACCCTTATTGATTCAACTAGTCCATAGTTGATGAGCGTTCTAAAATTCTAAAACTGTTATTGAAGCTAATCCAAACCTGTCAAAGCTGAGATGAACAACCCTATTATAGGGGATTATAGTACGCGATAGCGTTAAGATGTTTCTGCACAATACATGGTACGAAGGGCTGATCCCCCTAAGTACGAGAATAATGGTCCATATAGTCTTATAAAAGGTTCAAAGTAGAGATACTTGATAACCTTCAGATGTACTTTTGATTTTTTTTCTAATCTTTATTCAAAAGTCGAGCTTTCTATTATTCAGTATCAATTAGTTATTCTCATGTTATTATTGTTATTGTCATTCTTGTGGGCAATTATTTGCTCACTCTTACATATAAACATTGCAGCTAAAGTAGAAAAGTCTGACGAGCCATCCACTAGCAAGGGTAAAGGAAAGATAAACAAGTGATGAAGACTTATTTAGTTTTATTTAATGATGTTACGTAACGAGATTAAATATTTAATTTTTTGTTTCCTCATTGATGTATTAAAGGTTAGATAACTTGGGATTTATTTGTTGAGATTATGTTTCCCTTTAATGGGGACGATTATTGTTTATGTTATTTAAGCTTATATTAATATCCTTTATTGTGGGTAGTTAGATTTGATTGTTTTGGACAATGAACACCAAATCCTATGGGAATAAAGTATCCGGAATTGGGGGTGTCACAGACGATGTAATGAATTAGTGCGAACAGACTATTTTTCCCTAACTCTTCCTAGCCTATAAATACTTCACCATTCATTCATTATTTACTACCCTTTTTCAAAGAGAAAAATTACTCTCTAGATATATATTTCAAGTATTGAAGGTGCAAAGGAATAGTTAAAGCTTGGAACTAAAAGAGGTAAAATCCCTAGTCGTTGTTATGTTTAATTTTATTTCATTTTATAATTGAAAAGCTCAAGAACATAAGTCGGGGCCATGTACGCTAGTCATTCTCCGTGTCCTTCATAAGTTCTTGAGCAAGTAGTTATTATGTTCAATTTTATGTAATAGTATAGTATAAATCTCAAGAACACAAGTCGTTACCATATTTGTTTTTCCAACTCTGTGTTTCCTTGGGTGTTCTTGAAAGAATCTATTATTATTTAAGTTTATGTTATTTCAAGTTTAAAGTATCATTAATCACATATGTAAGCCGTTATAATGTCCAAATTATTTCAATTTTGAAAACCTAAAGCTCAAGAACATAAGTCGTTATTATATATGATTTTTCGTTCTTCGCGTTCTTCTTGTGTTCTTGAGTAAAATTCATAAATCGTACTTATTTAAGTTTATGATTTTGTTATTTGATGTTATAAAGTGGTAAAATATGGTGGCCTAACTAATTAATGCTTGTGGCATCAAGTTTTGAGTAATTGAAATAAAGAACGATAAAGCTTTGTTTTCACGTGTTCTTCGTATTCTTCGTGTTCTTGAGCAAAAGTCATAAAACTCTATATAAGTAGGTTTATGATTTTGTTATTTTTATGTTATTTAAGGTAATTAAGTGTTAGAACATGATAGCATAACATTTTGATGCTTGTGGTACATGTTTTACCAAATGAAATGAAGAAATAGTGAACAAAATCACACGTCTGACCTTTCTGCCCATTTCCCGAAATTTTAAACTCAGAATCTGCTTCTAAAATGTAAAAGAAATTTGTAGATCAAGATATTCTAATGAATTTAAACTCAATATCACCTTAAAATATTTTGTTATGAGAAAGTTATGGCATTTTACGTAAAGGACGTCAAAGTTGAAAAATTTTAAGGGGGCTCTCGAATTTTAAGGCTTAAAAATGACTTTTTGAGCTAGACATTTTTCGAAGTAATTCCACCTATGGAAATAGTTTTAACAAATTATAAAAAAAACTTATTAAGAAGTAAAACTCAATAAACTAATCGTCAGGTACGCAAATCCCTTTATGTAGGCTTTTAAGCGTTTACCGGGAAAACTAGTTTACTACGAGGCAAGTCTTCTATCCTAAACATATGTGCTAGTATTTATATTGTCTTGCTAATGTTATTATGTGATAGTTGATATGTGAAGATGATATGTAAAATTGTTATGTGGTATTAAGAAGCATGTGTTAAGTATTAATTAAATGTTAAGTGTTAATTGATATGTAATGCTACATATGATTATGTATCATTGTTGAGCATGAGTTAACGTAATCGTTAATTGAAAAATATGTTAAATAAAGCATGTTAAAGTTTATATGAAAGCATAATCTGCTTATGCGTTATTAGCTAGACTTGTTGAGCCGTAGCGCTCATTCTTGCGATTAAAACTTTATTTTCAGTTAAAGAAGAATGATAAGAAGATCATGAACGTAAAGAAGAAGCGTAGATTAGGTTTCATGTTTTATTTACTTGTATTTGTATTAAGTCATAATGACTTATTAAATACGAACAAGCAAATCATGCAATCGAAAATTATATTAATAATATAATGTTATTATTATCAGAATAGTGTTATGTCTTTAATTTGATATAACTTAGAATTGTTAAAAATCTATTAATCTGAGTGAGGGTATTGGTAATATGGACTAATCATGTTATGTGGATACTCTGAAACTCAGATAGATAGTAAAACATTAATACAATGTTGATAAAGAACTATATATCTGAATGAGGATATTGAATAACATTGTGAGTGCTGTAAGAAAAGAGATTTAGCACCGATGAAGAAGCCAAATTCATCGCACGGTTCCTCTGTTCCAAGCACAAGTGTGTTATTAATATTGTGAATTTCAAATAAATAGGAAATATCGATATGAAGAGATATCTTTATAATGATATGTATCAAATTAAGTGAGGGTATTGAATGATATTTAGAGTTCTGTAAGCACCGGGGTTACACTAATGAGCGCTGGTAAGATGCCAAAATTACCAGAATGCGCCCATCTGTTGCCAAGAACGATCTTATCATTAATGTTGTTAAACTTGATATATTGAAGTATAAAATGTTTAAATCATAATGTTAAAAATTTGACCGATATATATATATATATATATATATATATGGTGTTATCCATATATGCGAATGAACTACAAGTTGATACTTATAAGAAGAATGAGATCGAGATCAAATTAATATCCAGGGATGAAGTTAGTAAAATTTAATATTTTATAGTCTGTATTAGACTAATTCAACTAATATGATTATGGGATCATTGGTTAAGTTACGAAAGATGTTGAGTTAACGTCGATTCTTGTTAGGGGGCCAGTGCTCGAATTCGAGGGCGTTACAGTTGGTATCAATCAAAGCTTTGAATTATAGCTCTAAGGTAACGAGTAACTTAGGATATGATCTGAGGATATGAGTAAATGGACTTGTGAAGAGTCTATAAATAATTAAAAGATATGCATAAATATTAATAAATCTTAATATATAAAAATATTATGTGAAAGAAATATACTGATTAAAAGTTAGGACCTAGGTGGAAACATCCTAGGACATGACCTTAGAATGAGGTGAAGAATCTGAGTAAACGGAAATGAAAAAGTAATAAAGGGACTCGTGAAAAGTTCACGACCAAGTAATAAGATAAGATAATCGTAGTAATTTTTTGTGAAATTATTTCATCAAATTAAATATAAAACATTAAAACTCTATTGAAAGGATTCCAAGAGGCTCAAAATTGAGGGACATCACTGAGATATTAAAAAATGAACCCAAGGTGGATCTAGAAAATGATCCAGAATGGTATCCAGAAGAATTCGAGGAGGATAAAGTAATGGGACAAGAAGAAGTGTCAGCTTTAGACACATTAACAGAGATGCTGACTGCAAATAGCAAGATTGCTATCTTTGAAGAAATGTGGGAAATGGAAAGGTGGTTAAATAATCAATTGGATACTACCTTAGTTAAAGTGGAAGGGGAACGTAAGGAGTTGCAGGCACAACTTGCAAAGATTGTAGAAGAAATGTGGAAAATGGAAAGGTGGTTAAATAATCAATTGGATACTACTTTAGTTAAAGTGGAAGGGGAACGTAAGGAGTTGCAGGCACAACTTGCAAAGATTGTAGAAGGAGGCACTGTATCACTGAAACTCCAAAGAATAAGAGAAAGAGGATTAAGGAGAAAAAGACAGAAGGAAATAAACCTGAAGAGGGAGGGAACAAAAAAAAGATTGAACCTTATAAGACATGTTGTAAGGGCCACATAGGAGTATGCCTTAAAGGCAAGAACGTTTGTTACAACTGTAGACAAGAAGGGCATTTAGCAACTAACTGTCGAAACCCAAAGAGGGATACTTGCTTCAAATGTGGAGTACAGGGATATCAGGCTAAGATGTGCCCAAAGAATGGACGAAAGCTACAGGAGAGCCAGAGATAAAATAGTTTATGTTTTATTGTTGTACTTAGTTTGGTATTGCAATCTTTTGATTTAAATAAAAGAGTAATATTTAACTTAAAAAAATAAGTGTTATGTGATTGAAATTATGTGTTTGGTATTATGAATAATTATAATATTAATACATAAAGACCTGACAAAGTAAAGAGAAGTAAACTCATAAAGAATTGTAAATGATAAAGAAATAAATTAAAGAAAATTCATAGTTAAAAATGAGTGGATTTCAATTGAAAACTCATGTTGGCAAAATTGAGTAGAACGACTCTCTTTTATGGGAAGGAGTTTAATATGTGTTAGGGAACCTATCTAACTACACTATTGGTACGAATGATTAATTATCAGTGTTTTTAAAGCGGGAAACACACTGAATGATATCGTCGGGGATAGTGTGGATAAGACGAAGAACTGATTCATTAGTTCTTGGGAGGAGGAAATACTCGGTTTACTATCATGATAATAGATTAAAATCTTGTGTCACGTTATTTGTTATATGTTGAGAATGTGATTCTTTTCTTATATATCTAATAGTTATTGTTAGGGAAACGTTAAGGTTGCATGTCAAGTTTTATGAACAATATTATATTTGGTCATAATAGTAACTGAAATAAATAACCTTGATAAATGGGAATACTTCAGGTCGGGCACATGATCCCGACGTAAGTATTGAACGATATATGTCCAAAATTTGAGCCGAAGATTGAACATATTATTCTGATGGGTGTCAAAGTTAAGTCTGAGATCGAACACTATGATTCCGATGGGTTTCCATGAGATCGGACACTATGATTTCGATAGGTTGCCCTGATGTTGAACAATATGATTTCGACGGGTATTGAAAGAAACGTTTTGCTTTAAATAACCACTCATTTATTATTAGGATAGAAATGTTATGGATAAAAGTTAAGAGTTTTTCAGTACTTGTGATTGTCAAGCGTTTGTAGGTCATAGTACTCATTGAATGTTAGGGTGATAATATGAGTAAAGATGAATTAAGAAAATTCATGTTGAAGACTAAGTTAGAGATAATTTTGAGGACAAAATTCTTATAAGGAATAGAGACTGTAATATTCTGAATATTTATAAAACTTATAAATATGTTATTAAAGTTAATTTCGAGGACAAAATTCTTGTAAGTGTAATATCTCATGTAGCGCCCCCAAATCCGGTTCCCCAGAACCTCGGACATGGTGTGTCACGATACATCATCTTCATACATATTCTATAAACTAATGCAAAATATATAAACATATATTATTTATTTCACATGATTCTATAACTTATCCCAAGGTCTGTTAACCTTAACTGAATACATACCTTAAGTAATTAAAAGGTTTACAACATTACTTGCATATGATAACTAAATAGTTATGAATGCGTAATAATCTACTCTTTTAGTTTGCCTTAGCCTCTGTCTTTCTTTGAGCCTTCGTCTTAATCTAAAATTTGTTGTCATGATATAGCAAGGGTGAGCAACGACTTTGCTCAGCAAGTTTAAATACAACAAGGATATATCATGATTGAAAGAAAGAATAAGCTTTCAAATTTTCAACAATATAATAATTTTGAAAGAGCATAAATCAGAGTTTCAATAAATGAATGACTAAACCAATAATGTTTAATGTCAACAAGGACCATGAATAACTTTAATTGAACCTTAGGGTAATGAAGGTGATCAGCCTTTCATACCTAATGAACATATGCAACATGCACTAAGTGCGAATCAATAATCAGTATAGATGTGAATAATCAACAATAATTATTCACTACCATGCTTTGAAAATATAACTCAAGTTTGAGTTAGAGAAAACTTGCCTGAATCGTCGATTACTGCTACGCAGTCTAATTTAATCGATTTATTGAAAAGACCTATCAGTTATAAGATTGATCTTTCAATTAGTATAATATACTTATCTCATAATACTATTACTTTAAAAGTAAATCATCTAACACTTAATCACATAGTCAAATATTAGATAACCTTAACAGCATACGTATTTACAAGTCTAAACCTAGCACACATCGAGTCTTTAATAGTATTCAATATAGTATACTGAGTGGTTTCCCATAAACAATTAACAAATTAGTTTTCATCTCTTCTACACTGTTTTTATAGTGAGTTAGATCGGTTACTAATTTGTATATACCTTCCCCATATGAAGGAATCATTTAGCCCAACTACTATACATCAACCATTAAAGGATACGACTGTACTACTTTAAACTCAATACTTACTCACTCACTTTATAAATTCTTATTATAACTTGGTAAACTATTTATGAATTCAAGAGACTTAATATATAATTTCAGCAAACTGAAACCAAACTGTCTTCTCTTTCTAACCTTTTCAGTTTTCATTTCAGCAAGCTGAAACAAAACTGACTTCTCTTCGTGATATTTTAGTTTCCATTTCAGCACCTTGAATTGTTCATTTCAGGAAGCTGAAATACCCTTTTCCCGAAAATACCAAATCAGTTTATTATTTTTCTATCCTTTGGCCAAACATATATACATACAATCCATGCACAAAAATAATTTTTCTGGAATTTTTCAACTCCTTAAGTATTTTTCAAAAATTCATTTCTAGTTAATTCCTTAAAAAAATAGCTACCTCACGCTTAACTCCAGAAATTCCCAACTCTTGGCAGGATCTTACACATGTTAACGTGGACATCCAGTTTAAATTTCGTGGCCATCGGAGTTATATAACTCCGATTATAGCAATTTTTGTCGGAAAACGCAAATATTGAAATGGTCATAACTTGTTCAATTTAAGTCGGAATGAGCTCATTTTTGGACACAAGCTACTTTATCTCATATATTTTTATTTCCCAAAAGATTGGAATTTATTTCAATAAATAAGTGGCCGAAACAGCCCTGAACAATTTTGGATAGTATGCATTTTAGCCTTTTTCAGTTTTGGCGTCCTTTGCTAAAAATAGTCCACACGGAAATTTACAAGGAATTTTTCAGTGATTCCACTTGGAAACGTTAGAAGACTCCTAGATCTAACTATAGAAATTGACCACACTCAAAAATTCAAAATACAAAGAGAGATATGGTCGTTTAAATTTCATACTTCATTTTCCAAAATTTTGATTTTTCAGTTTTTTTGTGATTTCTAAGAAAACTTTAATATCCTTACCCCTTCACAACATAATCCATCATAAAACATCATAATACAAACTAATATCAAATATACTCATGGATCTATCATGATCCATAATCTATTTTGTGACGCCCCCAAAATAGGTTCACACAACCCATTCTAAGTTGCCAATTACATGGTATAGAATTCAAATATAAATCTTCAAATTCAACTATTTAACTGTCGTGCAAAATACGACCACACAACTGTGAGCTACAATATAGATCGTATATAATACGAAATATAAACGCTCAAATTCAGTCCTCATTAATTATAATTATTAACACACTATTTTACAAAAAATGGTGAGGATTACTACAGCTCTATCTCGGACCATCACTTCATTCCCCGACTAGTCCCCGTGATATTCTCATTTCCTGAAGAGAACAATGGAAGAAAAGGTTGAGCTCAACTAGCCCAGTAAAGAATATTATGACTAAGAAAATGAAGAATAAATTATCGTTAGTCTTTAATAAACCAGATAAAATATGATGGACAACAAGTTTTAGATTAACAACTGCAGCGTAAATAACAAGTCATTCGAAGAGTTAAGTAGAGAGTGATGTCTACTATCTTCTATGATATAAAAGTCCACATCAATATTTTATTCATGCAACACCAATCAATAATATTTTCAATCAACAAATTATCCATGCACTACGGGCTAAGGATATTTGTAAATTAACAGCTCATCTTAGCACTACAGGCCAAAGATATTCATAAATTAACAGCTCATCTTTGCACTATAAGCCAAAGATAACTTTCACCACAATATAAGACTGGGATGATGAAAAATGATATAAAGAACGAATCTAGTGAGATCAAGGACAAATATTAGATATTTATAATTCAATTTATCCAGAGTTCAAGAGTATCCAAGTTGTCAATATAGAGATCAAAACATGGATACAATCAAAGATAATTTGGACAGGAAAAAAATAAATATAAAAAATTTTTGTGAATAGTATCTGAATGAATAGTACCTCGACATGAAAAGGTAAAAATTTCATAAGAAAGTCCAGACCAATATTCCAGTGAAATGATATTGGATGAAGCGTAAAACTCAAGGAATTTCTGATTATTTCAGAAATTATAGAAGCAATACTTACCGTAGTAAGTTTAAATTTAAGAATATGAAATAAAATATTATCACTTTCATAATATGGAATATGAAAGAAAATAATATTCTTTACGAATATTGAAAGAAAATAACATCATTTTCAAGAAAAATAATATCCTTTACCTCAGTAGAATATTAGATTTGTCTGGATTATCGGATATTATGCTGAAGAATTCTTGCACTGTTATCAACACTCAAAATATCTAAATACTCACAAGATATACGCTCAATAGTATAGAGAGAAATTTTTTTGATTCTGGTGTGATTTTTATTTCTAACTATTTATAGAAAATGTGCGGCACACCAATTGAGACACCCCCAAATCCGGGTACTTCATTTTTACACGATTTAGTGTTCACTTTCTAAATAGAGCATACATCTATCAATATTAAGGAATGTAAAATAAATTACAACCTTGAATGAATAATAAAATCTTCCTTAAAAAGGAATTACAACCTTATCCAAAATCATCCCAGGGTTTATCTAACCTTAACATAAAAAAATAATGCGGAAACAAAAACATAACATAAAGTCTTATTACAATCAAAATCAAAAGATAACAAGTCTTCACTTGTTCATCTTACCTTTTTCTTTACTCGTTGACGGAACGTCAACGTTCTCGGCTTTAATTGCAAGGGATTATTAAATATGCAAGAGTGAGCAAACAAAAGCTCACTTGGAATATAACAATAATATAACCGAATAACTTTAAAAGATTTGAATAGCTTTACTTTCATCAACAATAAAGAATTGAATAATAATTCTTTCATCAATATTTAGAATTTTGAATATTGAAATTATCTGAGGGTCATAAGACCTTGAACTTTGTCCTAGGTTATAAACATTTCTATTTAAAACCTTTAACAGTCATATAGACTATGGACTCTTAACTCGTACGTAGAGGGATCAGTCCTTCGTACCATGTATTATGCACAAATATTTAACGCTTTCACGTAGTAACCTCCCCTAATAACTAGGGTTGTTCATCTCAGTATTTGATTCAAGTCCGCACCAAAGAAAGTTTGGTTTGGATAGCTAAAAGGAAATTTGGAGTTTCAATTATCATCAACTTAGGAGTAGTTGAATCGACTCACAATAATTAAGAATAATTCAATAATAACGAATTATGAAATAACTTATGCTTTAGAATTTAAACTTAAAGCATACGAAAGCTAAGATAGATTTTACGTGAACAATTAAGTCAAGGTCACTTTAATTAAATCATGAACTTTAAATAAGTAGTTGTCCATTGCAGAAATAAAAATGACAACCTCAATAAATATTTGAATTTAAAACACTTGTATAATAATAACAAGTTTGAGTTTAGAAAACTTGCATATAAATAACAAATTTAAGGATAGAAGACTTGCCTCAAGCGCAAGTTACAGTTACAACTTACGTTCTTTAACACTTCCTACATATATATTTAACCATAATAATCTAAATTAGTTAACACGTAACTAATTCACATAATTAGTTAACCCCTCTAGGTTAACTCATTCTTCTATAATTATCAAGTTAATAATTAATTATCACATAATTAATCACACCACATAGTTACACATTCACATAATTAATATAATAATTATGCACTTCATATTAATTAAATTATAATTAAACAATTATAATTCAATTTAAACATTCACTTCAATTATAATTATAATTACATTTTATTTTAACTAAATTATAATTAAACAAATTATAATTTACAATTAATCAACATGCATTTATTAAATTATAATTAAGCATATTATAATTTAATTTAACATTTACTTTGATTTAAAATAATCAAACTATATTCATTATAATTTAACAAATTATAATTTAAATTAAACCTTTTCTTTAATTGTAATTAATCTAATTATAATTACATAATATATATTTTATTAACACAATTTAATATTGTCCATTTAGCATTTTAATGTATGTTCATCATGTCATAAAATTTATTACATAAAATTAGCTTTGTAATTTATAAAAGAAAGTAACAAAGTTTCTTTTCTGCCACCCCTCAACACCCCCCCCCCCCTCGCCGGAGCGGGGGTTTAAGCCTTGATAAGCCCGCCGGGGCGGGCCTCCTGCAGCGTCAGCAGACAAGCTCGCGAACTGTGCAGAGAAAAAGTCAATTTAACTTATTTTTTCACATCGAGTTCCAAATTTAGCCAATCAATTGCATATAAACTTTACAGAAAACATAAATTTAAAGCTTTTAACATGTCTTAGCACATTGAATCATTAAAACACATAATCAATAACTCAATTTTATGATTTTTGAAGAAAAGCCATTGTTAAGTATTCTTGAAAAAATTGAACACTGTACTTTTGTTTCTACTTCAAAATACCAAATTCAAAACATATTAAAGTCTTTTATAAACATGATATCATTATCTAACGTCAATTTAAATAAAATTTAACAATCAAACATAAAATTTTGATTTTAAAAGAAAACTATGCATATTTTCAAAGTTTTCTACCATGATTCTTGATGAACATTAATCTCTCATGTTCATCCTATATCTACGAATTTACAACTTAATTAAATATGAGATTCATATATAAGCATGCTATAAACATAATATATATATATATATATATATATATATAAATCATGTTTATACAAGTTTCATAAGAATTCAATTAACAGAGAACTTAAACTCATGAAGAACATAAAAACATATATAAAGAAAATAAGAGAATTGAGATTATACCCTTAAGCTAATTGAGGTGAAGAAGATGTTGATAATGTTTGTTGGTATGACAAGAATTCTCTCAAGCCTTTCCTTCCTCTTATTCTTCTCTCTTATTCTTCTCTCTTATTCTTCTCTCTAACTCTCTGTTTCTTTCTCTCTGACTAACCTTTGTTTTGTTCTAACACTTACTAAACTGACGTATGACTAATATACGTCTATTATAACTGACAAAAAATAATATATATATATATATATATATATATTAATGGTCAATTAAACCCATAATGAATTATCAGTTATAATATTTTTGAATTTAAAAGCCATAAGGCTTTGTTTGGCAAAACTTAATATATATTTTTAAGGACTTAAAACATTGTTTGGTAAAATTCATTTAAAACGAGTGCAAGGGCCCTGTTTGGCAAAACCTTTTAAAACAAAAGTAAGGGCCTTGTTTGGTAAAACCTTTTAAAACAATTTTAAGGGCCTTATTTGGGTAAAACTAATTTAAAAGCCCTTTTTATTCTTTTAATAAATTGTTTAATACATATTCTAATGTCACACTTTAATTAATTAAATCTTTAACATTCTAATTTAATTAATAAAAGCTAACATCAATTAACCACATAAAAATGCAACATAACAATTTATAATTACTCGCTAATTATAATTTCACGTAACAATTATCACATAAACTTCATCTAATTTAATTATCTCAATTAAATTAGAACTACTCCATAAAATCAATATACATCAATTAAATTAAATATTAAATATTTATTTAATTAATATATAACACTTAATTAAATTACTTCACAACAATCACATAAATTATTTATTTAACTTAATAAATAAATAAATTAAATATTTATTTAATTTAATAAATATTTAAAATTAATATACAAAATCTCATTCGTTACACTAATATTGACAAACTCACCCACGGATGAATTTTTCAAGCATACCCATTTTGAAAAACACTCCCAGCACACCACACTTGAAAATTTCAAGCCACCCACATGTTTATATATATATATATATATAAATTAAAAACATTTATAATTTATTTAAAAAGAATTCCAATTCTATTTTTCTCTCTTCCATCTCATTTTATTTTATATCATGAATTTATTATAAAAATATTACCATTTAAATTATAAAATTATATTATTATATTATCACATTATACTATTATAATGTGATATTATAATAATATTTTTGAATAAATATTTTATCGGAGAGGATAAAATGTCAGCTTTCAACAAATTTCTCACATTAAAAGTTTCCTCCCTTTAAATCAAAATTGGACAAATATTTACTTATCATATTTATCAATGATTTTTATTATTCACAATTAATATTACAGAATTATAATATTAACAACTAGGTCGTTCCCATAAAAGAGGGGGCTTTTCGATAAGAATTTCTCCTCATTAGCGCCCAATTATATAACCTAACCCCTTTTCTTGACAGAACTTTCTAGACATTGTCAATAATGCTATCTAATAATATTATTTAAATAATATGAATTATTGATTTAATAATATGAAATACTGTGCAGCAGTCATTGTGACAATTATTGAATCAATAATATAAAATATCAATGTAGCAATTATTGAATAAATAATATAAAATATTGAACAATAATTACTGTAACAATTATTGAATAAGTGACTTCTTACGTAAGAACCAATAATTCGAAATACTGTGCAATACCGTGTGCTACTGTGCAACAACGCGTATTACTGTATTTTTATCATCGGGTATTTCAACAGTTTAACGGTAAAAATTTTGCCGTTATTTTATAAAAAGATTATTTCTGTCGCTTTCTATATCCGACATTCATTCCGTTGTGGGGTCCACCAATCACTGTGTCGTCGTACGAATATTCTCCGACAAAAATAATATTTCCCGACCAAACCAATATTTCCCGACACAATGAATATTTTATAACCACTTGCTTACTTTGTAAAATTTGCACATATCACCCTTAACTTTAACCTTTTATCAATTTAACCATTTACTGAATAGAATATTAATTATAAGAAAAATTGAATACTTTTATTTCATAAAATTCGGGATCTTACAATCTTCCCTCCTTATGAAATTTCGTCCCCGAAATTTACGTACCTGATAATTCGAAGAGGTGAAGATACATTGCTTTTATTTCAGATTCTATCTTTCCGGTCATTTCTTCTGTATCATGATTTCTCCATTGCTCATCTCTTAGATTTCAGATATCATTCTAGAATACAGCTTCAAAATAAAGGTTAATTGACATATCACAATTTGTCAATTTATTAAGTAAAAAAATTCAGATTAGGTAAGTCACACACTAGCGAAGTATATTACTCGTCTCTCCCCTCTTATTTTTAATCTCAAATCTCCTCCAGCGACCATATCCCTAAGCTCTAATACCAACTGTGACGTCCCCAAAATAGGTTCACACAACCCATTCTGAGTTGCCAAATACATGGTACAGAATCCAAATACAAATCTTCAAATTTAACTATTTTACTGTCGTGCAAAATACGACCACATAACTGTGAGCTACAATATAGATCGTATATAATACGAAATATAAACGCTCAAATTCAGTCCACATTAATTATAATTATTAACACACTATTTTACAAAAATGGTGAGGACTACTACAGCTCTATCTCGAACCATCACTCCATTCCCCGACTAGTCTACGCGATATTCTCATTTCCTGAATAGAACAATGGAAGAAATGGTGAGCTCAACTAGCCCAGTAAAGAATATTATGACTAAGAAAATGAAGAATAAATTATCGTTAGTCTTCAATAAACCAGATGAAATATGATGAACAACAAATTTTAGATCAACAACTGCAGCGGAAATAATAATTTATTAGAAGAGTTAAGTAGAAAGTAATGTCTACTATCTTCTATGATATAAAAGTCCATCATCAATATTTTATTTCTGTAACACCAATCAATAATATTTTCAATCAATAAATTATTCATGCACTACGGGCTAAGGATATTTGTAAATCAACAGCTCATTTTTACACTACGGGTCAAATATATTCATAAATTAACAGCTCATCTTTGCACTACAGGCTAAAGATAACTTTCACCATAATATAGGACTGAGGATGCTGGAAAATGATATAAAGAACGAATCTGGTAATATCAAAGACAAATATTAGATATTTATAATTCAATTTATTCAGAGTTTAAGAATATCCAAGTTGTCAATATAGAGATCAAAACATGGATACAATCAAAGATAATTTGGACAGAAAAAAATAAATATAAAATTTTTTTCGTGAATAGTATTCCGTGAATAGTACCCGAATAAATAGTAACCCGACATAAAAAGGTAAAAATTTCATAAGAAAGTTCAAACTAATATTCCACTGAAATGATATTGGGTGAAGTGCAAAATTTAAAGAATTTCTGATCATTTCAGGAATTATAGAAGCAATACTTACCGTAGTAAGTTTAAATTTAAGAATATGAAATGAAATATTATCACTTTCATAATATGGAATATGAAAGAAAATAATATTCTTTACGAATATTGAAAGAAAATAACATCATTTTTGAGAAAAATAATATCCTTTGCCTCAGTAGAATACTAGATCTATCTGGATTATCGGATATTATGATGAAGAATTCTTGCACTGTTATCAACACTCAAAATATCTAAATACTCACAAGAAATACGCTCAATACTATAGAGTGAAATTTTTTTGATTCTGGTGTGATTTTCATTTCTAACTAAGCACCCTATTTATAGGAAAGGTGTGGCACACCAATATTGACAAACTCTCCCACGGATGAATTTTTCAAGCATACCCATTTTGAAAAACACTCCCCGCACACCACATTTGAAAATTTCAAGCCACCCACATGTTTATATATATATATATATATATATATATATATATATATACACATATATATATACTAAAACATTTATAATTTATTTAAAAAAATTCCAATTCCATTTTTCTCTCTTCCACCTCATTTTATTTTATATCATAAATTTATTATAAAATTGTTACCATTTAAATTATAAAATTATATTATTATATTATCACATTATACTATTATAATGTAATATTATAATAATATATTTGAATAAATATTTTATAGAAGAAGATAAAATGTCAACTTTCAACAAATTTCTCACGTTAAAAATTTCCTCCCTTTAAATCAAAATTGGACAAATATTTACTTATCATATTTATCAACGATTTTTATTATTCACAATTAATATTTTAGAATTATAATATTGACAACCAGGTCGTTTCCATGAAAGAGGGGGCTTTCCGATAAGGATTTCTCCTCATTAACGCCCAATTATATAACCTAACCCCTTTTCTCGACAGAACTTTCTAGACATTATCAATAATGCTATCTAATAATATTATTCAAATAACATGAATTATTGATTTAATAATGTGAAATACTGTGCAGCAGTTATTGTGACAATTATTGAATCAATAATATAAAATATCAATGTAGCAATTATTGAATCAATAATATAAAATATTGAACAGTAATTACTGTAACAATTATTGAATGAGTGACTTCTTACGTAAGAACCAATAATTCAAAATACTGTGCAATACCGTGTGCTACTGTGCAACAACACGTATTACTGTATTTTTATCACCGGGTATTTCAACAGTTTAACAATAAAAGTTTTGTCGTCATTTTATAAAAAGGTTATTTCTGTCGCTTTATATATCCGACATTCATTACGTTGTGGGGTCCACCAATGACTGCGTCGTCGTACGAATATTCTCCGCATAAAGAATATTCCCGGACCAAACGAATATTTCCCGACACATTGAATATTTTATAACCACTTGCTTACTTTGTAAAATTTGCACATATCACCCTTAACTTTAACTTTTTATCTATTTAACCATTTACTAAATAGAATATTAATTATAAGAAAAATTGAATACTTTTATTTCATAAAATTCGGGGTCTTACATATTTCAACAAAAATGACCAAACACAAGATTAATCACAACCAAGGCTAAGAAATTTGGGGTTTTCTATTTTTGAGAAATCTAATTTCTATTTCTTAGTTTAGATTCATCTTTTGATCCATAAAAGAGTTAGATATAAACTTGAAACACTATTAAACACATGGATTAAAGAGTTTTAAACTTTCAAATCACAAAAACCCTTTTTCCATTAGATCATTGAAAGAAAAGAAAATAAACTTAGAGGTTATCTTTATACCTTAGCTTGCTCCTTCCTCTCCTTCTTCCTAATACTTAGATTAGGGAACTATGAAGCTCCAAAAATCTTCTTCTCTCCTCTCTCTTTCTCCACCGAACTCTCTCCTTTCTCTCTCTCTAATACCTTTTGTTTTCTCTCTCTTTTACTTAGTAAATGAAAGAAAGTAAAATGAAACTAAATGATATATTTAGTTTACTTAAAAGTGAAAAGTATAGATATATAGTATATATCTATATAACATTTCCACTAATCTTTATCCCTTCTCTCTCATCATTATATAAGTGATAGCTTGCAAGCAAGGATAGGTGTTGGCGCATAAAGAATGTGACACCTAGAAAGTAACTTACCTACTAAAGTAAAACCCATCATTAAATCCATCTCCCATTCTCCTCCTCATATATATCCGGCCATGTGCCTTGTCTTGCCCCATCAATTTGTTTTTATTATTAACTTATCTAATGACTAGAATACCCCTCCCTCATGTGGGCTTAACTTGGGCTTGTAATATATCTTTTTGGGCTTGCATTTTTTTCTTAATTTTGCTTACTAACTAAATTGGGCTTGGGCTTCCACCCATAATTAAATTATGCCATTACTATACTTGCCCTATACATAATATATTGGGCTAGTTTAACAACTTAATTTCTATTAAATCAAATTAGCTACAAGTCCAATGCTTAAATAAATAATTGGGTTTGTTTAAATAATATATCCTCCTTGGTCCATTAAATTTATTATCACTAGAACTAATGCTCAATATTTTTGATATTTACATATTTTTAATTATCTTTATATACAAAATAAATGTATACACATTATATAATGTATATTTATTTAGTCATACACATAATTCACTCAAGTCATAACATACTCTACTAAGTGTATTAACTTAATAGCCCTAATTGACTTAATAAGTTATAAACACTCACATAATCATACACGATAATCTAACAGGTTGATACATATTTCATAAATCTATTAGATTAGGTCACTAGAATATAGTTAAAATACTAGGACAATTAAATAAAGATCACTCTTGAGGTTATTTAATTATAATCCCTAATTTATATATTAGGTCACCAAACTTTATAGGTATCGTAGTACCTTATCCTTAATATTCTTTCTAGTACATATAGATTCATTTCTAGGATTTTGAAATTTTGTAACCCATATATTCTCTATTCTCATTCGGATAGTAAACCATATAGGTTCTTCTTTAAAATTTTTAAATTATTCCTCAAATTCTCATCTAGGTTTTATCCTTTAACTTTTATTTTAATCATTTAAAATCTTATAAATTTTCGGGTTATCACATCTCAAATATTTCAAATGTGATCTGACAAGGTCTAATAAAGGTTGTCAATTTTAAAACCTAAGAACGATTGCTCAAGTATACGTTGAGCCATCTGAAAGACTAAAAATAATTTGTAGATACGATCGTATATGATTAGAGGTTAGAACTATAACCAAAGCTATGTGTTATATGAATAAATAAGCTTGAATTGAGCTTCAAAATTGTTATATGATTTTTGCTATGTGTAGGATTTAGTGTTTTGGTTCAATTATTCAATCCTAACACTTAATAAATTTTAGAAGTTATTTTAGGAGAAAACATAAAATTTGAAAAAAGGTTAAAACCTAAACCCTAAGGGTTAGAACCTAGAAATCAAATACGTTTAGAAAATCCTTCTTGCATCCTTTTGGTATTTTTCTCATTTCACGATATAGTGTCATAGAACCTAGGGAGACAATAAAAAAATGAGAAAGAGAAGAAATTCACAATTTTTGAGAAAACGCCTTTCGTCTTTTTGATCAGTTATTTTCGACGTTTCGATATATTATATTTCACGACATAGTGTTTATACGTGGTTTAGAGACCAATGAACCAATAAATTTTTTTCGGAAAAAGCTTCCGAGAATGAAATAAGTTCGTCTTATTGACTTTCTGTATCAAGATCTACCGGTAATACGAAGTGAAGTCACGTAATAACCAATAAAAGTTTTTTCTCAAAAAACGTGCAAATCACTATTCCCGAGAATAAGACGAAAAGAAATATTTTTTTGACTTTTTGATCGTTTAACAATTTTTGAGAAATAGTCGTCAAAAACACTATTCACACGAAAACGTGTCATTTCGGGTCAACTTTCCCTTTTACAAAATATAGTGTTTGTACGGAACAAAAGTACCGAAAAGTCAAGTACAGACAGTAAAAGTTAAAGTAACAAAACTAAGAGAAGTAACATAGTTACCCTAACTAAGAAGCTAACTAAATCCAAGAAAACCTAGTTAAACTAACTAAGTAGTAACTCAATCCAAGTGAAGAAGAATCGACCAATCAATGTGAAGGATGATGCAAGCGATGATGTTACGTTGGACGATGAGGTAAGCGGTGATTTCATAAAGGATGATGATGCAAGCGATGATGTTATGAATTAATGCGAAAAGACTAGTTTGCCTTAACTCTTCCTAGCCTATAAATACTCCACTATACATTCATTATTTCCTACCATTTTTTAAAGAGCAAAATTACTCTCTAGATATATATTTCAAGTATTGAAGTTGCAAAGAAATAGTTAAAGCTTGAAACTACAAGAGGTAAAATCCCTAGTCGTTGTTATGTTCAATTTTCTTCCATTTTATAGTCGAAAAGCTGAAGAACATAAGTTGTTGCCATGTAAGCTAGTTGTTCTATATGTCCTTCATAAGTTTTTGTGCAAGTAGTTGTTATGTTATGTGACACCCCCAAATCTGGATACTTCATTTTCATAGGATTTGGTGTTCACTATCTAAATAAAATATAACTAACTGCCATGAATAAAGGTATGCAAAATAAATTACAACCTTAATTAAAATTTTCCTTATAAAATGATTACATAACCGTCAAAAGCTCCCAGGTGTCTAACCTTAAAACAACATCAAGTACATAAATAAAACATCACATAATAAAATTAAGTCTTGTTACATAAACCACATAATAAATTGAACAAGTCTTCATCACTTGTTCATCTTGCCCTTACCTTTACTGGTTGACGGCTCGTCAACTTTCTTAACTTTGGCTGCAATAGTTATATATGCACAAGTGAGCAAAACAAAAGCTCACTTGAAATAACAATCAATAAGAATAACATAGTACTGTCACTGGATAAGTTTAATCGAATTGAATAACATTCTCTATCGTCGATAATCAAGAACTGAAAATAAGATTTAGAATTCATCTGAGGATCACAAGACCTTGAACTATGTACCAGGTTATAAGTATTTCTACTTAAACCTTTAACAGTCGTTAGACTATACAGCCCTTCTATCTCGTACTTAGGGGGATCAGCCCTTCGTACCATGTATTGTGCACAAACATCTTAACGCTTTTGCATAATAATTCCTTATAATAGGGTTGTTCATCTCAGCTTTAACTAACGAGTTCGCACCAATGAAAGTTTGGTTTGGATTAGTTCAACGGATAATTTAGAGTTCAACAATCATCAACTAAGGAGTAGTTGAATCAAAACTTACAATAACTTAAGAGTTTGATAACAAAAGAGTTATGGAATAATTACGAGTCATAAACGAATAGACATCATACTTAAAAGTCATGATTTAGAAGTAAACTTAAAAGTATTCGAAAGATACGATAAACCTTGCTTGAACGATAATAATAAGCCAAGGTTACACTATTTTTCAATAAGGAAATTAAATTAGAAACTTGTTCAATATGGAAATATGGTTAAAGGACTTGTTTAAACGTAAACAAGAAAGGATAGAACAACCTGTCTCGTGCGTAAACTAGCAAATTAATAATTCATTCCTCAATTATCCTTTAGATTGCTTGTTAGTTAGAAAAGATGATTCCTTCTTTGTTTTCTCAAGCTCATAGAGAAATCTTTCTCTCTTCCCTTCTTCCTTCTCTCTTTTCTCTCTGATATTCTCTTCTTCTAACTTAACGTAGTTTATAAAACTGATATACATATAATATAAACGTATATAATATATAATACTAATTAATATCCATTATAACTGATGTCAGTTATATTTTTTAAAAATCAAAAGCCATTAAGGCTTATTTGGAAAAACTAGATTAAAATAGGAATTTCAAAAGCCCTAAGCTTTGCTTGGTAAAAACTAAATTAACTTCTTTTAATTTATTTTAATAACTCATTTACTATGTAGTTTAATTGTCACACTTTATTCAATTAAATTCTAATATTCAAATTCAATTAAATTGAAGTTAGTATCAACTTATTAAATCAAATTGCCACATAAATCAAATTGCTACACAATTATAATTTATTTATTAATCATAATTTCATGTAACAAATTAGTATATTTCTAATTTAATTATTAAATTAAATTAGACACCATTATAATTATTCATCAATTCATTAAATCATTACTACAAAATTAAAACTTAATAATTCATCTAATTTAATTATCTCAATTAAATTAAAACTTCAACTACAAAATCATTAACGTCAACTTAATTAATATATTATGTTAGGAATAAGCATGAGAATGCTATTCCTATTTATATAAGATTTGATTGTGATCTTAATGAATGAATATGCAAATATGTCTGCATTGATGAAAGCTGTAAAGTCCTTGAATAGATAATAGGAATATATATATAAGGACTTAGACTGAAATGATCAAATATGTTAGGTTAATCCTATATGAACAAAACAGCTTTGTAAAGTCCTTCAAAAGAAATTATGTACAAGGACTAGAAATAGAAAGATCAAGCTTGTTAGGTTGATCTTATACAATGTAATAGATAGACCTGTTTGATCGTCGAGCACTGCACCAGCCTTCGTAGTCTGCCAAGAGAGACAAGGAAGACTCGAGAACTATCAAGGCGGAATCGTAGTCTGCAAGAATAGTAGATCTCGGAGTTCGTAGTCTGCCAGGAGAGACGAGACAGGATCGTAGTGTGTCGAGAAGAACTTTCTCAGAATCGTTGTTTGCTAAGGAAGTCATGTTCAAAATCGTAGAGACAGCTTGTCTAAGAGCCGATCGAGCTCCTGCCAAAGCTAAGTCAAGAATTGTAGACCACACTTGAAGTAATGGAGTCTACTGATCATATCAGAGGCAGAGATCATAGTCGAGCCAGATCAGACAAGGACAACAAGTGTTAAGGCAGAAATCATAGTCTATCAGTTGATCTGATCTCGGAGTCGTAGTGTCTGCAGAACCAAAGAAAAATCGTAGTCTGCAGAACTAAGGCTTCGACAAGTTATCAGATGCTCACAACGACCAAGAAAGAATCGTAGTGTCAACACGATTCTCAACAGATGAGCTCTCCCAGAATATCCAAAGTATGAAGCCTCTGGTCAGAGCTGTAAAGATATAATCTACCCGAAAGAAGCCAGAGAGCACTCACCAAATGGCCGGAAAGCAAATAGAAGATCTAAGATCCAACTCAATCGACGTCTTGATTGAGAAGTAAAGCCATTCAAGAGAAGTCTTCAACAAGAAAATCCTAAGAAGACTTCAGATGAAGTGACTGACTAAAGAAAGTCAGCTAGTGCAGTAGCTGTCAAGATGAGCAGAAGACAACGATCTTGGGATTAACTAGGATCGTAGTGTTTGCCAAATGAAATAAGAACTGACGTAGTTTACACAGAGATACTGGCCAATATATGAAGAACAAGACTGAAGTGATTAAGCATAGGTCAGACCATTGATGATAGGTGAACGGGAGATCACAAGAAGAAAGAGAGCTGGGTATGCCACAAATTTGATGAGTCTTGCAATTCATAAAGGCCAGAACAATCAGACAAGTTATCAGTTCTTGAGATAAATCGAGGCAAGCAGAAGTGTTGAAGCACTGCACAAGTAGAAGAAGAGGTGTTCTACATTGCAGATCAGAAGAACACTCTTCAGAATCGTAGTGTTGTCCCAACCAGTCAACGAGCAACATTTAACAGACAAACTACGATCAAGATTCAAAGTCATTTGCATCAGAATCGTAGAGTTTGGGCATCTGAATATTGAAGCATTGGCAACGGTTCAATATAAAGTCTGACATTCGAACATTGCTAATTGAGAGCATTGATGCAGAAGGACAAGTCCTATGGATTCGAATCAAGGAATCAGAAAGGTGAAATAAAGGTGACTACTGGCCTGACACAGAAAAGTGACATCTCTGAAGTGGTAGGTGAAGTAGCAGACTGCTGTGTCTGAAAAGTCAAAAAGGAGCCGTCAAGTCAAATTGACAGTCTGCACCAAATAACTCGAGATCTGCGAAGCAATTCAAATAGCTTCCGATGGCTATTTTACAACGAGAAGATCATGGAAGGGTATTTAACAGCTAAAGCTTCAAAGATGAAAGAGTTACTGAGTTGCAGAATCGTTGAGTTGTTGGAATGCTATGTTGTCGACTCTACGAGTTCTACAAAGTTGAAAAGAACATGTCTCAGTGGCAGTGAGACTACGAAAGTAGAAGTGAAGCAGATTTGAAGAAGGACTTTAACAGACTAAGGCTTCACTCAACAACGATGAGAATGCCATTGAAAATGGCAACTAAGCTGAGAGCCGAGAAGGCTAAAAAGATAGCATTCAGAAAAGTGGTAGAGCAGAAAGAAGATCCGAAGAGCCACTCTACGAATCACCAAGAACCAAGAGCTGAAGAAGAACAGATGCAGAACCATGTATGCATATCGATCAACAAAGGTTCAGGGAATGCTAAGGACCAGAAGAAGTTGATCAGCAATAACAAGCCTTAGCAGACCCGAGTGGTGATGGTGCACAGCTGAGATCAGATGAAGATGAGCAGAACAGAAAGAAGATCAGCTGCACCAGAGAAGAAGACTGCTAAGTACTAAAGATGTTATGCTTCAATGAACATCTTAGCAGTCTATTCAGTGGTGGTCCAGACTCGACGCAGAATGTAAAGAGGACCACGCCAAGCTACTAAGTACAAGAGATGATCAAGCTTCAAGACATCTTAGCAGTAAAGAACCAACAACAACTACAACAATAACAAGTAGCCAGGGCCTAAGGGGTCCTTGTCTGGAGGGACTAAATTGAGTTCCAAGGCTGCTGGCCTTGAAGAGTTCTAAGTGAACTAGAGTTCCAAGCCTGCTGAGCTTGAAGAGTTCATAGAGAACTAAAGTTCCAAGGCTGCTGGCCTTGAAGGAATCTTAGTGATTCGGGGTGCTGCCCTTTCCTTAGTGGAATTCCTGTTAGTGAAGCAGAAGAGTGGATTAGAAGCTTGAATCTCTGAACCACTTAAAATCTCTTGTGTCTTTTACATTCAGTCATTTACTTTCTGTCATTTATATTATGTACTTAATTGCTATAACTGCCATGTATGTAATAACTACTTACAACTAAACTGACTTCACGAACAATGTGTAAAAATGTTTATGAATATATCAATGAAGGAGATCTTTAACTTTTTCCGATGTGCTTGAAAAAATTCTTATGTTTGTCATATGCTAATTCATTAGCAATACAAAATAAACTGGAAAAGTATTTGAAATGAAAAAGGATCTATTTAACCCCCCTTCTAGATCTATTGTATGTCTACTGGGGACCAACATATTATACTTAATTAAATCACTCCACCGCATAATCACATTAATTATTTATTCAACTCAATAAATAAATTAACTAAAATATTTATTTAATTTAATAATAATTTAAAACTAAATATAAAAATCTCGTTTGTTACATTCTTCCCTCCTTAAAAGGATTTTATCCCTAGAATCATGACTCAATAAACTCATCACAACTCAATAAACTCATTCGTCATAATCTACCCCCCTTAAAAAGATTTTATCCCCAGAATCGCTATACAAGGATTTAAGAAAATAATTGAGGATAGATTTTCATCATAACATTTTCGAGTTCTCACTTAGCTTCTTCAGCATTGTGGTTCCTCTAGATTACCTTAACAGAAGGTATCACTTTGTTTCTGAGCACTTGCTCTTTCCTGTCAACTAACTGAATAGGAACTTCTTCGTATGTTAAATCTTTATCAAATTGCAATGATTCATACTCTATAACATGTTTGTAATTATGTTTGTACGGTCGCAACACCAAAATATGAAAAATAATATAAATATGGTCTAATTCCAGGGGTAATGCCACCTCATAAGCTACCTCCCCAACCTTTCGCAATATCTCAAAGGGTCCAATAAATCTGGGACTTCGTTTTCCCTTCTTGCCAAATTGAATCTTCCCCTTCCAGAAAGATACTTTTAGAAAAACGAAGCTACCCACTTCAAACTTTCGATTCTGACAATGATAATCAGCATATTTCTTCTGTCTATCCTGAGAAGCTACCAATCTCGCCCTGATCAGCTTGACGATCTCAGCTGTTTGTTGTACCAACTCCGGTCCTAACAGTTGTCTCTCACCAACCTCATCCCAGCATAATGGAGTCCTGTATTTTCAGTCGCACAATGCTTCGTAAGGCAGCATGCCAATACTTTCATGGTAACTGTTGTTGTAAGCGAATTCCACCAACAGTAGATGGTCATCCCAACTTCCCTTGAAGTTCAAAACATAAGCTCTTAGCATATCCTCTAAAGTCTGGATTGTCCTCTCGCTCTGCCCATCAGTTTGAGGATGATATGATGTACTCATTCCCAAATGCGTTCCTAAGCATTTATGTAATCGTTTCCATAAATTTGACGTGAAACGCGGATCTCTGTCTGATACAATTGACACCGGAACACCGTGTCTAGAAACGACTTCCTTAACATACAGCTTCGCCAATTGATCAAAATTGAATCTAATCTTGATTGGTAAGAAGTGCGCTGACTTCGTCAGTCGATCCACGATAACCCATACTGCGTTAAAACCTCTCTGAGTCGTTGGAAGACCAAACACAAAATTAATCGTGATATGCTCCCACTTCCATTCTAGAATCTCCAGTGGTTGTAACAATCCACTTGGTCTCTGATGTTCTGGTTTGACTTTCTGACATATTAGGCATTTCGCGACACACTCAGCAACGTCTCTCTTCATATTCGGCCAACAAAAATATTGTATGAGATCCTGGTACATTTTTGTACTCCCAGGGTGAATTAAATGTCTCAAACTATGAGCTTCACTAAAAATTTCTTCTTTGACTTCTGGTATTTGCGGAACCCAGATTCTCCCTTCAAATCATAGCAGTCCGTTAGTATCAATCTTGAACTTTATCTCTTCACCTTCGGTTATTCTCTTCCTGATATTTTCACACTCCTCATTATGAAGTTGTGCTTCCTTTACCTTATCCACCAAGGTTGGACCAGTACTTATTCAAAATAGTTTTTCATTTGATTCATTCGGATTCTTAACTTCCAACTCCAACTTAGCCATTTCCTCTACTAACTGCTTCTGAGTAGTTAACAACATCAACTTCTCCCGACCCTTTCTACTTAAGGCATCGACAACGACATTTGCTTTACCTGGATGGTATAGAATCTCGCAATCTTAATCTTTGACAAGCTCCAACCATCTTCTTTAGCGCATATTCAAATCTTTTTGTGTAAATATATACTTCAGACTCTTATGGTCTGTATATATCTCACTCCCCTCCCCATATAGATAGTGTCTCCATATCTTTAGAGCAAACACCACTGCCGCCAATTCTAAATCGTAGATCGGATAGCCTTTTTCATAGTCCTTCAGCTGACGTGACGCATACGCAATGACTTTGTCATTTTGCATAAGCACACAGCCTAGCCCTTTATGTGACGCATCATTGTACACAGCGAAATTTCCTGTACTATCAGGTAAAGACAACACAGGCGCAGTACTCAACCTCTTCTTCAATTCCTGAAAACTTTCCTCACACTTTTCTGTCCAAACGAATTTCACCGTTTTCCTAGTCAAATTCGTCAACGGAGTCGCAATTTTGGAAAAATCTTGAATGAATCTCCTGTAGTAACCTGCCAAACCCAAGAAAGTCCTAACTTCTGACGGTGTCTTCGGTTGATCCCAATTTATTACAGCTTCAACCTTTGACGGATCTACTGAAATCCCATCTTTGTCAATCAGTGTCCAAGAAATTGCACATGCTCTAACCAGAATTCGCATTTCAAAAATTTTGCATATAACTTCTCCCGTCTTAGCGATTCCAACCTTAGCCTCAAATGTCAGTGTGTTCCTCCTTAGTTTTGGAATACACCAAAATGTCATCAATGAACACCACCACGAACTTGTCTAAAAATGGTTTAAACACCCTATTCATTAGGTCCATAAATGCCGCAGATGCATTCATTAGACCAAATGACATCACCAAGAACTCGTAATGCCCATACCGAGTTCTAAATGTCGTCTTCGGTACATTCTCTTTCCTTACCTTCAACTGATGATGTCTGCTTCTCAAATCTATTTTTGAGAAGTACCTAGCTCCCTACAGCTGATCGAACAAATCATCGATCCTTGGAAAAGGATATTTATTCTTAATCGTGACTTTGTTCAACTCCCTATAATCATTTTAAAGCCGCATTGATCCATCCTTCTTCCTGACGAACAACACTGGCGATCCCCACGGCGATACGCTCGGCTGAATATACTTCTTGTCCAATAATTCTTGCAGTTGAACCATCAACTCCTTCATCTCTACCGGAGCCATTCTGTATGGGGCCCTCGATATCAAAGAAGTCCCTCGCTCTAAGTCAATCACGAACTCTATTTCTCTATCCGGTAAAAGTCCAGGCAAATCGCTCGAAAACACATCCACAAATTCCTTAACGACTGATATTTCTTCCAACTTTGGACTCTCTTTCTGAGTATCCACTATGTAGGCTAAGTACTCTACACAACCTTGCTTCAATAACCTCTTGGCTTGCATAATCGTCAGATAACTCGCTTGTCTAGGAGACTTGCTGCCATAAAACACTACCTTCGACGGAGTCGTAAGGTTTACAGATTTCCTCAGGCAATCAATTACCGCCCCATGGTTGAACAACCAATCCATACCCAGTATAACATCAAATTCCCCAAGTTTTATCAGAATTAAATCTACTATCAATTTGTGACACTTAATAACCAACCTACAGTTCTTGTGTACAAACCTAATAGGAATTACCTCCCTATTCGCAATCTCTATGTTCAAAGGGTAAATAATTCCTCCTTAGGCAAGTTTAAATTCTTAGCAAAGTCATCGGATATAAATGAACAAGTAGCACCTGAATCAAATAATACATAAGCATTAATACTATTGTACGAAATGATACCTGACACCACATCCTTTGATTGCACAGCATCCTGCATGGTCATGATGAATGTTCTAGCGGTGGGTCGGTTCGTCTGCGTTGGTCCAACGATAGTTAAAGTGCTGTCGCTGTTAGTTCCTCTTCCTCCACTCGACCCTCCAATTGGCTTCTTAGGGCATTCACGAGCCATGTGATCCTTTGACCCGCATGTAAAACAAGCTCCCTTCTTCGGGTTAGGACAATTCGGCGCAATGTGGCCTTCCTGACCACAGTTGAAACACACCCGCTTACCCCTCAAGCACACTTCAGTGTGATTCTTCCCACAAGTAGCACAAGCTTTAAACTTTCTCTTCTGCTGATTTCCCTGTTGACTCCCAGCAGAATCGTTGTCATTCCACTTCCTTTTCGGGTTGCTACCACTACCACCAGCTTTATTCTCATTCTCATTCTTCTTCTTCTTCTGATCTTGGTTGTACTTAGTCAAGGCATCGCTTCCACCTTCTGATATGATCGCCTTTTCAATCACTACTGTAAATGTATTCAGCTAAAACATCGAGACTTTGATGTACAGCCAAGGCTTCAATCCCTTCTCGAACCTCCTTGCCTTTCTCTCATCAGTGTTTACTTGATACATCGCAAACCTTGCCAGCTCATTAAACTTTGCGGCTTACTCCGGCACAGACATTGTTCCCTACTTCAACTCCAAGAACTGAACATCCATCTAGTTCCGCGAGCTTGTTGGAAAGTACATCTCGAAGAATATTTCCTTGAATCTGTCCCACGTTATTATGCCTTTTCCTCCCCGAGCCTTATTTGCTTACCACCAATAGCTAGTTTTCGACTTCAACATAAATGTTGCAAAAGAAATCTTTTGGTCGTCGTTGACCCTGGCAACATCGAAGACTTTCTCCATTTCCATTACCCAAGTCTGGGCCTGGATCGAATTTACGGATCCCTAGAACTCCGACGGTCCTACCGCTTTGAACTCCTTGAGGTTGCAGCTTGAACTTGTGGCTTATTCTCAAGTGCTCCCGTTAGCAGATTTACCAGTTGATGAGCTGGATTGGCATTAGCTTCGTTGTTGTTGTTATTCATAGACCCCTCTTGAGGTTGCTGATGTGCTGGTCTTCTTCTAGGAGGCATCTTTCTGTTAAGACATACGCTTATTAGATCCCTACTCAACTCTTAAATATTTAAGATTTAACTTAAACATTTTAAGATTAACACTTAACCACATAACACTTCAATAAACTTCGGTATTTTATTCATTCATAGTTTTAAAACATAGAAAGGATAGCATCTCTGCTATTTACATCACTTTCCTGAACTGTAAAAAGTTACAGGATTATATCATCATCTTATCCCATTATTTATCACAAACTCTGGGACTTACATTTATTTAATACATAAATAACCACATAGCTTATTACTCTTCTATCTAGGCATATTAACACGTCGCATAGCTTCTCTACGCTCCTCTTCCATGACCCGAAACACTGTTCTACGATCCACCATATACCATGGTAAATCCTCGAACTTAGATTGGTAATAAAAGACTCGATCCTGGGCCCTATCTATAGTTGAATGAAAAGCATAGTCCATCTCATTCATCCTAGCCTTCTTTGCTTGAACCTAGTCTTCTGGACGATCTGTACGCTGGGTAGCCTTTATACAAGCATCCTTCGCTCTAGCGCGCTTCGCCGACTCCTATTTCATATGGCCCTCCAATTTCTCAAGCTCAACTAGTACATCATCCCTCTGACTCTCTACGTGAACTAGTTCCCACTCAACGTTTCTAAGATATTCATCCAGGTTTAGAATCGTCTCATCCTTCTGCTCTATAGTGGTCTGACGCACATCCACCAGCTCCTCCAACTCTCCGACTCTATCCTACAGCTCAATATTGCGGTTATAAACCTCCTCGTACATCACAGCACTGATATAGTTAGGTGGAAACTCTTCGAGATCCTCCTCTTCCTCTATCTCCACCTCATCCTCTTGGTCAAAGACAGGCTCATACTTCTAACCCACAACTGTGATCAGTGGAGATGGCTCTCTCTGAACCAACTGCTCCCATACAGTATGGATGTCTCGGGGCTCCTAATCCCCAGGCATCTGAGGTAACTCCTCCCCAGCCTGACTGGACTTTCCAACAATCGTCATCCTGACAACAAAATTTTAAGTTTTAATTATTACGTGATGTTGTTCGATAATCTCAAGCAAAAAAACTAATCATACATAAGCACATAGCACATAAGGTAGTTTATTATCTTGACTATCACCACTATCTTTGCGATCTCTTATAAGGCTACTACCTAAGGTTTTCCCACCTAAGGTTCATAACCTAAAGCTCTGATACCAACTTGTGACACCCCTAAATCTGGGTACTTCAATTCCACAGGATTTGGTGTTCACTATATAAATAAAACATAACTAATTGCCCATGAATTAAGGTATGCAAAATAAATTACAACCTTAATAAAAATCTTCCTTATAAAAGGATTACATAACCGTCAAAAGCACCAAGGTGTCTAACCTTAAAACAATATCAAGTGCGGAAATAAAATATCACATAATAAAATTAAGTCTTATTACATAAACCACATAACAAATTGAACAAGTCTTCATCACTTGTTCATCTTGCCATTGCCTTTACTGGTTGACGGCTCGTTAACTTTCTCAACTTTGGCTACAATGGTTATATATGCAAGAGTGAGCAAAACAAAAGCTCACTTGGAATAACAATTAATAAGAATAACATAGTACTGTCATTGGATAAGTTTAATTGAATTGAATAACATTCTCTATCGTCGATAATCACGAACTGAAAAAAAGATTTAGAATTCATCTGAGGGTCACAAGACCTTGAACTATGTTCCAGGTTACAAGTATTTTTACTTAAACCTTTGTGGGAAAGGAAATCGACCTTGCTAGGGTTAGGGTTTCGTGTTGGCTGAGGAGGAGAGAAATCCACGAAGAGCACGAAATTGATAGATTGATTGAAGAGGGCAGAAGAACAGGTGAGCAATTATTCCAATGACACGTGGCAGAACTCTCAGAATTCAGAAATCGTGTTAGGGTAGCAGGGATTCAGAGAGCCTTCTTGAGAATTCTTAGAATCCAGAAACCTTGTTAGGGTAGCAAGAAGTCAAAGAGTCTTCTTGAGTGCTTCAGGTTGAGAGAGAATGTCCAAGTCCTCCAAGCTTCCAAGAGTCCAGAGTCCAAAGAGAGGTCCACTCTTTCATATAATGGAATGGGTATTTATAGAGCTTCCTGGAACTTAAGTGGTCATATGTCAGGCACATGTCTTCAGGGAAATTTCATAAATACCCTTTAGTCATTAGAATAATGCCCATATCATCCTATCCTTGTAGCCACCAATCCAATCCCTTAATCAATTCCTAAAACGAGCCACCACCACTAGCCTTCTACCTCGGGACACGTGGAGGCATCTCTCAGGTCTAGCATCTTTATTTTTGGCTTTTCTGTCTTTATTTAATTAGGTCATGTGAACCTTAATTTCTATATTTTATGAGGTCGTGGAACCCTAATTGTGCATTTAATTCAATTAGGTCATGTGAACCCTAATTTTCACTTGGGCCCACATTTATCTCTTACGCGAGAGTCGCGTTTCCAAAGAAACGATCGTGCAAGAATACTTCAAGCTAGCAGGGCTCCACTTTACAAGTCTTGAAGACAATGGTCCTAAAAAGGGAACCCCTAGGGAGCCAAACCCTTAGGGTTAAACCCTAAGGAAGCAAAACCTAGTAGGGCTCTTCCTTGGATATATTAGGAAACCTTCTAAAAATCTCTCCATAGCTGGCCTAATATTTCTTTCCATATTTTTTTGGAATTTGAAACAAGAAAGCTCGTCAAATATTACCAAATAAAATTCAATCTAATAAAATCTCTCTTTTGGTAAGCCAAATCTTTCCTTTTATCAAATCAAATATGACCAAATCAAATCTTATTTTATTTTGGAAATAAAATAAAATCTTTCTTTATTTGATTTTGAAGACAATATCCTTCCTTATCATTATTATTCTTATTATTTAGAAGGCAATTCAAATTTGAAAATTTCCCTTTATTGGAAAATAAAAATCAAATTTGTTCTATGTTTGGAAAATAATATCCTTATATATTTCTATTTAGAAGCAAGATCAAATCTACTTATCTTTTGTAAACCAGATTGAATCCTTCCCTTAATAGGAACATGGTGACTGGCTCCTTTTCTGGTGCAAGCATACTTGAGAACATATATATGTATTTATATATATATAAACATCTCCCAAGCCATTCATGCTTCACTTTTTCATCTTACTTCGTTTTAGATTTTTCTCTCTTCCTTCGAGCCAGGAAGATCATCAAAGGAGCAGTAAAGAGACATTCTTCAATTCGAGCAAGAGGTAACAAGGAGAATTCCTCCCTATAGGGCCGAACCCTAGGGGGGATTCGAACCCTTGAGGTTCCATTCCTTCTTCTCGTCTTCGCTTTTCAATTTTGCATTCTTTCTTCTAGATTTTTGTTAATTTTCTTCATTTGTTTCCCTTTTCAGACAATTGTAGTCTTTCTTTTGTTTTTCGAACCCCATCACCTTGATCATATCTTGGTTTTTTCCCTCGGATATTATCAAAGAAAGGCCATAATTTTCGCAGCGAAGAAACATTTGTTCAAAGCAGTTGATTTGCAGAGCAACAAAACTCAAAGGTATAAAGGGAAAAAAAAACCCTAGGTAGCCGAACCCTATATGCGGTCGAACCTTATGGGGGGCCGAACCCTTTTTTTCTCGAATGACTTCTTTTTTGTTTTTGTTTTTTTTTCTTTCTTCTTCTTTCAGGTACTTCAAATCTTTCTTTTGTCTTTCGAGCCCCATTACCTTGATTATATCTTGGTTTTTTTCCTCGGATCATAAAGAAAGATTGACGTTTTTGGATAAAAACATAAAAGACAAAAATGTTCTGTAGCAGGACCACCCTAGGTGGTCGAACCCTAGGAAGAAATCACCAATTAAATGGAAAAAATGAAGTTCGGGAGGAGCAATCACTATTTAGATCATAACTTTTGACTCGTTTGGAGTTTCGGGTCCATAATATATCAAAACGACTAACGACGAGACCTACAATAGACATTGCCTTTGGCAAAGATAGATACCTGAATTGGTCAAAAAAGGCTCCTAAGAATGCTTTTTGGTTGTCCGAAGTTTTTTTGAAAAATTTCAGAATTTTTTTTTTGCGTAATTGTAATTTCTAACTTTTTCTGACACTGTTTCTTCTTCTTTTCAGGCGTCTTTAAGCTTAAACCTCAGACTTTCCCTTTGCCATGACACTCAAGTTCAAATGCTTTCCTTGCCATCCTTTCCTTGCTCTTTAGAGCCCTTATGCTGAATTCTTCTTGCTTGCAGACCCTCTCCACTAAACATTATGCAGACCCAAAAACTGACAAGGAGGCCCCGTTCCTCAGTGATTGGGGAAGGGCTCCCCTCTTTTGGTCCTTCCGACATCTTTTGGGATCAAGTTCATGCTTATGACCGTCCAGTTTTTATTTTTTTTTCGACAGAGAAGGAAGACTTGTTTCTATATGCAGCGTCTTGCGAATGTTGGGATGACTTTCCCCATTCCGATCGCATTCCCTACCAACAGGACCATGATGCTCTTACCATGTTGATTTCACTTTGGTGTACCTCTACATGAACGTTCATCCCTGCTTGGGGGGAATTCACCCCTACTCTGGAGGATGTCTATGTCTATGCCATCTACCAGTAAGCATTTTCCCCCTGCACGTTGTAGACACTTGAAATTTTCTTTGCCCCAACACGAACACTGTAAAAAGGCAAAGCCGTCAATCAAATTAACCCCGGTACCGATACCAGGCTTCCAATCCAAATTTGGCCACTAATGCCGGTCATTTAGTTAAATCCAATCCCCAATATCGATAAACCTAATTCCGACCACTAATGCCGGTAAACCCAACTTCGATCCCCAATATCGGTAAACCCAAATCCGATCCCTAATATCGGTACTCCAGTCAAATTCGATCTCCAATCGGACCGTCTATCCAGCTCCGACCTCCAATCGGATAGTCTATCCAGCTCCGATCTCTAATCAAACCATCTATCCATCTCCGATATCCAATCGAACCATCCATCCAGCTCCGATCCCGAATCGGACCGTCCATCCAGCTCCGATCCCCAATTGGACCGTTTATCCAGCTCCGATCTCCAATTGGACCGCCTATCCAGCTTCGATCTCCAATCGAACCATCAGTTCAAACCCCGATCTCAATATTGGGCCTTCAAGTCAGCCCCGACATCAACCCAGGAGGTACAGGTCGACCTCGACATCAACCCAGGACATGTCGAGTCATCCTGGTCTCAGTCCGGGAAGTGCAGTTCAGCCCTAGAGATGACCTTGGGAAGCCAGATCCACCAAGGACCACCCTGGGAGGGGCAAAATGGTCATTTTATTAACTCTTAGTCAATTCGATCAAACTCAAGCTGAATTGATGCCATCAAAGTCAGAATGAACCATAACGATGATCCCGAGTGCAAACGACGCAAGACAGCTCAATGGACAAACTGCGGGGAATAGAAGACCTGGTTATGAACCCATCTTCTGGGACCCAGAAAATGTTTTATCCTATATCATTGCCACTTTCTCGATAAGGGCTTTCCGAAAAGGTATCGCACGCCTCAAACGGGGGCTCCGATCAAAAGTTAGAAAGTTTCGACTTTGACTGCGCATTGTCTGGAGTGCACGTAATTCGAGACGACAGAACCCAGCACCGCAGGCCCCATCAGGGGAGCCGCACCTCTACCTATGGCAGCAGCAGGTAGAGTGGAGGTTCCCTGGCCTATAAATAAAGGTGCCCCTCCTTCATTTCAAAAAAAAAATAAACGCAGCGAAGCTCTGCCAGTTCAATTTTCTGACTTTTACACCTCTTTCAAACCCAAATATTTTCACTCTAACACGTAGATATACCCATATACTACCACATATCAGAAAATAACCGATAAATTTAGACGTATAGAGCTTACGATTTGGCAAAAAGCTCGTGTAGTAGTCCATTATAAGTATTTTCACGATCAGAAAGTGAATATTACTTCTTCATACTTTTATACACTTGCACGTTAAGTTTTGTTTTCTAACAATGCCCGAAACTTAGTTCCGTGGCCGTTTTCATCAAAATTTGGTACATTTTTGTACATAAACTGATTTTCTGGCATTTCTACAACTCGGATTGACGATCCGTCAGCTCCAGCAGCTTCAATGCAATAGCACACACGTTCTGGTAACTTCACCGAACTGGGTTATCTTCCCAGTTCGGATTTGGCCCTTTTTTGTCTATATTTAACTGTACATGTACTAACATTTCAATTTTGTCAAGCCCGGATGCCAAATCCGAGGTAGTTTACCACTTTTATATATATTTACGCATATATAAGCGATTTTCACCATAACTGGGTTCGCTTCCCAGTATTGGTTGACTACATTTCTATCAATATATATATATATATATATATATATATATATATTAATTCCAGTCTGGGCACCGGCGTGAAAACCTATCGCCCTTAATATTGTTTTTGCACTCTTCGCCATACTGGGTGATCTCCCCAGTCACTGGTTGACTACTTTTATGTAATTTATATTCCAGTCTGGCCTGGACTATTTCGTGGCCTTTATACTATTTTTGCACACTTCACCATTACTGGGTTATCTTCCCAGTCCCTGGTTGACTACTTTTTTGTATATTTACATTCCAGTTCCGCCTGGATCATTCTGTGGCCTTTTTACTGCTTATATATATATATATATATATATATGTATATATAAGCAGCCTTCACCATCACTAGTCCTCTTCCCAGTCTTGATTGACTAAGTTTCTGTCAATATATATATATATATATATATATATATATTTCAATTTCAGTCCGGGCACCGGCGTGAAAACCCATTGCCCTTCACAACTTTTATATATATTTGTATATATATATATATATATATATATATATATATACTGCTGTACTCGCTTTCTATTCAACTACTGCTTTAAATATTCATTTTATATAAAATGGCACTGACATATCTGCAGGCGGACTAGATTTATTTAAATCTCGCCAATTCTAGTTTTCAAACGAATCAAAACCTCCAGATTGAACCGGGAAGCTAGAATGGCTGAGATTTCCTTAAATCTAGCTTTCTTTCTAGTTTCAGCTTCAAAAGCAACCTCGCGTCCCTTAGATCGCTATCTAGTGGGAACGAGATGCTTCGGCCGTGCGGACCAGGATTTACTAAATGAATCTTGGGTTTCGACAATATTAGGATATTTATCAGTTTCTGTACAAATTTGAACTGTGCTGGTTTTGGATACTCATATGTGAGCCTAGGAATAGTGGGATTCACGATCAAAACAATCGAAATCTGATTCCCATGATGGACAAACTCAGATTTACAAATGTACCCTGTAATACCCGAGAATTTCATATATTATTAAATAAATATATTAATGGAAATGAGAATTTATTTGAATATAAATGATTTTGTGTTATGAGATGAATTGATTCAATTATATATAATTGAATAATTATAATAATTGAGAAATTGGTGGAGTTTGTGATAAACTCGTTGATTGCCTTGTGTGGCACAGTGACGTAATATAAGAATGATTATATTAATTTAAGCGAATAATTAATCTATATTAATTGTTAATCGAAGAATATTAATTAACTGTTATAAAATACTAATGAGGATTGATTAATAATATGTGATTATTATTATTGCAAGAAACATAATAATAATGAGCAACGTGTTTATAAATATAATAAGATTTATATCAAAGTGATAATTAATCATATAAGGGTTAATTAAATTGTGATGGAGGTTAACAATTATATTGATTGATGTAGGATATGTGTATATTATTAATTAATATTCAATTTATAAGATGAGAAATTATATGTGCAAGCATGCGAATTAAATGTGTAGCATATATTAGCTGACTATGTATTATGTGAAGTGTAATATGACACTATTATATGGTAAGGCTTATTAAACCATGTAAGCTACTTGATTAATAACTTGTGTGACAATAAATATGTGGGTATACATTGTATAATATATCATGAACATATTGTAAACAATTAGTTTTAATAAAGGAGACAGTGTAATGTGTTAACATCTGATTAAATTATATCCGGTATTAACAGAAGGTACATGGATTATATGCGTACAAGTCACCTTCACTATATTGAAGTATTCCTTATGCAAATTTATATTGTGACATTAAGTTATAACCTATGTAGGGACAATAAGTATATATAATATAACATAAGAGTAGGAAGTATGTTATGTGTGTGTAATAATTTAAGTGTTGTGTACTAATAAAATGCTGAGTATATGGCCTTGTCCCATATTATTAAACACAAACCTTGTACACGTGAAATGCATCATGAAGCTAGCCTACTCTCTTCTCTCAAACTCAGCATTCTAGCCATCATGATCATGAAGGGAGTGGGTGGAATAGTGGAGATCACCAACTAATTACCAACTCCCTCTTATCTAGCAAACATTCCTATAATCTGTTAGTTTGATTTTGGATGTAATTGCATTGCCTGGTTATGAAATTCTTCTATAAATATAACCCATCCTCTTCCTAATTCATTTGCTAAGAATTTTGGCTAAGTAAGTTAAGAGATATATATATATTTATCAGTGTTCTTGAGTAGCAGCAAGTTCAGAATCTAACAGAAGGTATAATACAGTTTCCTTGTTATTCATTTTCCTTTTCTGTTTTCGAAGTTTCCTTCAAATTTTTGATTATGCCAAATTGGTTCATGATTGGTTTGTAGAACCCTTATATTGTTGTTATATGAACATACATACGTGATGGAACCACTATATAGCTTTCTTGACTTTCCTTTCCATTGTTGCTCTGTAATTTCTGTAAAGCATCGAATTCGTGAAATAAGTTGGAGTTCATCAAATTGGGAATCGTTTGGGCGATTGACTGTTATATAACAATATATATGTGTTAGTAAGGTAAAAAGGTTAGTCTAATAGCATATGGGTATGTCGAGATCGATAAAATGGGAGGTTTTGGGTCGGTTTCGCTGCAGTCTGAACTGCAAGAACTGTCCCCACGCCGCAGCGCCGCAGCCAGCGCCGCAGCGCCGAAGCTCGCGCCGCAGCCCCACCCACGCCGCAGCCCGTGCCGCAGTGCCACCCGCGCCGCAGCGCCAGAGTATGCTGCTGTTGCCGCGCCGCAGCGCCGGCCTCTATGTTCAGTTTTCTGCATTCTGCAACAAAACTGTTATGTACTAATTGGTTGATTTTTGTTTAAACAAGCATGGAAGCATGATTAATACATATATATAAACCTAATGAGGCAATGTAAGCATGTTTTAGTATATTAGCATGCATGGTTAACAAAACGACATATAGTTTGAAAACAAACTTAAAGTTTCATAAACGAACGTTAACATTATAAAGCATGTTTACATACTGACCTTACAAGCACGTTAGTACCACCTAGAGACACATGAAGTGCATGTTAGCTTATCTATATTGGTTCCGTAATAAAATATGAACATGTGAACCTAACTAGTGCTCATTCCTAACAAAAATATAAGTTTGAAGGTGGATATGATCATGTAAATGCTATATAGTCATTTTGATGTTATGAGCATGTTTAGATAACTTTGAAATATATGAATGAAGCCTTAACTTGTGTTTATATAGTTCGTAAGGAAGCATGAACATGTTAGGCTTTATTAGTAAGATTCACTAATAGAAATACAAGCCTTGCACATGAGCATTAACACGATACGTGGAGATTTAAATTCTGATATTTATGGACACATGTGATAGTACTCTTAGACTCATTCATGTGTCATGCATATATATATACCATGATTGGTTGCCGTGATTAAAGTTTAGCATAAACAAAGCATGTTTTCAAGATAATAACAATGCTAGCTACATATATGCAATACGAGTACTCATGAGCATGACTAATACAAGTTATATGAATATCTTATGTGTTTAAAAGCGACCATGTTAGACCATATGAGTTCGTGTCCTTGAATGGCTTGAAGTATTAACTTAAGAACCTATACCATGTACGATTGGATTTGGAAAAGTTATACAAGCATGTAAAGTATCCTTTAAATATGAATATATGCTACGTGATATTATATGATGTTACTTGAACCCGATTTTGACGGTTAACTTAAGGAGATGCCGTAACTTGCTAAAATGAAATATATTTAGTATTGATTGTGGTCTTATGTGATATTAATAATATGCAAGCATGTTTGCTAATTGTTGAGATCTTATATAATATGAGAATGCGTTTAAACTCTAAAGAAGGAACGTTAAGGATAGAAATTATATTCTATATAACTGTGTAGCTAGGTAAAACTTACCTTATGTGTTGATCGTATGTTCAAAGAGAAAATGTGAAGTTAAATTATATGACTAATGAATATCATATATATACGTAACTGTATTACGATAGGAATTCGAAAGTGTTGATTGCTTTTCGTGGATAAACTACGCTAAAGGCAAGTTCTCTTACTTACACTCTCTTAAAGTGCAAGTATCCTAACCGACGCATTTACTTTATGCAAGGAAAGCTATGATTGTGAAAGTTTCCTAACTTATACTCTTTTACTATGCAAGTATCCTATCTTGTGTATTGCGAACTAGTTTCCTATTTAATCGGTTGAATTGAATTAGCATACTTGAACTCTTATTTCATTAAAGCTATTATTCATGTTGAACTTAGTATTGTTCTTGTATATTATGAAAGTGTTTATGCCATTTGATTCGGCTAGACTCATATTATTGAAAAGCGACCCAAACTAATTGATTGGTGTGGGATCTTGTATTTGACTGAGAAGAACAACCTTCTTTGAAGGGAATATATAATTATCGGAGAACCGACGTGCACACTTGAGTATGATTGATTGTTATGCATAACGATGGTACTTTAGGCTGATCACCTGTTGTACCTATTTTTGTTGGATTTTCAGTTTATTACTGTAAATTCTAGTAGAAGTTCATAGTCCTTAGTGACTGCTCAGTATTCAGTTATTTGAAATCTTGAATTGACTTATTATTGAATCATATCCTATCCTTAGCAACTGTTATTGAGAACTGTTGATATTCTTGTTATTCTTGAGCTATCAAATCTTGCTATACCCTTTTGAGAATTGAGAATCTTATTATTCACCCTTATTGTATATTACTTGCTGGGCAATTTGTGCTCATTCTTGCTTTCCCTAAAACATTTCAGTTAAGGCAGAGCATGGCGAACCTTCGGGCATTGATAAGGGCAAGGGCAAGGCTACCAACTAGCTTATGTCTGTTATGTTTCAAATATATTAATATTGTGTGAAGATGATGTAGTAAGACTGGATTTGTTTATGTTTAAGCTTAAGTTAGATTATATAACAAGTCGTTAATTGATATTGCTATGTAATCTATTAAGTACTGTAGGTTGCGAGACTTGGGGAATAATTATAATAAATCATTGTAAATTATTCTAGAATAGATTTTCCGCTGTGGTTGTGTGATATTTAGTTATCATTATTGCGATGTATTACCATGAGCACGTGATGAACCGAATTCGAGAGACCAAGTGGCGGTCCTAGAATTTGGGGGCGTCACAGGTTGGTATCAGAGCCGTAGTTATCAACCTTAGGAACGAGTGTCCTTAGACTATAACTTAGGCGAACTTAGAAGTTAGGAAGGAGATAAAACTCATGTAGAGTTTTCCTTGAGAGGCTTAGTCTGTTATGAAATGTAACTTCATTCTATACAATGAACTTATGTTTTATTTAACATTCTAATGGAGTTGCTGTTTGTTTGTCTTGTGTTTGTGAGTGTAGGATGACAGATACAGGAGTACCTAGTAGAGTGGCCAAGGAGGAGCCCAGGGATATACATGTAGTGTACGAGGCACCTCTAGAGGCTACACCAGTGCAGGCTGTTGCACCGTTCGAGTTCGACGACGAGGACGAGATTGAGATAGAGTCTGATCCAGAGGAGGAGCCGATGGAGGATGAGCCAGTAGAGGACTCTGATGAGGCTACTATAGAGGAACAGATGTTAGGCGAGTACGAGGAGCGTATTCTAGAGTTAGACTGCAGAGTCCAGGAGCTGGAGGCAGAGGCCCACGAGAGAGAGTCTGAGTTCCAGAAGCTGAGGGACGAGGACCACCAGAGGAAGCTGGCTATGCAAGAGTTAGAGGTGGAGATTGCCTACCGTAGGGAGGCAGGGATCCAGATGGGGACTCTCTTTCACAAGTCAGTGGCTAGGAATGTAGATTTGGCAGAGAAGCTAGAAGAGGTTGAGAAGAGGGAGCTGAGTGAGAAAACTGAGAAAGAGGCACTCCGTACTCAGCTAGAGTTGGAGGTGATGGATAGGTTACACTTCGAGGAGAAGTGGGAAGCGTCCAATGAGAGAGCTGACGACCTTGAGGACGAGGTCAGGTGCAAGAAGAGAAAGATGAACAAGATGGGGTATGTGTTTCGTTCAGCTTTTGAAAGGGTGATTGATGGTGTGTACCACTACCCGGCAGAATAGGGACAGACTCTACATACCTTGAGCCGAGAGCTGGTTGCGTATATAGCACAGTTGGAGTACAAGAGCGCAGTGGAGCGCGGGATGATGGGATGAGATTTCCTTAGTCAGTCTAGTGGTAGTGCTAGTTGTGTCTTTATGTATTGTATATACTATGTTGTAATCCCGATCTTTTGTGTAAGATGTGGGATGATGATGTAAACCCCGAGTTAGCTTTTGTTAGAAGGGTAGTATGGTAGTAGGTTGGTATATTCCCCGTCTTTTGTGATATTAGGGGATATATGTGATAACATTTATAGCAGTATGCTAGGAAAATCATGTAATGAAATGAAATGGCATATGAATATAAATGGAGTTGATTTTAGAAACGTGTTATAAATTTATTCTTTTAGTATTAAAAGAAATACTTAAGTGATATACTTGAATAATAATAAAAATGAAAAATTGTGATGCAGATAATGCCGCCCAGACGTAGATTGACTGCACCCGAAGAATCCGTTAACAATGAGAGAGAACAAGTAGACCCGATCCAGAAACTGGTAGACTTGTTAGGAGAAGCCTTAAGGGGAAGGAACAATGAACCCGTTCGCCCGAACCCTCAAACTGTGCCAGTAACAACCTTTAAAGACTTTAAGAGTGTAGGACCCCCGGAGTTCGAGGGAACTACCGACCCAATCGTCGCACAAACGTGGATCAAAGAGATCGAAAAAGCTTTCACTATAGCTAGCGTAGGCAAAGATCAGAAGACGGTGTTTGTCACGTACATGATGAGGGGAGAAGCGAACTACTGGTGGGAGGCTAATCAACAAAGAGCTGGAGAAGGGATAATAGCTTGGGATAAGTTTAAGACACTGTTCTTCGAGAATTACTTTCCGAAGAGTATGAAGAATAGGATGGAGGTGAAATTCCTAGAGTTAAAACAAGGTGAGATGACGGTGGCGCAATACGCGGCTAGGTTTAACGAACTAGCGCGATTTGCGGAGCACCAAGTTGGTGATGAAGAGAGGAAGGCTAGACGCTTTGAACAAGGGTTGAAGCCATGGCTGTTCAATAAGGTATCAGTTCTTCAAATTGATTCCTTTGCAACATTACTGGAGAAGGCAATCATTGCGGAAGGCGGCAGTGAGGCCTTAAGTCTGTATAACAAAGAAAAGAAAGGAAAGAATACTGGAGGAGAGAATCGTACGGGAGGAAGCAGTAGCGGAGGAAGCAACTTGGGAAAGAGAAAGTGGGAGAACAACAACAACAACAAAAACAACAATAATAATCAATCAGGGAATTTTCGTGGAGGTTTCAAGAAGAGGGCTGAAGGATGCCCGAAGTGTGGGAAGAATCACCAGGGCGAGTGCTGGAAGGGACGTGGCACTTGCTACAACTGCGGACAGGAAGGGCACATCTCGCCCAACTGTTTGAAATCGAAAAAGATACAAGGATGCTTTGCATGTGGCTCGACGGAGCACCGAATTAAGGACTGCCCAAAGAAGGGAAGTGGCGGGGGTAGTAATCAGCAAGGAGGCAACAAGCTGATGATCGGTGGACCGGCACAATCCAACCGCCCAACCGTCAGAACCTTTAACATGACCGTCCAAGATGCAGTGGCTGCGAAGGATGTGGTGTCAGGTATAATCCCAATCAATGATATAAATGCTTATGTATTATTTGATTCGGGTGCCACCTGTTCTTTTGTATCTGAAGAATTTGCTAGTAGACTTAGTACACCCCGAGAACTTTTAGAAAATCCTTTGATCATAGAAGTTGCTAATAAGGAAGTGATCCCTGTAGAATACGTTTATCAAAATTGTCGCGCAAGTATTAGTAAACATGAACTGAGCGTAGACTTGATTCCTATTAGACTGGGAGAATTTGACGTAAATCTGGGAATGGATTGGTTGTATAACCATGCTGCGATAATTGACTGTCAGAACAAATGTGTGAACCTTCAGACTCCGAGTAAGTCTAAGGTAGTGTTTTATGGTAGCTCATCGCTTAAGCAATCGTGTTGCGTTACGATGATGCAGGCCAAGAAATTGTTAAGGAAAGGATGTGTAGGATATTTAGCTTACATCGTTGATACTCGGAAAAAGGGAGTAGAAATTAAGGATATATACGTAGTTAATGAATTCCAAGATTTGTTTCCGGACAATCTGCCTGGTCTTCCGCCAGACAGAGAAATCGAATTCGTAATAGACTTAGCACCGGGAACGACACCGATTTCGAAAGCTCCATATCGTATGGCGCCAGTAGAAATGAAGGAATTGATGATACAATTACAAGAATTGTTGGATAAGGGTTACATTCGACCGAGTGTTTCTCCTTGGGGAGCACCAGTACTATTCGTTAAGAAGAAGGACGGATCGATGAGGCTCTGTATCGATTATCGAGAATTGAACAGAGTAACGATCAAGAACCGGTATCCGCTACCGAGGATAGACGACTTATTTGATCAACTGAAGGGAGCAAAGTGTTTCTCAAAGATCGACCTACGAACAGGATATCATCAACTGAAAGTGAGGGATGAGGACATACCAAAGACTGCGTTTCGAACCCGTTATGGACACTACGAGTTTTTGGTAATGTCATTCGGATTGACTAATGCTCCGGCAGCATTTATGGACTTGATGAACCGAGTTTTCAAGCCATACTTGGATAAATTTGTAGTGGTTTTTATCGACGACATTTTGATCTACTCAAAGACAGAGGAAGAACACGCAGAACATCTGAAGATTGTTTTGGAGGCACTAAGGAAGGAGAAGATGTATGCAAAATTTTCTAAGTGCGAATTTTGGATAGAGAAGGTTCAATTCTTAGGCCACGTGGTGGATAAGAATGGAATCTCAGTAGACCCTGCAAAGGTCGAAGCAGTAAGTAATTGGGAACAACCGAGAACACCGACGGAGGTGAGAAGCTTTCTAGGGTTAGCTGGGTACTATCGAAGATTCATCCAAGATTTTTCTAAGATAGCAACCCCGTTGACCAATTTGACTAGAAAGACGGTGAAATTTGTATGGACCGACAAATGCGAAGAAAGTTTTCAAGAACTGAAAAGGAGATTGAGCGAAGCACCTGTGTTATCATTACCAGATGATGCGGGAAATTTTGTGGTGTATAGTGATGCATCGCACAAGGGGCTTGGCTGTGTGCTTATGCAACATGGCAAGGTTATTGCATATGCGTCATGACAATTGAAGGATTACGAAAAATAATACCCTACTCACGACTTAGAGTTAGCGGCAGTAGTTTTTGCGTTAAAGATATGGAGACATTATCTATACGGAGAAAAATGTGAGATATACACGGACCACAAAAGTCTGAAATATATCATCACACAGAAGGAGTTAAACATGCGGCAGAGAAGGTGGTTAGAATTAATCAAAGACTATGACTGCGATATTCTTTATCACCCGGGAAAGGCAAATGTGGTTGCCGACGCTCTGAGCAGGAAAGGAAGGGAGAAGTTGTTTAATTTGACGACTCAGGAAGAGTTGATAAGAGAGATGGAGAAATTGGAGATAGAAGTGAAAGGACTAGAAAAGTCTGGTGAGAAGTTAATTGTAATGGAAGCTTGTCCGACATTGTTGGATAGAGTAAAGGAAGCTCAGGAAAAGGATGAAGAGTGTGAGAAAATCCGAAAGAGGATCACAGAAAATGAGGAAGAAAAATTTCGAATGGATAAAGACGGTATTTTGAGATTTGAAGGGAGAGTGTGGGTACCAGCGGTAACCGAGTTGAGGGAAGAGATTTTGCACGAGGCACACAATACGACATATTCCGTTCATCCGGGAGGCACAAAGATGTACCAAGATCTAAGGCAACATTTTTGGTGGCCCAATTTGAAACGGGAAGTCGCAGAGTGCATCAGTAGATGCTTGACTTGCCAACGCGTTAAAGCAGAGCATCAGCGGCCGAGTGGTTTACTACAACCGTTAGAAATACCAGAGTGGAAATGGGAGCATATTACCATGGACTTCGTGGTAGGACTTCCAGTTACACAGAAAGGTTATGATGCTATTTGGGTTATCGTGGATCGACTAACGAAGACCGCACACTTTCTACCAATCAAGATCCGCTACAGTTTGAACCAATTAGCAAGCCTATATGTAAAAGAAATTATTTCACGACATGGAGTGCCGGTGTCAATTGTCTCTGATCGAGATCCGCGCTTCACTTCCAATTTTTGGAAGAGTTTGCAAAAAAGAATGGGAACGCAGTTGAGGTTGAGTATAGCTTATCATCCTCAAACAGACGGACAAAGTGAGCGAACAATACAAACGCTAGAAGACATGCTTAGGACTTGCGTGATGGATTTTAAGGGAAATTGGGACGACCACCTACCCTTAGTAGAATTCGCATATAATAATAGCTACCATGCAAGTATCGGCATGCCACCGTACGAAGCTCTTTACGGGAGAAAGTGCAGAACGCCGTTATGTTGGGACGAAGTCGGAGAACGACGAATACTCGGACCAGAGTTAGTTCAACAAACCGCAGACGTGGTGACAGTGATAAGAGCCAAACTTGTAGCAGCTCAAGATCGCCGGAAGAAATACGCAGATTTGCATCGGCAGGACCGAGACTTCAAAGTCGGCAGTTTCGTATTCTTGAAGGTATCTCCATGGAAGGGAAAAATTTGTTTCGGCAAGAAAGGAAAATTGAGTCCAAGATTCATAGGACCGTTCGAGATACTGAAGCGATTGGGCGAAGTGGCATACAAAGTTGCGTTACCACCCGAGTTGGAGCATATCCACAACGTGTTCCACAATTCCGTGTTGCGACCGTACAAGGACGACTACAAGCACGTGATTTCTTACGAGCCTATTCAAGTGGAGAAGAACTTGGCGTATGAAGAAATTCCTGTCCAGATATTAGATAGGAAAGAACAAACTTTGAGAAATAAAGTTATTTCATCTGTAAAAGTACTTTGGCGTAACCACGATGTCGAGGAGGCAACGTGGGAGTTAGAAGATAGGATGATGAGGGACTATCCCCATCTATTTGTGTAACCTTGTAGCAATTCCGGGACGGAATTTTTATAAGGGGGGGACGATGTAATACCTGAGAATTTCCATATATTATTAAATAAATATATTAATGGAAATGAGAATTTATTTGAATATAAATGATTTTGTGTTATGAGATGAATTGATTCAATTATATATAATTGAATAATTATAATAATTGAGAAATTAGTGGAGTTTGTGATAAACTCGTTGATTGCCTTGTGTGGCACAGTGACGTAATATAAGAATGATTATATTAATTTAAGCGAATAATTAATCTATATTAATTGTTAATCGAAGAATATTAATTAACTGTTATAAAATACTAATGAGGATTGATTAATAATATGTGATTATTATTATTGCAAGAAACATAATAATAATGAGCAACGTGTTTATAAATATAATAAGATTTATATCAAAGTGATAATTAATCATATAAGGGTTAATTAAATTGTGATGGAGGTTAACAATTATATTGATTGATGTAGGATATGTGTATATTATTAATTAATATTCAATTTATAAGATGAGAAATTATATGTGCAAGCATGCGAATTAAATGTGTAGCATATATTAGCTGACTATGTATTATGTGAAGTGTAATATGACACTATTATATGGTAAGGCTTATTAAACCATGTAAGCTACTTGATTAATAACTTGTGTGACAATAAATATGTGGGTATACATTGTATAATATATCATGAACATATTGTAAACAATTAGTTTTAATAAAGGAGACAGTGTAATGTGTTAACATCTGATTAAATTATATCCGGTATTAACAGAAGGTACATGGATTATATGCGTACAAGTCACCTTCACTATATTGAAGTATTCCTTATGCAAATTTATATTGTGACATTAAGTTATAACCTATGTAGGGACAATAAGTATATATAATATAACATAAGAGTAGGAAGTATGTTATGTGTGTGTAATAATTTAAGTGTTGTGTACTAATAAAATGCTGAGTATATGGCCTTGTCCCATATTATTAAACACAAACCTTGTACACGTGAAATGCATCATGAAGCTAGCCTACTCTCTTCTCTCAAACTCAGCATTCTAGCCATCATGATCATGAAGGGAGTGGGTGGAATAGTGGAGATCACCAACTAATTACCAACTCCCTCTTATCTAGCAAACATTCCTATAATCTGTTAGTTTGATTTTGGATGTAATTGCATTGCCTGGTTATGAAATTCTTCTATAAATATAACCCATCCTCTTCCTAATTCATTTGCTAAGAATTTTGGCTAAGTAAGTTAAGAGTTATATATATATTTATCAGTGTTCTTGAGTAGCAGCAAGTTCAGAATCTAACAGAAGGTATAATACAGTTTCCTTGTTATTCATTTTCGTTTTCTGTTTCCGAAGTTTCCTTCAAATTTTTGATTATGCCAAATTGGTTCATGATTGGTTTGTAGAACCCTTATATTGTTGTTATATGAACATACATACGTGATGGAACCACTATATAGCTTTCTTGACTTTCCTTTCCATTGTTGCTCTGTAATTTCTGTAAAGCATCGAATTCGTGAAATAAGTTGGAGTTCATCAAATTGGGAATCGTTTGGGCAATTGACTGTTATATAACAATATATATGTGTTAGTAAGGTAAAAAGGTTAGTCTAATAGCATATGGGTATGTCGAGATCGATAAAATGGGAGGTTTTGGGTCGATTTCGCTGCAGTCTGAACTGCAGGAACTGTCCCCACGCCGCAGCGCCGCAGCGCCGCAGCCAGCGCCGCAGCGCCGCAGCCCACGCCGCAGCGCCGAAGCTCGCGCCACAGCCCCACCCACGCCGCAGCCCGTGCCGCAGTGCCACCCGCGCCGCAGCGCCAGAGTATGCTGCTGTTGCCGCGCCGCAGCGCCGGCCTCTGTGTTCAGTTTTCTGCATTCTGCAATAAAACTGTTATGTACTAATTGGTTGATTTTTATTTAAACAAGCATGGAAGCATGATTAATACATATATATAAACCTAATGAGGCAATGTAAGCATGTTTTAGTATATTAGCATGCATGGTTAACAAAACGACATATAGTTTGAAAACAAACTTAAAGTTTCATAAACGAACGTTAACATTATAAAGCATGTTTACATACTGACCTTACAAGCACGTTAGTACCACCTAGAGACACATGAAGTGCATGTTAGCTTATCTATATTGGTTCCGTAATAAAATATGAACATGTGAACCTAACTAGTGCTCATTCCTAACAAAAATATAAGTTTGAAGGTGGATATGATCATGTAAATGCTATATAGTCATTTTGATGTTATGAGCATGTTTAGATAACTTTGAAATATATGAATGAAGCCTTAACTTGTGTTTATATAGTTCGTAAGGAAGCATGAACATGTTAGGCTCTATTAGTAAGATTCACTAATAGAAATACAAGCCTTGCACATGAGCATTAACACGATACGTGGAGATTTAAATTCTGATATTTATGGACACATGTGATAGTACTCTTAGACTCATTCATGTGTCATGCATATATATATACCATGATTGGTTGCCGTGATTAAAGTTTAGCATAAACAAAGCATGTTTTCAAGATAATAACAATGCTAGCTACATATATGCAATACGAGTACTCATGAGCATGACTAATACAAGTTATATGAATATCTTATGTGTTTAAAAGCGACCATGTTAGACCATATGAGTTCGTGTCCTTGAATGGCTTTAAGTATTAACTTAAGAACCTATACCATGTACGATTGGATTTGGAAAAGTTATACAAGCATGTAAAGTATCCTTTAAATATGAATACATGCTACGTGATATTATATGATGTTACTTGAACCCGATTTTGACGGTTAACTTAAGGAGATGCCGTAACTTGCTAAAATGAAATATATTTAGTATTGATTGTGGTCTTATGTGATATTAATAATATGCAAGCATGTTTGCTAATTGTTGAGATCTTATATAATATGAGAATGCGTTTAAACTCTAAAGAAGGAACGTTAAGGATAGAAATTATATTCTATATAACTGTGTAGCTAGGTAAAACTTACCTTATGTGTTGATCGTATATTCAAAGAGAAAATGTGAAGTTAAATTATATGACTAATGAATATCATATATATACGTAACTGTATTACGATAGGAATTCGAAAGTGTTGATTGCTTTTCGTGGATAAACTACGCTAAAGGCAAGTTCTCTTACTTACACTCTCTTAAAGTGCAAGTATCCTAACCGACGCATTTACTTTATGCAAGGAAAGCTATGATTGTGAAAGTTTCCTAACTTATACTCTTTTACTATGCAAGTATCCTATCTTGTGTATTGCGAACTAGTTTCCTATTTAATCGGTTGAATTGAATTAGCATACTTGAACTCTTATTTCATTAAAGCTATTATTCATGTTGAACTTAGTATTGTTCTTGTATATTATGAAAGTGTCTATGCCATTTGATTCGGCTAGACTCATATTATTGAAAAGCGACCCAAACTAATTGATTGGTGCGGGATCTTGTATTTGACTGAGAAGAACAACCTTCTTTGAAGGGAATATATAATTATCGGAGAACCGACGTGCACACTTGAGTATGATTGATTGTTATGCATAACGATGGTACTTTAGGCTGATCACCTGTTGTACCTATTTTTGTTGAATTTTCAGTTTATTACTGTAAATTCTAGTAGAAGTTCATAGTCCTTAGTGACTGCTCAGTATTCAGTTATTTGAAATCTTGAATTGACTTATTATTGAATCATATCCTATCCTTAGCAACTGTTATTGAGAACTGTTGATATTCTTGTTATTCTTGAGCTATCAAATCTTGCTATACCCTTTTGAGAATTGAGAATCTTATTATTCACCCTTATTGTATATTACTTGCTGGGCAATTTGTGCTCATTCTTGCTTTCCCTAAAACATTTCAGTTAAGGCAGAGCATGGCGAACCTTCGGGCATTGATAAGGGCAAGGGCAAGGCTACCAACTAGCTTATGTCTGTTATGTTTCAAATATATTAATATTGTGTGAAGATGATGTAGTAAGACTGGATTTGTTTATGTTTAAGCTTAAGTTAGATTATATAACAAGTCGTTAATTGATATTGCTATGTAATCTATTAAGTACTGTAGGTTGCGAGACTTGGGGAATAATTATAATAAATCATTGTAAATTATTATAGAATAGATTTTTCGCTGTGGTTGTGTGATATTTAGTTATCATTATTGCGATGTATTACCATGAGCACGTGATGAACCGAATTCGAGAGACCAAGTGGCGGTCCTAGAATTTGGGGGCGTCACAGGTTGGTATCAGAGCCGTAGTTATCAACCTTAGGAACGAGTGTCCTTAGACTATAACTTAGGCGAACTTAGAAGTTAGGAAGGAGATAAAACTCATGTAGAGTTTTCCTTGAGAGGCTTAGTCTGTTATGAAATGTAACTTCATTTTATACAATGAACTTATGTTTTATTTAACATTCTAATGGAGTTGCTGTTTGTTTGTCTTGTGTTTGTGAGTGTAGGATGACAGACACAGGAGTACCTAGTAGAGTGGCCAAGGAGGAGCCCAGGGATATACATGTAGTGTACGAGGCACCTCTAGAGGCTACACCAGTGCAGGCTGTTGCACCGTTCGAGTTCGACGACGAGGACGAGATTGAGATAGAGTCTGATCCAGAGGAGGAGCCGATGGAGGATGAGCCAGTAGAGGACTCTGATGAGGCTACTATAGAGGAACAGATGTTAGGCGAGTACGAGGAGCGTATTCTAGAGTTAGACTGCAGAGTCCAGGAGCTGGAGGCAGAGGCCCACGAGAGAGAGTCTGAGTTCCAGAAGCTGAGGGACAAGGACCACAAGAGGAAGATGGCTATGCAAGAGTTAGAGGTGGAGATTGCCTACCGTAGGGAGGCAGGGATCCAGATGGGGACTCTATTTCACAAGTTAGTGGCTAGGAATGTAGATTTGGCAGAGAAGCTAGAAGAGGTTGAGCAGAGGGAGCTGAGTGAGAAAACTGAGAAAGAGGCACTCCGTACTCAGCTAGAGTTGGAGGTGATGGATAGGTTACACTTCGAGGAGAAGTGGGAAGCGTCCAATGAGAGAGCTGACGACCTTGAGGACGAGGTCAGGTGCAAGAAGAGAAAGATGAACAAGATGGGGTATGTGTTCTGTTCAGCTTTTGAAAGGGTGATTGATGGTGTGTACCACTACCCGGCAGAACAGGGACAGACTCTACATACCTTGAGCCGAGAGCTGGTTGCGTATATAGCACAGTTGGAGTACAAGAGCGCAGTAGAGCGCGGGATGATGGGATAAGATTTCCTTAGTCAGTCTAGTGGTAGTGCTAGTTGTGTCTTTATGTATTGTATATACTATGTTGTAATCCCGATCTTTTGTGTAAGATGTGGGATGATGATGTAAACCCCGAGTTAGCTTTTGTTAGAAGGGTAGTATGGTAGTAGGTTGGTATATTCCCCGTCTTTTGTGATATTAGGGGATATATGTGATAACATTTATAGCAGTATGCTAGGAAAATCATGTAATGAAATGAAATGGCATATGAATATAAATGGAGTTGATTTTAGAAACGTGTTATAAATTTATTCTTTTAGTATTAAAAGAAATACTTAAGTGATATACTTGAATAATAATAAAAATGAAAAATTGTGATGCAGATAATGCCGCCCAGACGTAGATTGACTGCACCCGAAGAATCCGTTAACAATGAGAGAGAACAAGTAGACCCGATCCAGAAACTGGTAGACTTGTTAGGAGAAGCCTTAAGGGGAAGGAACAATGAACCCGTTCGCCCGAACCCTCAAACTGTGCCAGTAACAACCTTTAAAGACTTTAAGAGTGTAGGACCCCCGGAGTTCGAGGGAACTACCGACCCAATCGTCGCACAAACGTGGATCAAAGAGATCGAAAAAGCTTTCACTATAGCTAGCGTAGGCAAAGATCAGAAGACGGTGTTTGTCACGTACATGATGAGGGGAGAAGCGAACTACTGGTGGCGGAGGTAGTAATCAGCAAGGAGGCAACAAGATGATGATCGGTGGACCGGCACAATAACCGCCCAACCGCCAGGAGGCAACAGCAAGGAGGCAACAAGCTGTTTTTGTTGGATTTTCAGTTTATTACTTTCAATTCTAGTAGAAGTTCATAGTCCTTAGTGACTGATCAGTATTCAGTTATTTGAAATCTTGAATTGACTTATTATTGAATCATATCCTGTCCTTAGCAACTGTTATTGAGAACTGTTGATATTCTAGTTATTCTTGAGCTATCAAATCTTGCTATACCCTTTCGAGAATTGAGAATCTTATTATTCACCCTTATTGTATATTACTTGCTGGGCAATTTGTGCTCATTCTTGCTTTCCCTAAAACATTTCAGTTAAGGCAGAGCATGGCGAACCTTCGGGCATTGATAAGGGCAAGGGCAAGGCTACCAACTAGCTTATGTCTGTTATGTTTCAAATATATTAATATTGTGTGAAGATGATGTAGTAAGACTGGATTTGTTTATGTTTAAGCTTAAGTTAGATTATATAACAAGTCGTTAATTGATATTGCTATGTAATCTATTAAGTACTGTAGGTTGCGAGACTTGGGGGAATAATTATAATAAATCATTGTAAATTATTCTAGAATAGATTTTCCGCTGTGGTTGTGTGATATTTAGTTATCATTATTGCGATGTATTACCATGAGCACGTGATGAACCGAATTCGAGAGACCAAGTGGCGGTCCTGGAATTTGGGGGCGTCACATACCCTGCCAGTTTTTCTGCAAAAAAGTGTACATGTAAACAAACCTTAGAACGGTTATCCGGATTTAAGGTCTCAATATAATGAAAAAAATGTTGATTGTCGTGTCATCGTCCCTCCAATGGTTTTCATACCCATGAGGAGACCGACAATTGTATATTCTTTGGTCGAGGATGCTCGCAGCCCGATAAATCACCATTCACATGCAGTCTTAAGGCTATAAAAATAAAATTGGAAGTATCAACAGGCTTCAATTCCTATGGCAGCGTAAGGGTTTGATAAACCAGCTTTCAAAACATCATTTTCAAATCAATCAAAAGAAAAGCTTTTCAAAGAAAATCAAATTAAATGTTTTTTCAAATCAAATCAAAGACTGATTTTCAAATCAAATCAAACCCTTCATATATAGGTTCAACGAAGCAAAGCACTACTTTCAATCAAATCAAATCAATAGGCCTAATTTTCAAACAGTATTCACTCACGCATTCCAGTTTTTAAAGGGAAATATTGAAAAGATGCGGAACCGTGTTTACACGGGAGACGTGGGGTGCCTAACACCTTCCCCACACTTAACCAAGCCCCCGAGCTCAAAACTTTGTTTTCAAAGATTAAGTTTCGACAGTGTCCAGTAATTGGGCCTCTTTCAAACAAAACTCGGTTGAGTTGGTACAACCATTTCAAATCTACCAATCGGCGACTCTGTAAAACGTTGAAATCGTCGATATGATACATGTTGGCCTTTATCCTAAAAAACCCTTCAAAACATTTTTCCTAAATAAAAAGAGTGAGGGTAGAGAGAACTTAGGAAAAGAGATTATAAGATCCGTGTTGTGACCCGACCCGCGGATTTTTTAAACCAACAACGATGTCGACACTCGAAATTTCGTGTCCCTATTACTAACACTACAAGAGGGCAATGCCGTCTCTTCAAGTCAAATTCGATCAATAATACCGATCCTTCAACTGAAATCTGATTCCCAATATCGGTCAACTTAAATCTGATCCCCAATATCGATCAACTCAAATCCGATCCCCAATATCGGTCACCTTAAATCTGACCCCCAATATCGGTCAAGCAACGCAAATTCGGTCTCAATATCGGTCAACCAATTCAGCCCCGGCAGCAACCTGAAAAGTCAAGGTCAGCCCCGGCAGCAACCCGGGAGGTACAGGTCAGCCCCGGCATCAGCCCGGGAAGTCAGGTCGACTTCAGAAATAAACTTGAAGCATCATAACAACTCCAAAAGAAAACCTAAAATGACCACGTCAGCCACAGAGAAAACACTGGGGACAAACAGACTCGAATGGGATCCAAGTCTTGGAAACAGCTCCCGGAAGTCAACCAGAGGCCATGCTGACACTAGAGGCAACCCCGGGAGGGGAAAAATGATCATTTTACCAACTCTCAGTTGATTCGGTCAAACTCAAGCCGAATCGATGTCGCCAAAATCAGAATAAACCACAACGATGATCCCGAGTGCAAACAGCGCAAGACGGCCCGATAGATAAACTGCGGGGAAACAAAGACCTGGCCATGAACCCATTTTTTTCGGCTTAAAAGGGTTAAATCCTATGTCATTGAAACACTCTTGGAGAGGGCTTTCCGGAAAGATATATCACGCCTCAAACGAATGCTCCGATCAAAAGTTATGAAGTTTCAAACCTGACATCGCATTGTTCAGCATGCACGCACTTTGAGACAATGAAGCCGGGCATGTAGGCCCCACCTTGGGGAGCCGCACCTCTACCTAAGGTAGCAGTAGGAAGAGTGGAGGCTCCCTATCCTATAAATATGAGGCCAATCCCCCCCCCCCCTCATATTTCATAATTTAAAAACGCAGGGAAGCTCTGCCAGTTCAATTTTCTGACTTTTACACCTCTTCCAAACCCAAATATTTTCACTCTAACATGTAGATATACCCATATACTACCACATATCAGAAAAAAAGCGGTAGATTTGGACGTATAGAGCCTACAATTTGGCAAAAAGCCCGTGTAGCAGTCCATTGTAAGTATTTTCACGATTAGAAAGTGAATATTACTTCCTCGTACCTTTATACACTTGCACGTTAAGTTTCGTTTTCTAAAAATGCCCTAAACTTTGTTATGTGGCCGTTTTCGTCAAAATTTGGTACATTTTTGTACATAAACTGATTTTCTGGCATTTTTACAACTCGGATTGACGATCCGTTAGCTCCAGCAACTTCAATGCACTAGAACACACATTTTGGCAACTTCGCCGGACTGGGTTATCTTTCCAGTCCGGGTTTGGCCCTTTTTTGTATATATTTAACTATATATATACTAACATTTCAATTCTGTCAATCCCGTATGTCAAATCCGAGGTAGTTTATCACTTTTATATATATTTACGCATATATAAGCGACTTTCACCATAATTGGGTTCTCTTCCCAGTATTGGTTGACTACATTTCTATCAATATATATATATATATATATATATATATATATATATTTCAATTCTAGTCCGGGCACCGGCGTGAAACCCCATCACCCTTTATATTGTTTTTGCACTCTTCGCCAAGTTGGGTGATCTCCCCAGTCACTGGTTGACTACTTTTTTGCAATTTACATTCCAGTCTGGCCTGGACTATTTCGTGGCCTTTATACTATTTTTTTGCACACTTCGCCATACTGGGTGATCTCCCCAGTTACTGGTTGACTACTTTTCTGCATATTTACATTCCAGTTCAGCCTGGATCATTCTGTGGCCTTTTTACTATTTTTATATATATTTATGCATATATAAGGAGCCTTCACCATCACTGGTCCTCTTCCTAGTCTTGGTTGACTACGTTTCTGTCAATATCTATATATATATATATATATTTCAATTTCAGTCTGGGCACCGGCGTGAAAACTCATCGCCCTTTACAGTTTTCTGCATATATATAACTATATATATACTGCTTTGCTCATTTTATTCGATTGCAGCTGTAAATATTCATCTTATATGAATTGGTGCTGACATATCTGCGGGCGGACTAGATTTATTTAAATCTCGCCAATTCTAGTTTTCGAACGGTTCAAAACCTCTAGACTAAACCGGGAAGCTAGAATGGCTGAGATTTTCTTAAATCTAGCTTTCTTTCTAGTTTCAGCTTCAAAAGCAACCTCGCGTCCCTTAGATCGATATCTAGTGGGAACGAGATGCTTCGGCCATGCGGACCAGGATTTACTGAATGAATCCTCGGTTCTGGCAATATTAGGATATTTATCTGTTTCTGTACAAATTTGAACTGCACAGGTTTTGGCTATTCATATGTGAGCCTAGGAATCGTGGAATTCACGATCAAAATGATCGGAATCTGATTCCCATGATGGACAAACTCTGATTTACAAATGTACCCTGCCAGTTTTTCTGTAGAAATGTACATGTAAATAGACCTTAAAACGGTTATCCGGATTTAAGGTCTCAAGATAATGAAAAAATGTTGATTGTCGTGTTAGCGTCCCTCCGATGGTTTTCATACCCATAAGGAGACCGACACTTGTATATTCTATGGTCGAGGATGCTTCGCAGCCCGATGGATCACCATTCACATGCAGCCTTAAGGTTATAAAGATAAAGATAAAGATGGAAGTATCAACAGGCTTCAATTCCTATGGCAGCGTAAGGGTTTGATAAACCAGCTTTCAAAACATCATTTTCAAATCAATTAAAAGAAAAGCTTTTCAAAGAAAATCAAATTAAATGCTTTTGCAAATCAAATCAAAAGACTAATTTTCAAATCCTTCGTAATAGGTTCAACGAAGCAAAGCACTACTTTCAATCAATCAAATCAATAGGCCCAATTTTCAAACAGCATTCACTCACGCATTTTAGTTTTTAAAGGGAAATATTGAAAAGATGCGATACCGTGTTAACACGGGAGTCGTGGGGTGGCTAACACCTTCCCCACACTTAACCAAGCCCCCGAGCTCAAAACTTTGTTTTCAAAGATCAAGTTTCGACAGTGTCTAGCAATTGGGCCTCTTTCAAACAAAACTCGGTTGAGTTGGTACAACCATTTCAAATATACCAACTGGCGACACTATAAAACGTTCAAATCGTGGACATGATACATGTTGGCCTTTCTCCTGAAAACCTTTTTCCTAAATAAAAAGAGTGAGTGTAGAGAGAACTTAGGAAAAGAGATTAAAAAATCCGGGTTGTGACCCGACCAGCGGATTTTTTAAACCAACGTCGACAGGTGGCGACTCTGCTGGGGACAGTAGAGGGCTTAGGCCGCTTTCAAATATTTTCAAACATTTCCCTTTCAAAACTATTGAATGCATAAAATTCTGCGTCTCCACAGTCAATGAATGAGTGAATGCTGCATCTTTACATTGAATGAATGTGAATGAATGCTTTCCTGCTTTTTAATGCTTTGCACCCATATTTAGTGCTTCGCACCAATGTCATCATATGCACTACGGTGAGGCACGATGTATGTGAATGTATGTTGTGTGTCCCTCTCACAAGGAGGATAACCCGGTCGGTGATAAGTAATGTCTCTGGGGACGACTAAGTCTCTAGAGCTCATGAAAATGCACCACCCAGATTCGCTCCAGTTGAACGATCTGATTAATTTCCCCTCTTGTAGATTGCGATGATCTGGGAACCTTCATGCTGAAACAAAAGCCGCGAGAGTAACCTAAGTTAGGTCAGCCTCTGATTAACCAAATTCGAAGGGAAGCTTCTTCATGCCATCCTCTTTCAATTCCATGTTAAGTCTCCAATTATCAAGGATCACAATGTAAATATCATAATGAAAGTTTACTTTCCCTATCAAAATACCATGTCATCTTGTCATCAAAACAACTAACCTCGATTTTACAGGATAAAATCTAAAAAACACATCATGCATCCTGTCCTTACCTACATCAGGAAATTGACACGCCTACGTTTTGTTGTAGGTAAAAATTGGTCATGTTACTAGGTCTAAATCAAAAGCACCCAGTCCATCCACAGACATAGCTTCTAGTGCTCAAACAGAATTCACCCCGGTATCCCGTGAAGAGTTCGAAGGACTGAAAAATCAGATAGCTGAGTTAGCCGGTTTCCTACGAGAATAAAGCAAGGCCCTTAAAGGGAAACAATCTCAAGCTCACACATAACCGGGACCATTTGGTGGTAGTGCTGGTGGTCAAGAGACTGAAAAGGCCGAAACTCAGATTCCTGGATCACAAAACCAAGACACGGCCAACAAAACCCCTAAAATCACCTCCCTCGTTAAAGAACAGGAAGTTGGTGACATTATGAAGAAAGTACATAAAATAGAGGAAGCTCTCCGATCAATCAAAGGGATTGGTGTCAATTACTCTAACCTCTGTATATTCCCCGGGGCTCGTTATCCCAAAAAATTTAAAACTCCTGACTTTGAGAAGTATGATGGAACAGGAGATCCTTCCACACACTTGAAAGTATTCATTGGAGAACTCAGATCCTATGTAGAGGACGAGAAGCTTCGAATGCAGCTATTTCAAAAGAGTCTGACCGGAGAAGCAAGAGCATGGTATGCCCATCTGGACAACTCCAAAATCCACAGTTGGGAAGAACTGGCCCATGCCTTCCTCGGTCAATACAGCTTCCAATCTCAGCTGGCTCCAGACAGATACCAAATTACCAAGATCAGGAAGAATAACGAATCATTCAGAGAATATGCCCAGCGATGGAGACGGGTCATAGCACAAGTCACCCCAGCCATGACTGAATCTGAAATAGTCATGACCTTCATCGACATCCAAGAAGCGCCTTATTATGAGAGGGTCCTAGCAGGCATAGGAAAACCATTCTCTGAAATGATAAAACATGGCGAAATAGTCGAATTGGGGCTCAAATCTGAGAAGATAAAAGATCTAACCGCCCTCAAAGCTGTCGCTGATCATATCCAGTCTGGAAATTACGGGAGTAATCCCCGGAGGGTACACAAAAAGAAAGACGAAGAAGTGTCCTTAGTCTTACAAGGACAAAATCTAAGGGGTGAGTCAAACAGTATGCCCATTCAAAGGAGGATATATACCCCTTTTCAAAATCAAACACAGCCTTCAAACCCTCCACTCCAGAAAAATATGGAGGTTAGGCATCGAAGAACCTTGAACCCTCTAGGGGATTCACTCGAGAATGTATTCAAACTTCTGACAGCCCAGAAGAAGATTGTCCAACTCCTTCCACCAACCAACACTAATAGTCGAAATTTCGACCCAAGCAAGAAGTGTGCTTATCACTCTGGATCTTCAGGCTATGACACCCAAGAATGTTGGTCTCTCAAGCACAAAATATAAGATTTAATTGACAGCGGAGAGATTGTGGTCACAAAGCCTGAGCAACCCCATGTGCAGGATAATCCTCTGCCACAGCATAAAGAGGAAATGTCAACATAATCAGCACCACAAATGGAGAAGGATCCAATTACCTCCGTTATGTGGGAGAATCAATTCAATCCAACAACACCAGCCCAGATAGTTGGGAAGTTTTTGAAAGGAGGTTCCTGATAGAGAAGGAAATAAAGTCTCTCAAGGAACAAATCGAGCAGTTAGCAGAACTGGTCGTTTACCAGCATCAGCTCACCAGGAATATGGTAAAACAAATCAACCAGTCCATTGTCGATCATCCGCCCACACCAAAGATCACTTCCTCGAGGAATCAATACCAGTCTAATGAGAATGATCTTTGGGTCAATAGGGTGGCCGAAGAAGAGAATCTCCGAGCAGATGGGAAATTCCTATTCCAGAGGAACTTCACCAACCTAAATCAATCAATGGAAGAAATCCTTCAAATGCTAATCAACAAAGGAATGGTTGCAGACTTGTTACCTCCATTGAACCCTCGAGCCAGAAAATTCAAACCTGACCAAATATGTCAGTACCATTCAAATTCACCCAGCCATGATACTGAAGATTGTTGGGCACTTCGTAACTGAATTCAAGACATGATTTAAAATGGGGACCTGATAAGGGGAAATCAAATCCTTGATCTCTCAAACAATGACACTCTCTGGATCCCCACTGTATGGAACCAGAACACAGTGGCTGTTATATCATGCGATGGGGAGTCGACTCTCAAACCCTTAGTACATGCCGGGAAAGGGGTTCAAGAGCTATCAAATCCTGTGAAGGTGGCTGCACCTCAGCCTCTAATCTTGCCCTTCAGACCTCAGTATCCAATCATCAGTCTAAAGTGTGTCCCATGGAACTACGGGAACAATGAAGGCTCCACTTCAAACAACATTACCGTTGTGCCGAAGAACAATCCCTTATACCTACCTCAGCGGGTAATTAAACCGGTCATCAAAGCAAAAGAGAAGGTGGCTGAAGAGAAAATCAAAGAGTTCTTCAACAAAATGGGACACAATGAAATCAAAATAGTGCAAAGCTTGGAGGACGCACCTAAACAAATGTCCATCCTCGACTTGGTCCTATCCTCAGCGGATCTTCGCAACATTCTAGTAAAAGTACTAAAAGAAGCTCATTTGCTACATACAGTGGACACCAAGAAATTTCATCACGGGATAGAGCACATCTTCAACAGAAACGTGATATCTTTCACTGATGATGATATCCCGACAGAGGGAATGGGCCACCATAAGTCCCTGCATATAGCTGTAATGTCCTCCGGATATGTGATCGGAGGTGTGCTCATCGATGGAGGATCATCCCTCAACATTTGTCCATACGATACTTTAGAAAGGATGAAGATCAATCCGAACCGGATCAAAACCAGTCATATGGTCATCCGGGCCTTTGATGGATCTCGCCGACAGGCTATGGGGGAAATAGAGCTTCCTCTAGAGATTGGCCCACACACTTTCTACGTATCTTTCCAGGTGCTCAACATCGCTACCGGATACAACTTATTACTGGGCAGACCCTGGATCCACATGGCAGGGGCAGTGCCATCCACCCTCTATCAACAACTCAAGTAGATTATCAACGGCACCCTCATCATAGTGAATGCAGAAATAGAATACCCTACCTACATACATGGGGATATGCCAGTGATTAGCCTGGATGCGGGAATTGAACCTGCCAATTTTCAAGCTCTAGAGGTGAGCGATACTCAGTATCTACCTATCGGGGCACCAGCCTTAAAACCTAAAGTCTCCACTGAAGTAATGACAGTGGGGCAAGAAATGGTATCTTCGGGCTTCCAACCTGGAGAAGGGTTGGGAAAGGATAAGCAAGGTATCAAGATGCCAGTCCAAATCCCAAGTCAGACTGGGAGAGCAGGATTGGGATATTCATCTGGGTCAAGCTGCCGGACATAAACATCCCAAGGCTCATGCCTCCACAATTCTTCTGCCAAACCTCACAAATGCCGGATGGGTGAAACCTACGAGGAAAATCCCAGCTGTGGTATCAACCATGCTATTCCCTCCAATCATACCTGTCCATAAAAGAAAAGTCCTTAAGCCTAAGGCAAATAGTGAAAAGGGAAAAGAAAAGATCATGTACGAAGGACGAGACCCATCCTCTAACATGAGGGTCATTATTAATTACAAGAGCATGAATGACAAACTCCCAGACAGCGACGACGAGGATCAAGTTCAAATTTCTCGCATTAAGAAGGGAAAAGGGAGCAGTTCAAAGAAGATCTCTGGCCCTATTATAAAGGATGTCTCAGTCATCATCCAAGACGAGACAGATAATCACAAATCCCTGATCCTCCCGATTCATGAGGATCTAACCTTAGACAACTGGAGCAGTGTCCCTTGCCTCGATCGAAAAAGGTAAAGGGGCAGAGAGTACATCTGCCCTTTAATCATGCTTTCATTTACTGCTTACTTTTTCTTGCACAGCTATAGCAGTAACTTTTGTCATCCTTTACAAATGCTCTATATGTTTAAGTAGTTGTATATATTAATGAAAGCATTTTTGTTTTCAGGACCCAAGCATTTGATGTGTGTGTCTCTGCTGATGAGATGTCAACCTGTCAAAATGACTACGACTTTGATGTAGAAATGAACTTCGACTTGATGGATATTGATCAAGAGGAGGAAGATGACTATGAGGTGCCCGAGGAGATCAAAGAATGGGTTGAAGACAAACCCAAACCAAACCTCGACTAAACCATCACCATCAACATAGGAACCTCCTAAAACATCAAAGAAATCCAAATAGGTTAAGATCTCACACCCAATCAAAAAGCCGACCTGATCAAACTCCTAAAATAGTACCAGGATGTATTTGCATGGTCACATGAAGACATGATTGGCTTATCCACTGATATTGTCATCCATCGAATGCCCATCAAAGATGGATTCAAACCAGTGAAGCAAAAGCTCAGGCAATTGAAACCTGAATGGAGTCTGAAAGTCAAAGAAGAAATTGTTAAACAATTCAAAGCCAGAATCATCATGGTATCAACATACCCAGAATAGCTGTCAAACATAGTTCCCGTACCTAAGCCTGGTGGGAAGTTACGAGTCTGCATATATTACCAAGATTTGAACAAAGCATGCCTCAAGGACAATTTCTCGGTACCGTTCATCCATATCCTGATCGACAATACTACATAGTATGGCATGTATTCCTTCGTGGATTGCTTTGCTGATTATCATCAAATCATGGTTACTGAAGAGGACCGGGAGAAAATAGCTTTTATCACTCCCTGGGGAACCTTCTACTATAGACGACTATCCTTCGGCCTTATCAATGCTGGAGCCACGTATCAGCGAGCCATGATGGCCCTCTTTCATGACATGATGCACAAAGAGATCGATGTTTATGTGGATGACATCCTCATAAAATCCCGGAGGGAGGATGATCACATCGACCATCTCATGAAGCTGTTCAACAGGTTACGTAAGTATAACCTCAAGCTCAATCCCGCCAAATGTGCTTTTGGCGTCAAATCAGAGAAGCTATTAGGATTCTTGGTGAGCAATCGGGGCATCGAGCTTGACCTTGCCAAGATCAAAGCCATTATTGAAATGCATGTACCTCGTATAGAGAATGAGCGGATTCCTAGGAAGGATCAACTTCATAAGCCAATTTATTTCACAGCTCACAGCAACCTGTGAACCTATCTTCAAGCTGCTAAGGAAAAATTCCTCCACCAAATGGAATGAGGACTGTCAACAAGCCTTCCTTGCCATCAAGAAGCAGCTAACTGAAGCACCTATTTTAGTACCCCCAAGGGATGGAGTTCCCTTATTCATGTACCTGTCCATCAATAACAATGCAATGGGCTGCATGTTAGGACAGAAGGATGATAGTAGTAAAGAAAGAGCTATCTACTACATCAGCAAAAGATTTGGCAGTGGTGAACAGAAGTACACCTTGATCAAAAATACATGTTGTGCGTAAGCATGGGCCGCCATGAGGTTGCAACACTATTTACATGGGCATATGACCTACCTCATATCCCGCATGGATCCACTCAAATACGTATTCAACAAACCAATGCTAAATTATCTACTATCCAAATGGCAGTTGATCCTACGGCAGTTTGACATTGTCTACGTGACTCAAAAGTCAATCTAGGGTCAAGGTATTGCAGATCAATTAGCTGAAGCACCTTCAGGAGGGTTCGAGCCCCTGGAGACATATTTCCCAGATGATGGGATTATGACAATTCAACAACTCCAGTCAGAGAATACAGTCCAACCATGGAAAATGTATTTCAACGGAGCGATAAACATGGAAGGTGTCGGAGCTGGGGCAGTCCTCATCTCTGGTGCAGGAAAGCAGTATCCAGTGGCTACCAAACTTCAATTTGGCAACACCAATAACACGACAGAGTATGAAGGCTGTATAATGGGGTTAAAATTAGCCCAGTCCATGTCTATCAAACACCTACTCGTCTTTAGAGATTTTGAGCTGGTCATCAGACAAACCACCGGTGCGTATCTCACCAAAGAACTGCATTTGCTGCCCTATCATCGGCAGGTCCTCAAAATATCCAGGGAATTCAAAGACATAACCTTCGTTCATATTCCTCGGGGTCAGAATGACTTCGCTGATGCATTGGCAACGTTGGCTTCATTAATCTGCATATCCGATAAGAGTGGATTGCCCAACATCAAGTTCACAATTCAGAAAGCCCCGATATATGGGAATTATATTGGAGAAGTATCAGATGAAATACCTCCTATCAAGCAGCCTTGGTATCAAGACATCAAGGAATATCTCTGTGATGGATCCACACCCACTGGGGCAAGTCAATCTAAGCAAAAGCGAATTCACAAAATGGACATGAAGTTCTATATGAGCGGAGATGCACTTTACAAAAAGGGATGATGGAATAGGCCTGTTGAGATGCCTCGACAAAGAGCAAGCCCAAAGACTTATGGATGAAATCCAAAGTGGAGTCTGTGGTCCACACATGAGCGGTCATCTGCTGGCCAAGAAGATAATCAGAACAGGCCATTATTGGATCTCTCTTAAGGCTGACTGCGGCGATCATGTTAAGAGATGTTTTAAATGCCAATACATGGAAATGCCATCCACGCTCCTCCAAATAAGCTGCACATCATAGCCTTTCTCCATGTGGGGAATGGATATGATAGGTCCAGTGGAACCAAAAGCCAGCAATGGTCATCGATTCACCTTCACTATGATCGATTACTTCACCAAATGGGTTGAAACAGCCTCCTTTTCCAAAGTCACAAAAGAGGTCATCATTAGTTTCATCAGAAATAATGTCGTCTGTCGATATAGACAACTGGAGGTGATCGTATCAGACAACGCCAAGAACCTGAACAATCAAATAATAAAAGAATTATATAGTAAGTTCCACATCAAGCATCTCAATTCTGTCATCTATCGGCCCAAGATGAACGGTGCGGTCGAAGCAGCCAATAAAAACATCAAGAAGATCATGCAAAAAATGTCCGCCAATCACAAGGAATGGCCTGACCTGCTGCCTCTAACCCTGTTAGCATACAGGACGTCAATGCACACCTCTACTAGGGATACCCCCTATTCGTTGGTCTATGGCATGGAGGCAGTCCTTCCCATAGAGGTAGAGATGGAATCCTTGCGAGTATTGATCGATGCTCAGATAGATGAGGATTAGTGGTTACAAGACCGGTATCATTAACTGTCCCTGATAGATAAAAAGAGGGCTACATCCATTTTCCATGGACAGTTATACCAGCAAAGGATCACCAGATCCTACAACAAAAAGGTCTGAATTCGGTAATTTAAAGAAAACAACTTGGTGCTGAAGAAAGTCTTGACCAATCAGGATGAAGCGAAAGGAAAATTCACCCCTAACTGGGAAGGCCCTTTCATTTTCAAGGAGGTGTTGACAGGGGGAGCTATTAGACTACAAGAAATAGATGGGAATGAATTCCCCCAACTCATTAATTCAGACACCATCAAGAGATACTACATCTGAGACATATGCATACCCGCATCCGGGTCCTACGAATCAAATCAGGTTCGATTTTTCATTGGAAAGACGGAACTACGAATGACCTGATCTCCCCCAACCCAGGAGTACATAGGCAGCCATTTCTGGTGAGGTCAAACTAAGAAATAAATTTTAGAAAATCCAAAAATCAAACCATTCCGGCAAACAGCAGGAACTACGAACGACCTGATCTCCCTCAACCCGGGAATACGTAGGAAACCATTGCTGGTGCGGTCTGACCTTCAAAAAAAACCAGTCCTAAGACACCGAATCTTCTAAAACTCAAATTCTATCAAACCTCCTGGTCAACAAGCCCTGCTGAGGAAAATCAAAGCTGGACTCTGAACCCGTGGATAAGCGGGATAACAGTACCAATATGGCATCTCTCTGAAGATAGAGGAGCACTTGCAAGCTCCTAACCCTCAGTCTCCATACGAGCCAGAACATCCACTGCCATCTACATACTATAGCCTCGTCCCTCTAAGCAAAAGCGACATCCCGAGCAACTAAAACCTCCTGAATCTCCTCAAAGGCTTCATCTCTGACAGAACAAATCTCATCTCTCTTCTCAATGCTGCATCCTAAGTAGGTTGAGCCTTATTTCTAGTGGGGAAAGCTGTATCTCTGCCAGATAGAGCTGCAACATCAACACCCTAGCCTAATCCCTCTCAAAGGTCATCCGAGCTAGTGAATCAACGATAGCTGAATTTGTCCCGACAAGGATGCTTGGAGGGTCACTAACTAAAGCCGCTGTCAAACCGGTAAACAAATCATCCTTAGTGGGAGAATTAGGATCCTCCATGGGTTCCTCCTCATCAGAATTAATACTCAGAGCTGATTGGGCAGCCGCAGCCAATGCTATATTGGACTCCAACCATGCTAAATACTCTGGAGAACGATCTGGATGGCTAGTAGAGAAATCAGCCCTCTCCCTACGAGTCAACACTCATAAGACCTGGTAAGGTCAGCTTATGACAAAGACGAAGCTGATATCCGCTGATCCATAGCCCCTCAAATTGGTGAATGCTCTGAAACCGATTAAACTGGCCCATGACTGCCAGCGGATGATATGTGGTCACCCCTCTCAAACCCGCCAGGGGCAGATAATCCATGCCAACTGCATGAGTAATAAAGCTGTAGGGGGAACTCAGCCCTGAACATGGCGAGATCAAAAAGGGGTGCTCAATCTCAGACAAAAAGGTCGACTATGATGTCGCATATGAACACTCCACTGGCTAGAAGGAGTACGACAGGGCTATCTCTAGCGTAAAGCAGTACCCATAATTTCTGAAGGTGCCGATTGGACTCGAATTCGTCATAAACCTTACATACAGCAGAACGACGCTACCTCTAAAAATTCCCCCTAGATGGGTACTGCAGAAAGTAGCCAACCTCAGAGTTTCGACTAATATCATAAGCAGACTCGTACAACCCTGTCTGAGGGCACGAACCACTACCATCAAGCCAGTATCTAAGTGGTCCATATATAGGGGCATCCAAGCATTAAAGCCAAAATCCACTACCTGTTCACCATGGGGGTCATGTGATTAAAGACTTTTGCGATTTTGGCATCTTACCAGCCCACAGGTCAAACATACCATAAAGCAATCACCCCATATGACAACCAAAATTGGGGCAAGTTCAGAATTAATGACAACCGATGTGGGGACCCTTACAACAAGACTGGACCAATTCCAGAAATGGCGACAACTCAATACTGGGGCATTTATCAACCATCCAATGAAAAAACATCAGTCGGCACCATCAGCATGGTCCATCATCATCCAAGCTTCCATTATTGGCAATTCAGTATGATCAATCAATCTTTTCCAATTATAATTTTTTGGGAATACTTTGATCCACTTATAAGGTATGACTCTTTCATCTCTTTATGTGCTTTCAATTTCCAGTTACATGCATTGGCAAGGGTATACATGTTAAGCATAGATAAATCTTGCAATAGAATCTTAGAAAAAGAGGAAAGGAAAAAAAGATTTTTGCTTAACTTGTTATAAATTGGATTAATTCTGATAAGCATCCGTGGAGCAAGAATCATGAAAGAGATTAGAGAATTAAGACTATTCAACCTTTTGATTAGGCATGACGTCCTAGTTCAAAGCACTTTTTAGAGCAAACTTGACCTCATATGCATGTCTACACTTTGCGATTGACCTGACTCTTAGTGGTGGGGTATGAAATTATAACGATAAGGATGACAATTAGTAGCCAGCCTAATGTCTCGAATCGTGGCCTGGGTTACTTGAGTTATTAATCCTGAAGAGTGTCTTTACACCTGGTGCCATAAAGCCATCTGGTTTGGGAGCCACCGGCCCAACGCTCTTTACATAGGTAACTCAGTGCCTAAGAAAATGAGCATTACAAAAAATCAAAACCTGAGCAGATCCGAAGCGTGGCCTGGGTTACTTGAGTTATTAAGCCTGAAGGGTGTCTTTACACCTGGTGCCCTAAAGCCATCTATTTGGGAGCCACCGGCCCAACGCTCATTACATGGGTAACTCAGTGCCTAAGAAAATGAGCATTACAAGAAATCAAAACCTGAGCATATCTGAAGCGTGGCCTAGGTTACCCGAGTAATTAAGTCCGAGGGGTGTCTTTACACCTGGTGCCCTAAAGCCGTCTGGTTTGGGAGTCACCGGCCCAACACTCGCTACATGAGTAATTTAGAGTCTAAGAAAATGAATCTTGTACAGGCTCAGGCGAAGATCAAATAGAGTAGTCCGCCTAACTTGTCTCGAAGTGTGGCCTTTGTTACTCTAGCCAGTAAACCCTAAGGGGTGTCTTAACACCTTGTGCCCTAAAACCATTTAGTTTAGGAGTTATTAGTCCAAAACCCGTTACATGGGTAACCCTGAAAAGCCTAAGAAAATGAGACAAAGTTAAGCAAGGAAAGCAAAAAATCTTGCAAGAAAATGAGATCATCTAGAGTCATAGAAGAGAAACCCTTGCTAAGGGTTGCGTCATTCATAGTGCACGTGTCATATGATGTTAATTCTGTGAAGAGCAGTGTCTAAAGCGAAGATGAGGTGTCTCTGATGAAGGGAGATAAGTCTTTTGAATCTGATCCTACCCATGAAAAATGATAATGGACGCTTAAAACTACTCTTATAATTTTATAGCTTGTCAAGCGAAATTTTGATTTCCTTAGAAAAATTCATTTTCATGCTCAATTTCAAGATCTTTAGCAATATGATAAGAGCTCAGTGAATACAAGCATTCAATTTCATAAACTTTAACTTCAAATGCCTCATCCAAAAGGCCATACTAACCCCGACAACCCGAGCCATCAAGCTTTCGGCACATATTGTTATTTGTCTGAATGTGCAGGATATTGCTCACCATGGACATGGTCAACAAAGCAAGTTTCTTCTGTAAACCCCAGTAACAACCTACAAAAGGGCTGGGGCATTGTCGATTCCAAGAAATGGATAGAATCTATAGCAGGACTAAGTTCCTCATCAAAAGAAAAGGGAGAGTTCCTAAAAAAAATCAAGGTGACATCAGCTGTCCTTCCACAAAAAGGGAAAAATCCTCAACAGAGACCTGGAAAATGAAATCTGCATCATCAAATATGTCAACCTGCGCCAAGTCCTCATCAGTCGAGGCTTCTACACTGAAGATCAAATCTAAGCAATAAAAGAACGGGCTACATTCTCCAGAATGTCAGCATCACTTGGGTCATTAGCCAAGCCAGCATTTAACCCAGCAGGGTCACAAATATAGAGCTTGCCCCTTTTCATACTCAATGATCAGCCATTGGCACAACCCAGCAAAGCATCAAAAATAGTTCGGTGACGTTCAGCCATTGAAGGGTACTTCAGCGAAGGTCAGATTGTCTGACACTATCAGCCGGTGGCACAACCCCAGCAAAACATTAGGAATGGTCCAATGGCAAAAAAAGTATATCAATCCATCCCCACAGAGGGCAGATGATGGAATCTGTTATACAAATACTTAGAAGGGGCATTGAGAAGGATCCGGTGATGTAGACCGTGGAACGCTACTTCAGCGAAGATATCAGGATATATCCTAATAAAGCCATTAGTGTTTGGACCACCAGAGGGACCAGCACCAAATCTAGATCATCAAAATCCATACGGGATCCATACGGGAGTTAGAGCTGATAAGCCTATCAAAATCCATGCCTGAAAAGAAACTCCAAATCACCTCAGAAAGGGTGAGGTATGGTTCTACATCAATTAAGCATATGCATTAACCTAAGACAAATTAAGATCATCATATCATGTCTGGTCTGCACATGTGCAACAAGCGCTACATCAGTGCACATCTCCATTAAAAAGTTAGGCATGCATACCTAGTAGAGTTAAATATGCATACACATTAAACACACAAACTCGATAAAAAAGTCTGCTACCGCTCAAGTAGGCATCGGGACAGTCCAATGATAAACCATTGTCCCTACCATCAGGGTAGGCACTGTTGCAAATTATCGGTGTAAGTTATCATCAGGATAGGCATAGGGAGCACCCACTGAGGTAACTCGGCAAAAGAGATATATCCCCATCAGAGGAGACTTCAAAAATATACAACGGCATCAGCCAAGAGAGAATCTGCCCCCTAATAGTATCGACAGATTGGGGAAACCATTCGTCTTAAAACCAAAATAACAATAAAGGCTATCATAAAGAATGTCATCCCCAGCAGAAATGTGGGAAACATATCAGTTCATCCTCATCAAACAAAGCATCGACAACACCGATGGAAATCAAATCGTTCAAGTCAACACCAGTATAAACATCAGCAACATTGATGAAATTCAACCGTTGAGATCAGCCCCAACACAGGCACCGATAAAGGTAAGTGATTTACGATGCGATATGCGATTTGCGATGCGATATACGATGCGATGCGATTGCGATGCGATTTGTGATGAGATATACGAAGTACGAAATACAATTTGCAAAAACATGTTAACATTCATTGCATTGCGATATGTATTATTAATATCTTGTCATATTATAAGTGTCTAGCAATCTTTATCCTATTCATTCCATTGCATTACATAAACATGATAAAGAGGGGCATCTGTAGACACTCAAAATTTTGTGTCCCTGTTACTAACACTGCAAGAGGACAAGGCCGTCTCTTCAAGTCAAATTCGATCACCAATACCGGTCCTTCAACTGAAATATGATCCCCAATATCGGTCAACTTAAATTCGATCCCCAATATCGGTCAACTCAAATTCGATCCCCAATATCGATCAACTTAAATCCGACCCCCAATATCGGTCAAGCAACGTAAATTCGGTCTCAATATTGGTTAACCAATTCAGCCCCGGCAGCAACCCGGGAGGTACAGGTCAGCCCCGGCATCATCCCGGGAAGTCAGGTCGACTTTAGACATAAACTTGAAGCATCACAACAACTCCAAAAGAAATTCTGGAATGACCACGTCATCCACAGAGGAAACACTGGGGACAAACACACTCGAATGGGATCCAAGTCTTGGAAATAGCTCTTGGAAGTCAACCAGAGGCCATGTCGACACTAGAGGCAATCTCAGGAGGGGCAAAATATTAATTTTACCAACTCTCAGCCAATTAGGTCAAACTCAAGCCAAATTGATGCCTCCAAAGTTAGAATGAACCACAACAATGATCCCAAGTGCAAACAGCACAAGACGGCTCGACAAATAAACTGCAGGGAAAACAAAGACCCGGCCATGAACCCATTTTTTGGGCTTAAAAGGGTTAAATCCTATGTCATTACAACACTCTCGGTGAGGGCTTTTCATAAAGATATAGCACGCCACAAACGGACGCTCCGATCAAAAGTTATAAAGTTTCGAACCTGTCATCGCATTGTTCGCCATGCACGCACTTCAAGATGATAAAGTCAGGTATGTGGGCCCCAACTTGGGGAGACACACCTCTACCTTCAGTAGCAGTAAGTAGAGTGGAGGTTCCCTGGCCTATAAATATGAGGCCACCCCCCCCCCCCCTCATATTTTATAATTTAGAAACGCAGTGAAGCTCTGCCAGTTCAATTTTCTGACTTTTACACCTCTTCCAAAACCAAATATTTTTGCTCTAACACGTAGATATACCCATATACTACCATATATCAGAAAATAACAGGTAGATTTGGACGTATAGAGCCTACAATTTGGCAAAAAGCCCGTGTAGCAGTCCATTGTAAGTATTTTCACGATCAGAAAGTGAATATTACTTCCTCGTACTTTTATACACTTGCACGTTAAGTTTCGTTTTCTAAATATGCCCGGAACTTAGTTTCGTGGCCGTTTTCGTCAAAATTTGGTATATTTTTGTACATAAACTGATTTTCTGGCATTTTTACAACTCGGATTGACGATCCGTCAGCTCTAACATTTTCAATGCACTAGCACACACATTCTGGCAACTTCGTAGACTAGGTTATCTTCCCAGTCCGGGTTTGGCAATTATTTGTATATATTTAACTGTATATATACTAACATTTCAATTCTGTCAAGCCCGGATGTCAAATCTGAGCTAGTTTACCGCTTTTAGATATAGTTGCGCATATATAAGCGACTTTCACCATAACTGGATTCTCTTCCCAGTATTGGTTGACTATATTTCTGTCAAATATATATATATATATATATATATTTCAATTCCAGTCCGGGTACCGGCGGGAAAACCAATCGCCCTTTATACTGCTTTTGCACTCTTCACCATACTAGGTGATCTCCCCAGTCACTGGTTGACTACTTTTCTGCAATTTACATTCCAGTCTGGCCTGGACTATTTCGTGGCCTTTATACTATTTTTTTTTTTTGCACTTCGCCATACTGGGTGATCTCCCCAGTCACTGGTTGACTACTTTTCTGTATATTTACATTCCAGTTCGGCCTGGATCATTCTGTGGCCTTTTTACTGCTTTTATATATATTTATGCATATATAAGCAGCCTTCACCATCACTGGTCCTCTTCCCAGTCTTGGTAGACTAGGTTTCTATCAATATATATATATATATATTTCAATTCCAGTCCGGGCATTGACATGAAAACCCATCGCCCTTTACAGTTTTCTGCATATATATAACTATATATATACTACTTTGCTCATTTTATTCAATTGCAGCTATAAATATTCATCTTATATGAATTGGTTTTGACATATCTGCGGGCGGACTAGATTTATTTAAATCTCGCCAATTATAGTTTTTCAAACGGTTCAAAACCTCCCTACTGAACCAGAAAGCTAGAATAGCTGAGATTTTCTTAAATCTAGCTTTCTTTCTAGTTTCAGCTTCAAAAGCAACCATCGCGTCCCTTAGATTGCTATCTAGTGGGAACGAGATGCTTCGGCCATGCGGACCAAGACTTACTGAATAAATCCTCAGTTCTGGCAATATTGGGATATTTATCTGTTTCTGTACAAATTTGAACTGTGCAGGTTTTGGCTATTCATATGTGAGCCTAGGAATCGTGGGATTCACGATCAAAATGATCAGAATCTGATTCCCACGATGGACAAACTTCGATTTACAAATGTACCCTGTCAGTTTTTCTATAGAAATGTACATGTAAATAGACCTTAAAATGGCTATCCGGATTTAAGGTCTCAAGATAATGAAAAAATATTGATTGTCGTGTCAGCGTCCCTCCGATGGTTTTCATACCCATGAGGAGACCGACACTTGTATATTCTATGGTCGAGGATGCTTCGCAGCCCGACAAATCATCATTCACATGCAGCCTTAAGGCAATAAAGATAAAATTAAAAGTATCAACAGGCTTTAATTCCTATGGCAGCGTAAGGGTTTGATAAACCAGCTTTCAAAACATCATTTTCAAATCAATCAAAAGAAAAGCTTTTCAAAGAAAATCAAATTAAATGCTTTTGCAAATCAAATCAAAGACTGATTTTCAAATCAAATCAAACCCTTCGTATATAGGTTCAACGAAGCAAAGCACTACTTTCAATCAATCAAATCAATAGGCCTAATTTTCAAACAGCATTCACTCACGCATTTCAGTTTTTAAAGGGAAATATTAAAAAGATGTGGTACCAGTGTTAACACGGGAGTCGTGGGGTGGCTAACACCTTCCCCACACTTAACCAAGCCCCCGAGCTCAAAAATAAGTTTTCAAAGATCAAGTTTCGACAGTGTCCAGCAATTGGGCCCCTTTCAAACAAAACTCGGTTGAGTTGGTACAACCATTTTAAATCTACCAACTGGCGACCCTGTAAAATGTTCAAATCGTAGACATGATACATGTTGGCCTTTCTCCTAAAAAACCCTTCAAAACCTTTTTCCTAAATAAAAAGAGTAAGGGTAGAGAGAACTTAAGAAAAGAGATTAAAAGATCTGGGTTGTGACCTGACCCACGGATTTTTTAAACCAATGTCGATAGTCGACACACGTGAGTCACTCCTTTAGTGGGATGATCGCACAAAATGTTTCAAGTGTTGACGTCTTGATTCAAGTTTCTAAACAATTCGCGGAGTTTGATTTGTTGCAAGCCTCAAAAACAAAAGTCCTATGAGAGGGAACCTCTAGGAGGAAAACCCTAGGAGGGCGAGCCCTAGAGGAGCTCTCCCTTGAAACCTTAAAAAATCTTCAATCTAATCTATCTTATTCTCTTTTTAAATTTCTCGCTTCTTTAGAATCAAGAAGTCATCAAGAAGGCCAATGATGATGAAGAGGATGATGATGTTCCCATTGGGCTCTTTGCCAATTGAGGTTTTGAAGCAATTTAGCGATGATGTAGACAACCTTGCAGCCGTGGGTGTTGATATGTCTCCTTTTCGTGCTAGGTTGGATCTTCTTAAGTCAAATTTTCATATTGTTGCACTTTGTTCGGAGGTTGCTATACACAGTGTGAGGATGACTATTTTTCAGTATAACTCTCAGATCTTGATGAAGCTGCAAGAAAATTAGAGGCCAAGTCTCGGGATCTAGAGTCCAAGCTTCTCGATGTAGAGTGCCAGCGACGGGACTTATAGTCAACTACCCAAGAGGTTAGGGAGCTGAAAGCGGTAAATATTAAGATTCATGAGACCACCATTGCTGACTTGGAAGCTTTAGCTATGCCCCCTCTTCAATTTGATATGTCATGCCCTTTTATAGTCTTTTCATTTTCCTATATCAGAAACTCATTTACATATATTTCATTTGTCAAAGTAGAGTTTCTTTAACCTTGTTGATTGCCTTTAATTTGAATGATTCTTTAAAACTCAATATTTATCATTGAGAGAAATATTATTCAAATTAATACTCCAAGACAACAATAGGCGTTATAAACAAGTAAAAATGAATTTTGTCAAAAACATGTATATATATATATTTTTTCGCAAACTAACACTTGAATCTACACTCTCTTTTTTCTCTTTTTTTTAAGAAATCAGAAAAAAAAAAAACATTCAAGTATAAGTGAAAGTTTGACAATTTATTGATAATCATATTGTTTTTAACGAAAAGCATAAAATTTCAAATAATAAATCTTGCTTTTGTCAGAGAAAGCATAATGTTCGCCACTTTTAGATATAAAGAGTAACTTTCTTGCTTTTGTCGAAGAAAACATAACGTTCGCCACTTTTAAAGATAAAGTGTAACTTTTTCGGGGTTGAGGGCTTATCCTCAGATGCCTCAATCACTTTTGAAGTTAAAAGTGTAACTTCTGAGGGCTGATAGTCAGGTGCCTCGATTACTTTTGAAGTTGAAAGTATAACTTTTTGGGTCTGGAAACTTATAGTCAGGTGCCTCATTCACTTTTGATGATAAAGTGTAACACTCGGGTGCCTCGTCACTTAGGTCGTCTAATTTCTTGGCAAGTGTGATCTACGAGGACTTGAAATCGGGTGCCTCGTCACTTGGGTCATCCAATTACTTGGCAAGTGTATTTTACGAGGACTTAACCACCATCTTTGGTGGATTTTTTTTTTGATTTTTTTTATATAATTATATTTTTTTTTAAATCCATCAATTCTAGTACCTCCTCCCTTGGTCATCCAATTTCTTGGTAAGGGATACTCCTGAGGACTTCAACCACCATTTTCGGTGGACCACCATCTTGGGTGGATATTTAATTCGTCAATTCTTGTATTTATAGTTCAGATTTCTTTCGATGGTAGAGCCAGTATTTGGGTTGTCCATCATCTTGACTTCCGGGACTTCACCATGGGTGATAGTGTTGCACGTTTATTTTCTTAGTTCAATCTCTCCAGCCGCCAGCTTCTCATATTATATCCCCCGCAGACTGTAACAGTCCATAGTGGGATGTCCTGCGTATTGGTGGTATACACAGAATTCTGGTCTTCTTTTCATCTTTTTCGTCACAACCAACTGGGACCTTGGAGGTTTCACCACTCCATGCTCAATCCATTGTTCATACAAATCCCTGAATGCCTTCTCACTACATGTAATAGCCTCCAAAACTGACTTTCCTGCATATTTGTCTCTGGGCTTTCCTCTACTCCGATCAAAATTTCTCTCATTCTTCTCCCTCTAACCCCCTTGTGGTTTTAACTGGGAATCTGCCAAGGCTACGATTACCGTCCTCTTGCCCTTCCATGTAATCGTCGCATGGCAAGTGGGTAATGTCATGATTCCTCCCAAGTCTTGTGCAAAAGACGAGAGAGTCGCAAATGAGTCACAGGCCTTTGTAATGAGATGGGGCTTGAAGGCATCTAAGGCACCATTGTTGCATATACTGACCAAGTTCTTTTCCTCAATTGGCTCTGCACACTTTTGTGCTTGGGCCCTGAATCTGTCCACATAATCTGACAACTCCTCATTCGGCTTCTGCTTGAATCGCATCAGCTCTACAATGGTTACCTATTTCTATACATAGAAAAACTTCTTAAAAAATTATAATTTTAGATCATCCCAATCATGGACTGATCCTTTCTCCAAATTATAGTACCAACTGAAGGCATTATCCGTCAAGGTCTTGTTGAATTCCCTCATCAATAAGTTGTGGTTGTTACTTTATCATATCCTAGCCACGGAGACATCGACTCCACGAAAATGGCAATATGTTCCCTAGAATTTATTTTCTCACCATTATATTTTGGAAATTGCGGGGGATGCTCAATATACCCTACTGGGTAAGGTTGTCTCCGAATATGTGCCGGGTAAGGTGTAGTAAAGTCTAACTCCAAAGGTCGGGATGTCTGCCTGCGAAGATGATTGATCACATCTATCATATCATCCTTCATCACATACTGGCTTGTGGCATGGACTCTTTGTGGTGTTGTGATGTATTACGGCAATAGCGGGGTGTACGGCAAAGAGATCGGATGATGCACACTTACATCATGTAAAGCTTGCATTGGTTGTACTGGTTAGCTTGTTTGTTAGATGTGGCTCGGGATGGTTGGCATTTGCACTTGTGAAAATGCAGGGAGAGAAATCGCGATGATGTTTGTCTGAGGTTGGCTTGCTTCCAGTCTAGGTTATAGCACGTCACCATTGTGTTGGGGTTCCAAGTTGATGATAGTAGTGTGCATACAAGCCAATCATGTATGATGATAAAGCACATACTTTGTAAACAATCTTATTTATTTATTAATAAAATATTTATTTATTAAAGGCATTTAATTATCTACATGGTGCTGTTTTTATAATATGTAAATAACTCATAGTTTTAAGCAATGCTTTTAGAATCATGATGTTGATCATGCTAATGAGATCTAAATTCTTAGAAAGCTTTAAAACTAAAATAGTTCCCAATCGTGGGATTACTAAAAAGGGGATTAGTAAATCCGGATAGATTGGTACATATGTTGCTTGCTCATTGGATGAGGATGACTGATCTCATGGTCATTTGTGTGGAGACACTAAAGCAAGTATGTAGGTGCTTATTGGAGAATAAGTTCACTGAACGTGACTCGCTATGGAATACCTAATGGAGTTTTACTCGCCTGTCAATAGGAATTCCTAATGTGATAGTAGTACATGTGATCCTTGGACTTGAGATCATCATAGTATCTTGTATGTAACAAATTATACTTTGACTAATTCCTTAAGGCCTTTTAAGGCATATATAGGGTATGCTTGGGTGTAATGAGTTACATATGGAGATAATGAATGATCAATAAAGAATCTACCACCTCTAGTAAAATAGGAGATATGTCCTATGTGATTCGTTAAATGACAACCCAGGAATCCTTGGCCAAGGTAGAATGAAATTAGAAAGAGGTTTCTAATTTGTATTATTTGGAGTTGTGCATTTTCTAATCGAAATACATATGATTAAATAAATTAAGACTTGACAGTAAATCCATGTCTTATATTTAATTGGGACATTGTATGGTGGAAGGATTGAATTGTACGGTAACTATTAACTCACAGGTTCTTTTATGATTAATGTTGAAATCTATATTATCTGGAAAGTCGTTGATCGCTAGGGAGGCTTATCCCTATTGTAGAATAAATGTTATTTATTTAAATAGATTATTAGTTTAATTTGTTTATTTAAATAAGATTAGAATTGTTCTAATTGATTTATTCACAACCGGTTTAATATGGAGAACCTAAAGGGTCACACCATAAAAGGAAGAAGAATTATTTAAGAAGAAAATGGCATGATAGTAATAATGCATTAAGTATAATTAATTTAATCTATGATGATAGAATAAATTAAATAGCTTAATGTTTATTATTTAATATTTTAGAAATATTAAATATAAATAAATAAGAGGAGTCTTATTAATATTATTATTGTTATTATTATTTTAATTCTAAAGGAGTTTAGGAATTAATATAATATTAGTACTCTCTCTCAATCCTAATAAAGATTAGGATATAAATTAATTAAATAAAACCCTATTCTAATTGGATTAGGAGGGTTAACCTAATATCTATATAAGAGAGTCTTATATCAGAAATAAGAGATGATGTGAAATTTTCCAAGAGTTGGGAGTACACATATTCTATAGAGATAGAAACAAGGGTTAAGCCAATAACCCATCTTCTTGAGTTCTTCATCTTCCTTGGTGGATCACCGTTAGAGGCCAAACATTTGGGTGGCTGACATTATTCAAGGGAAGGAGCCACTATCAGAGGAATCAAAGGAATCAAAGGAGTAGAACTTGTACCTGAGTAAGCTTAGATCTTCAAAGGTATAATTCCATGTTCTCTCTTTTCTGTTATTGATAACAAGCACAAAGCATGATCATGGTTATGGGTTTGTATAAATTTTGAAAACCTAGTTTTTACGCTTCCGCCCTATTTATGTGATTTGATTGCATGATTGCGTTACATACAAACCCAACAGTTGATAATCAGAACTGACTGATTCTCCGTCAATGGAAGTATAAACTTATGCTCTTTGTTGTTGTTGTCGTTGCTGTTATCCTCCACCCTTGATTGTTCTCCCTACGAATTACTTTGGAGCATGGCCTTGAAAGTGGGGATCTGCATTAACTGCTGGCAAAAATTCCTCATCTCCTCTTGCTTCCTCTGCATCTCCAGCATCATAGCCATCATCATCCCTTGTCCTTCCCGTGCTTCCTTCAACTCCTTGAGCATCTCCAGTTGCACAACATTTGTCTGCTCTCCGCTTGCATCCTTGCCTTGCCTTCCTGCGCCCGTTTTCCTGACATTCGTTTGTTGTTGATTAGCCATGTATGGTGATGTTGAACTTCCTTTCGAAGAGTCTTCAATAATAGGTTGATTGAGATCCAGATTTGTACCTTGGAAAGCTTGATTTGCTTGCCTTGGAACCGTATTCGGTGAAGTAATCCTATTTATCGATGAAGCTCGTCCTGTATTTCTCCCACTTCGAGTTGTGACATACCCTTCATGAATTCTACACCTCCCCATCAAAGTCGCCAATTTAATGTGGGCAAGAAAATTGTACCTTTCTACAATTAGGGTTTCGTGTTGGCTGAGGAGGAGAGAAATCCACGAAAAGCACGGAATTAATTGATTGATTGAAGAGGGCAGAAGAACAGGTGAGCAATTACTCCAATGACACGTGGTAGAACTCTCATAATTCAAAAAACGAGTTAGGGTAGAAGGGATTAAGAGAACCTTCGTGAGAATTCTTAGAATCCGAAAACTTTTTTAGGGTAGCAGGGATTCAAAGAGTCTTCTTGAGTGCTTTGGGTTGAGAGAGAATGTCCAAGTCCTCTAAGCTTCCAAGAGTCCAACGTCCAAAGAGAGGTCCCCTCCTTCATATAATGGAAGGGGTATTTATAGAGCTTCCTAGAACTTAAGTGGTCACATGTCAGGCACATGTCTTCAAGGAAATTTCAGAAATACTCTTTAGTCATTAGAATAATGCCCATATCGTCCTGTCCTTCTAGCCACCAATCCAATCCCTCAATCAATTCCCAAAACGAGCCGTCTCCACGAGCTTTCTGCCTCGAGACACGTGGAGGCTTCTCTCGGATCTAGCATTTTTATTTTTAGCTTTTTCGTCTTTATTTAATTAGGTCATGTGAACCCTAATTTGTACATTTAATGAGGTTGTGCATTTAATTCAATTAGGTCATGTGAACCCTAATTTGCACTTAGGCCCACATTTGCCCCCTGCGCGAGAGTCACGTTTCCAAAGAGATGATCGTGCAAGAATACTTCAAGCTTGCAGGGCTCCACTTTACAGGTCTTGAAGACAAGGGTCCTAGAAAAGGGAACCCCTAGGGAGCTAAACCCTTAGGGTTAAACCCTTAAGAGGCAAAACCTAGCAGGGCTCTTCCTTGGACATATTGAAAAACCTTCTGAAAATCTCTCCATATCTGGATCAATATTTGTTTCCATATTTTTCTGAAAATCTAAACAAGAAAGCTCATCAAATATTACCAAATAAAATTCAATCTAATAAAATCTCTCTTTTGGTAAACCAAATCTTTCCTTTTATCAAATCAAATATGACCAAATCAAATCCTATTTTTATTTTGGAAATAAAATAAAATCTTTCTTTATTTGATTTTGAAGACAATATCCTTCCTCATCATTATTATTTTTATTATTTAGAAGGAAATTCAAATTTTAAAATTTCTCTTTATTGGGAAATAAAAATCAAATCTTTTCTATGTTTAGAAAATAATATCTATATATATTTTTATTTAGAAATAAGATCAAATCTACTTATCTTTTGGAAATCAGATTGAATCCTTCCCTTAATAGGAACATGGTGACTGGTTCCTTTTTTGGTGCAAGCATACTTGAGAACATATATATGCATTTATATATATATATATCTCACAAGCCATTCACGCATCACTTTTCATCTTGCTTCGTTTTGGATTTTTCTCTCTTCCTACGAGCTAGGAAAATCATCAAGGGAGCAGCAAGGAGACATTCTTCAATCCGAGCAAGAGGTAACAAGGAGAATTCCTCCCTATAGGGTCGAACCCTAGGGGGAACCAAACCCTTGGGGTTCCATTCCTTCTTCGCATCTTTGCTTTTCAATTTTGCATGCTCTCTTCCGAATTTTTCTTGATTTTCTTCATTGTTTCCCTTTTCAGCTAATTGTTGTTTTTCTTTTGTTTTTCGAGCCCCATCACCTTGATCATATCTTTATTTTTTTCCTCGGATATTATCAAAGAAAAGCTATAATTTTTGCGGTAAAGAAACATTCGTTCCGAGCAGTTTATTTGTGGAGTAACAAAACTCAAAGGTATAAAGGGGAAAAAAAAACCCTAGGTAGCCGAACCCTATAGGGGTCGAACCTTATGGGGGGTCGAACCCTTTTTTTTGAATGGCTTTTTTTTTGTTTGTGTTTTTTTTTCTTTCTCCTTCTTTCAGGTACTTCAAATCTTTCTTTTGTCTTCCGAGCCCCATTACCTTGATTATATCTTGGTTTTTTCCCTCGGATCATAAAGAAATATTGACGTTTTTGGACAAAAACACAAAGGACAAAAATGTTCTGCAGCAAGACCACCTTAGGTGGCCGAACCTTAGGGAACCCTAGGGGTTCGAACCCTGGGGGGCGAACCATGGGAAGAAATCATCAATTAAATGGAAAAAATGAAGTCCAGAAGGAGCAATCACTATTTTGATCATAACTTTTGACTCGTTTGGAGTTTTGGGATCCATAATATATCAAAACAAAGCTAATGACAAGACCTACAAAATTCATCTCCTTTGGTGATGATAGATACCTGAATTTGTCCAAAAAAAGGTTTTGAAATATGCTTTTTGGTTGTCCAAAGTTTTTCCAGAAAATTTTGGAAATTTTTTTTCTTGCGGAATTGTGATTTCTAACTTTTCTTTACACTGTTTCTTCTTCTTTTCAGGTGTCTTTAAGCTTAAACCTCAGACTTTCCCTTTGCCATGATAAGCACTCAAGTTCAAATGCTTTCCTTACCATTCTTTCCTTGCTCTTTAGAGCCCTTATGCTGAATTCTTCTTACTTGCAAGCCCTCTCCACTGAACATTATGCAGACCTGAAAACTGCCAAGGAGGCCTTGCTCCTCAATGATTGGGGAAGGGCTCCCCTCTTTTGGTCCTTCTGAAGTCTTTTGGGAGCAAGTTCATGCTTATGACCGTCCAATTTTTATTTTTTTTCACCAGAGAAGGAAGACTTGTTTCTATATGCAGTGGCTTGCGAATGTTGGGATGACTTTCCCCATTCCAATCGCATTCCCCGCCAAGAGGACCATGATGCTCTTACCATATTGATTTCACTTTGGTGCTCCTCTACATGCACATTCGTCCCTACTTGAGGGGAATTCACCCCTACTCTGGAGGATGTCTATGCCATCTACAAGTAAGCATTTGCCCCCTGTACGTGAGTTACGCCTTTGGTGGGATGATCGCGGAAAATGTTTCAACTGTTGAAGTCTTGATTCAAGTTTCTACACAATTCGCGGAGCTTGATTTGTTGCAAGCCTCGAAAATGAAAGTCCTATGAGAGGGAACCACTAGGGGAAAACCCTAGAAGGGCGAGCCCTAGAGTAGCTCTCCCTGGATATCTTGAAAAATCTTCAATCTAATCCTTCTTATTCTCTCTTTAAATTTCTCTCTTCTTCAGAATCAAGAAGTCATCAAGAAGGCCAATGCTGATGAAGAGGATGATGATGTTCCCATTGGGCTCTTTGCGAGTCAAGGTTTTAAAGCAATTTAGCGATGATGTAGACAACCTTGCAGCCGTAGGTGTTGATATGTTTCCTTTTCGTGCTAGGTTGGATCTTCTCAAGTCAAATTTTCATATTGTTGCACTTCGTTCGGAGGTTGCTATACGCAAGTGTGAGGATGACTGTTTTTCAGTACAACTCTCATATTTTGACTAAGCCGCAAGAAAATTGGAGGCCAAGTCTCGGGATCTAGAGTCCAAGCTTCGGGATGTAAAGTGCCAGCGACGGGACTTATAGTCAACTACCCAAGAGGTTAGGGAGTTGAGAACTATAAATCTTAAGATTCATGAGACCACCATTGCTGACTTGGAGGCTTTTGCTATGCCCCCTCTTCAATTTGATATGTCATGGCCTTTTGTAGTCTTTTCCTTTACCTGTATCAGAAACTCATTTACATATATTTTATTTGTCAAAGTAGAGTTTCTTTAACCTTGTTAATTGCCTTTAATTTGAATGATTCCTTAAAACTCAATATTTATTATTGAGAGAAAAGCTATTCAAATTAATACTCCAAGACAACAATAGGCGTTATAAACAAGTAAACATGAATTTCGTCAAAAACATGTATATATATATATATATATATATATATATATTCGCAAACTAACACTTGAATCTATACTTTTTTTCCTCTTTGTTTTAAGAAATCAGGAAAAAAAACATTCAAGTATAAGTGAAAGTTTGACAATTTATTGATAATCAGATTGCTTTTAACGAAAAGCATAACGTTTCAAATAATAAATCTTGATTTTGTCAGATAAAGCATAACGTTCGCCACTTTTAGAGATAAAGTGTAACTTTCTTGCTTTTGTCAAAGAAAACATAACGTTCGCCACTTTTAGAGATAAAGTGTAACTTTTTCGGGGTTGAGGGCTTATACTCAGGTGCCTCAATCACTTTTAAATTTGAAAGTGTAACTTTCGATGCATAGTCAGGTGCCTCGATTACTTTTGAAGTTGAAAGTATAATTTTTCTTGTCTGAGGACTTATAGTCAGGTGCCTCATTCACTTTTGATGATAACATATAACACTCGGGTGCCTCGTCACTTGTGCCGTCCAATTTCTTGGCAAATGTATTTTACGAGGATTTGATCACCATCTTGGGTGGATTTTTTATTTTCATTTTAAAAACAAATTTTATATAATTATATTTATTTTTAAAATCCATCAACTCTAGTGCCTCCTCCCTTGGTCATCCAATTTCTTGGCAAGGGATACTCCTGAGGACTTCAACCACCATTTTCGATGGACCACCATCTTGGGTGGATTTTTAATTCGTCAATTCTTGTATTTATAGTTCAGATTTCTTTCGATGGTAGGGCTAGTATTTGGGTTGTCCATCATCTTGACTTCCGAGACTTCACCATGGGTGATAGTGTCGCACGTTTCTTTTTTTAGTTCAATCTCTCTGGCCGCCAGCTTCTCATGGTATATCCTCCGCAGACTGTAACAGTCCATAGTGGAATGTCTTGTGTATTGTTGGTATACACAAAAGTCCGATCTTCTTTTCATCTCGTCCGTCACAACCAACTGGGGCCTTGGAGGTTTCACCACTCCATGATCAATCCATTGTTCATATAAACCCCCGAATGCCTTCTCATTGCATGTAATAGCCTCCAAAACTTGCTTTCTTGCATATTTATCTTCGGGCTTTCCTCTACTCCAATCAAAATTTCTCTCGTTCTTCTCCCTCTTACCCCCTTGTGGTTTTGACTGGGAATCTACCAAGGCCATAATTGCCGTCCTCTTGCCCTTCCATGTAATCGTCGCATGGCAGGTGGGTAATGTCATGATTCCTCCCAAGTCTTGTGCAAAAGACGAGATAGTCACAACTGAGTCACAAGCCTTTGTAATGAGATGGGGCTAAAAGGCATCTAAGTCACCATTGTTGCATATGTTGACCAAGTTCTTTTCCTCAATTGGCTTTGCACACTTTTGTGCTTGGCCCCTGAATCTGTCCACATAATCTGATAACTCCTCATTCGGCTTCTGCTTGAATCGCATCAACTCTACAATGGTTACCTGTTTCTGCATATAGAAAAACTTCTTAAAAATTACAATTTTAGATCATCCCAATCATGGACTGATCCCTTCTCCAAATTGTAGTACCAACTGAAGGCATTATCCGTCAAGGTCTTGTTGAATTCCCTCATCAACAAGTTGTGGTTGTTACTTCATCATATCCTAGCCACGGAGACATCGACTCCACGAACCTGGAAATATGTTCCCTAGCATTTCCTTTCTCACCATTGTATTTTGGAAATTACGGGGGATGCTCAATATACCCTACTAGGTAAGGTTGTCTCCGAATATGTGTCGGGTAAGGTGGAGTAAAGTCTAACTCCGAAAGTCGGGATGTCTGCTTGCGAAGATGATTGATCACATCTATCATATCATCCTTCGTCACATACTGGCTTGTGGCATGGACTCTTTGTGGTGTTGTGATGTATTGCGGTATTGGCGGGGTGTACGGTAAAGAGATCGACTGATGCACACTTGCATCGTGCAAAGCTTGCATTAGTTGTACTGGTTGGCTTGTTCGTTGGACGTGGCTCAGGATGGTTGGCATTTGCACTTGTGAAAATGCAGGGAGAGCAACCGCGATGATGTTTTTCTGAGGTTGGCTTGCTTCCAGTCTAGGTTATAGCACGTCACCATTGTGTTGGGGTTCCAAGTTGATAATCAGAACTGACTGATTCTCCGTCAATGGAAGTACAACCTGATGCTCTTTGTTGTTGTTGTCATTGATGTTGTCCTCCACCCCTACTTGTTCTCCCTACGAATTACCTGGGAATATGGCCTTGAAAGTGGGGATCTGCATTAACTGCTGGCAAAAATTCTTCATCTCCTCTTGCTTCCTCTGCATCTTCAGCATCATAGCCATCATCATCCATTGTCCTTTTCGTGCTTCCTTCAACGCCTTGAGCATCTCTAGTTGCACGGCATTTGTCTGCTCTCCGCTTGCATCCTCGCCTTGCCTTCCTGCCCCTATTTGCCTGACATTCATTTATTGTTGATTAGTCATGTATGGTGATGTTGAACTTCCTTCCGAAGCGTCTTCAATAATAGGTTGATCGAGATCCAGATTTGCACCTTGGAAATCTTAATTTACTTGCCTTGGAACCGGGTCTGATTAAGTAATGCTATTTGTCGGTGAAGCTCGTCCTATAGTTCTCCCACTTTGAGTTGTGGGCATACCCTTCACGAATTCTACACCTCCCCAGTAGAGTCGCCAATTTAATGTGGGCAAGAAAATTATACCTTGCTAGGGTTAAGGTTTCGTATTAGCTGAGAAGGATAGAAATCCACGAAGGGCACGAAATTGATTGATTGATTGAAGAGGGGAGAAGAACAGGTGAGCAATTACTCCAATAACACGTGGCAGAACTCTCAGAATCTGGAAATTGTGTTAGGGTAGCAGGGATTCAGAGAGCCTTCTTGAGAATTCTTAGAATCCGAAAACCTTGTTAGGGTAGCAGGGATTCAAAGAGTCTTCTTGAGTGCTTCGGGTTGAGAGAGAATGTCCAAGTCCTCCAGGCTTCTAAGAGTCCAAAGTCCATAGAGAGGTCATTTCCTTCGTATAATGGAAGGGGTATTTATAGAGCTTCCTAGAACTTAAGTGGCCACATGTCAGGCACATGTCTTCAGGGAAATTCCAAAAATACCCTTTAGTCATTAGAATAATGCCCATATCGTCCTGTCCTTCTAGCTACCAATCAAATCCCTCAATTAATTCCCAAAATGAGCCTCCTCTACGAGCCTTCTGCCTTGGGACACGTGGAGGTTTCTCTCGGGTCTAGCATCTTTATTTTTGTCTTTTTTGTCTTTGTTTAATTAGGTCATGTGAACCCTAATTTGTACGTTTAATGAGGTCGTGGAACCCTAATTGTGCATTTAATTTAATTAGGTCATGTGAACCCTAATTTGCACTTGGGTCCACAATCTTTAATAGTCGTTAGACTATACGTACCTTCTATCTCGTACTTAGGGGGATCAGCCCTTCGTACCATGTATTGTGCACAAACATCTTAACGTTTTCGCATAATAATCCCCTATAATAAGTTTGTTCATCTCAGCTTTAACTAACGAGTCTGCACCAAAGAAAGTTTGATTTGGATTAGTTTAATGGATAATTTAAAGTTCAACAATCATCAACTAAGGAGTAGTTGAATCAAAACTTACAATAACTTAAGAGTTCGATAACAAAAGAGTTATGGAATAATTATGAGTCATAAAAGAATAGACATCATACTAAAAGTCATGCTTTAGAAGTAAACTTAAAAAGCATTCGATAGATACGATAAACCTTGCTTGAAAATAATAATAAGCCAAGGTTACACTCTTTTTCAATAAGGAAATTAAATTAGAAACTTGTTCAATATGGAAATATGGCTAAAGAACTTGTTTAAACGTAAACAAGAAATGATAGAACAACTTGCCTCGTTTGTAAGCTAGTAAATTAATAATTTGTTCCTCAATTATCCTTTGGATTGCTTGTTAGTTAGAAAAGATGATTCCTTCTTTGTTTTCTCAAGCTCACAGAGAAATCTTTCTCTTTTCCTTTCTTCCTTCTCTCTTTTCTCTCTAATATTCTCTTCTTCTAACTTAACATAGTTTATAAAACTGATATACATATAATATAAACGTATATAATATATAATACTAATTAATATCCATTATAACTGATGTCAGTTATATTTTTAAAAATCAAAAGCCACTAAGGCTTGTTTGGAAAAACTAGATTAAAATAAAAATTTCAAAAGCCCTGAGCTTTGTTTGGTAAAAACTAAATTAACTTCTTTTAATATATTTTAATAACTCATTTACTATGTAATTTAATTGTCACACTTTATTAAATTAAATTCTAATATTCAAATTAAATTAAATTAAAGTTAGTATCAACTTATTAAATCAAATTGCCACATAAATCAAATTGCTACACAATTATAATTTATTTATTAATCATAATTTCATGTAACAAATTAGTATATTTCTAATTTAATTATTAAATTAAATTAGACATCACTATAATTATTCATCAATTCATTCATTAATACAAAATTAAAACTTAATAATTCATCTAATTTAATTATCTCAATTAAATTAAAATTATAACTACAAAATCACTAACATCAACTTAATTAATATATTACACTTAATTAAATCACTCCACCGCATAACCACATTAATTATTTATTCAACTCAATAAATAAATCGACTAAAATATTTATTTAATTCAAAAAATATTTAAAATTAAATACAAAAATCTCGTTTGTTACATGTTGATAAGTGGGTTTATTGACTGCCTATTCAGATAGTATCCAGCTCATTCTGTTGCCGAAACTCAAGTAAACCCGTGCTTTTAATGTGTTTATGTTTCCTTTTGTAGTCTTGTTTAGGAATTCTTTTAGTGCAAATTGAGCGTAAAAGGACCAAAAATGGCCTAAAAGGGGCATCGCATAGAAAGTGGCTTGAGCATGAAGATGGCATGGATGATGAGTCTTGAGAGCATGGTGCCACGAGGCCAAAACGATGCAAAGATGAGCTTGGTAGCATGATGGCAGGACAGGAGCAAAGCATGAAGTCAAGTGGCCAAATGAGGTTGTGGTGAGGCAAAGGAGCTAAAAAGGATACAAGGTGGCTAGAGGAGCAAAAGAAGAAAAGTGCAACAGAAAACAGCTGGAAAAAACAGCAGCACAGGCCCGCGCGGCCTCGCCATGTTAAGGCGGCAGGCACGCGCGGCCGCGCCGATCTCCAGAGCCAGAATCCCAAATCCTGCACCCGCGCCACCGCGCCATGTCCCAAGCAATATCCCGCGCGGCCGCGCCAACCAGCGGCTTGACCAAGTTTGACTTGCACTTGAAATTTTTGGCAGAGGCTTGATATAAGGGCTGAGCCCTCATTTATTCAGCAGCTTCCCCTGAAGGGTTTAGCCCTAGATTAGTATCTTCATCTATTTTCCTTTCCTTGTCTTTTCTTGTATAGATTAGGAGTAGTTTAGTGTTAGATTAGGGTTAGTTAGTTAGTTTTCTAGGGTTTTGTTAGTGTTTGAAGATTGAAGCAAGTGTGTACGCCAAGATCCAAGCTCGGAGAAACGAACGAAGATTTGCATTTCTCTATCTCTTACTCTCCTTGCTATCATTTGTATTTGGATAATGTATACTAAACTTGTGGATAATATATTTGGGTTGTCTATGCCTTAAATTATATTTTGAGGTTCCAATGGAACCTAATGAGTAGTTGATTGTTGGTTTTCCTTCCATGATGGTCTTATTTGATTGCTATGTGCTTGTCTATTGCGATGTATGCTTTAATTGCCTAATTGATTAGCTACCAATTACTGTGATAGCCTATGTGGGATCGAAAGACAGAATGTAGGTTTAGATCGAATCGCGATAGCGGGCGATTGTAGGTTCACATGGCGTTGGGCTTATGATTTGTGCTTAGGATAGAAATATACCAAAGCGCCGCTCGTAGTCAATAGAGGACTTGACCTTAAATCCTATTTATTTATAAATCACATAGGAATATAGTGGTTTAGGTAATGTGGGTGTCCACGTGCGTCTATCACCTGTGGATTGCACGTGGTATGGTTTAGGTACGTCGGAAGATGGCCTTCTCTTACTCTCGTGTTCTCGGCTAACCCATATAAGGATTAATTTAACCTAATTGGAAGTGAATCGACTTAGACGAATTATTAGGGGAAATTGGAATCTCTTATCTTCATTATCTAATTCGACTCTAGGATTCTTTAGTTTAACTTTCAATTCCTTGCCTAGTTTAATTTAGTTTTAATTCATTCTCTTTACCATCCGTTTAAATAAGACTGAAATGATTACGTGCTAGTGGTTTGGTGTCTTTTATCCATTACGTGCTAGTGCTAGTGGTTTGGTGTCTTTTATGTAATAGTATAGTAGAAATTTCAAGAACACAAGTCGTTACCATGTTTGGTTTTCCAACTCAGTGTTTCCTCGGGTGTTCTTGAGCAAATATATTATTATTTAAGTTTATGTTATTTCAAGTTTAATGTATCATAAATCACATATGTAAACCGTTATAATACCCAAATTATTTCAATTATGAAAACCTAAAGCTCAAGAACATAAGTCGTTACTACGTACGATTTTTCGTTCTTCGCGTTCTTCGCGTGTTCTTGAGTAAAAGTCATAAATCGTACCTATGTAGGTTTATGATTTTTTTATTTGATGTTATAAAGTCGTAAAACATGGTGGCCTAAATAATTAATGCTTGTGGCATCAAGTTTTAAGTAATCGAAATGAAGAACAATAAAGCTTAGTTTTCACGTGTTCTTCGTATTCTTCGTGCTCTTGAGCAAAAGTCATAGAACTCTATATAAGTAGGTTTATGATTTAGTGATTTTTATGTTATTGAAGGTAATTAAGTGTTAGGGCATGATAACATAACATTTTGATGTTTGTGGTATCATGTTTTACCAAATAAAATGAAGAAATTGTGAACAAAATCACACGGCTGACCTTTCTGCCATTTTCTGAACTTTTAAGCTCAGATTTTGCTTCTGAAATGTAAAAGAAAGTTGTAGATCAGGAAATTCTAATGAATTTATACTCAAGAATCACCTTAAAATAACTTGTTATGAGAAGGTTATGGCAGTTTCCGTAAAAGACGTCAAAGCTGAAAATTTTAGGGGGCTCTCGAATTTTAAGGTTTAAAATGACTTTTTGAGCTACACACTTTTCTAAGTAATTCCACCAATGGAAATAGTTTTAGCAATTTATAAAAAAAAACTTATTAAGAAGTAAAATCGATAAACAACTCGTCGGGTACGCGAATCCCTTTATGTAGGCTTTAAAGCGTTTATCGGGAAAACTAGTTTACTACGAGGCAAGTCTTCTATCCTAAATATATATGCTAGTATTTATAGTCTTGCTAATGTTATTATGTGATAGTTGATATGTGAAGATGATATATAAAAGTGTTATGTGATATTAAGAAGCTATGTTAAGTATTAATTAAATATTAAGTGTTAATTGATATGTAATGCTACATATGATGATGTACCATTGTTGAGCATGAGTTAACGTAATTGTTAATTGAAAGATATGTTAAATAAAGCATGTTAAATTTTATATGAAAGCATAATCTGCTTATGTGTTATTAGCTAGACTTGTTGAGCTGTAATGCTCATTCTTGCGAATAAAACTTTATTTGCAGTTAAAGAAGAATGATAAGAAGATCATGAACGTAAAGAAGAAGCTTAGATTAGGTTTCATGCTTTATTTACTTGTATTTATATTAAGTCATAATGACTTATATAATACGAACAAGCAAACCATGCAATCGAAAATTATATTAATAATATCATGTTATTATCATCAGAATGGTGTTATGTCTTTAATTTGATATAACTTATACTTGTTAAAAAATTATTAATCTGAGTGAAGGTATTGGTAATATGGACTGATTATGTTATGCGGATACTCTGAAACTCAGATAGATAGTAAAACATTAATACAATGTTGATAAAGAACTATATATCTGAATGATGATATTGAATAACATTGTGAGTACTATACGAACAGAGATTTAGCACCGATGAAGAAGCCAAATTCATCGCATGGTTCCTCTATTCCAAGTATAAGTGTGTTATTAATATTGTGAATTTCAAATAAATAGGAAATATCGATATGAAGAGAAATCTTTATAATGATATGTATCGAAGTGAGGGTATTGAATGATATTCGAAGTTCTGTAAGCACCGGGGTTACACTAATGAGCGCTGGTAACATGCCAAAATTATTAGAATGTGCCCATCTGTTGCCAAGAACGATCTTATCATTAATGTTGTGAAACTTGATATATTGAAGTATAGAATGTTTAAAACATAAGGTTAAAAATTTGACCGATATATATATATATGGTGTTATCCATATATACGAATGAACTACAAATTGATACTTATAAAAAGAATGAGATCGAGGTCAAGTTAAAATCCAGGGATGAAGTTAATAAAATTTATAATTTTATAGTCTGTATTAGACTAATTCAGCTAATATGATTATGGGATCATTGGTTAAGTTACGAAAGATTTTGAGTTAACGTTAACCCTTGTTCGAGCGACAAGCGCTCGAATTTGGGGGCGTTACAAATCATCAAAGAATCAAATTATGGTAAACGTCTTTGGTTTGGGTGTAAAGACGATACAATTGTTTGGCGTCTTTGGTTGGTATGGCAAGGACACGTGGTGAAGATTTTCTTTGGCCCGTAGTGCAAAGATGGACTGTTGATTGGCATGATCATGACCATTAGTGATATAATTAAATATATTTGGCCCGTAGTGCAAAGATAAATTGCTAATTTGTATGATTATGAACAGAAATTGTGTATTGATAAAATCATGATTCTTAGTGTTACAGGCAAAGGCAGGTGATGAAAGTTTTCTTTGGACTAGGTGCAAAGATGAACTGTTGATTGGTGTTACAGAGATAAAATATTGATAGTGATTTTTTCAAATAGGAGAAGATAGTAGGCATTATATTCTACTTGACTCTTCTAATAAATTGTTTGTTCCGCTGTAGTTATTGTTGAAAATTTATATTATCATAAATTTTTGATTTATTATTGCTGAAGGCTAAAAATAATTTATTTTTTATTATCTTAGTTATGATATACTTTACTGGGCTATTTGAGCTCATCATTTTCTTTTTTGTTCCATTGTTCTTCTCAGGAAATGAAACTAGTTGGGACTAGCCGGGGAATGAAGTGATGGTCCGAAACTGTAGAAGTATCTCAATACATTATAAAATACTGTGTCAATAATTGTATTGAGAATTTAAGTTGAGTGTGGATATTGTCGTACTATATACGATATAATATTTGTATTGAAACTCTCAGTATGTGTGTTGTCGTATTTTGCACGACAATTTAATAGTTGTAAATATAAAATTTGTATTTGAATTATATAGTATATATTTTGGCGACTCAAAATGAGTTGTGTTGACCTATTTTGGGGCGTCACAGTTGGTATCAGAGTCTAGAAATATGATCTCTGGTGGAGATCTGGGATTAGAACTATGAGGGGAGAGATGAGTAAGAACTTTTGCTAGTTTGTCCTACCTAAGCTAAATCTCGTTATTTAATTAGTCGGCTTAAATGTGGAGACAAAAAGTGATGTGTCAATTTGTTTTAACTAATCTTTGTTTTGTGACCACATTTCAGAATGGCATCTGAAAATAATTGTAAACAAATAATAAATTTTTATTGCGATATTTGTTGTTTGCAAAAACTTATACACAAAATCCTGTTAGTTATGAACTTTAAAATTTTGTAATTAAAAAAATCAATAGTTATCTCTACTTTTGAAATTATCGGGGCATAATTTTTACTGATGATCTTTTTGATCGAATTTTGCCATTAGAATTTATTCTTTTTTTCTTATTTATTTTTATTTAATTTTTTGCAAAATTATAAAATTTTAATTTATGTAAACAAAGATTTAATATCAAATCAAATATTCCGAGAGGGAGTGAATACTGTTTATAATTCTTCTTTGTTTTCACCATTTCTTTCAAATATTCATAGTATCGCCTTTGGATGCAGAAATCGCCTTTGGATGCAGAAATCAAGTAGGCAAAGTTAACTGAAAAAAATAAAAATAGGTCAAAATTAGTTAACTGGTTTGGGCATGTTTTTCTTTTGAAAAATATGAGTTCAAACTTTAACCAACCCAAAGAATTTAAAATAGTTAATCAACCCAATTGATTCTAATTAATACTACATAAGTTACCCATCGCTTTATAAACTACATTGCCAGGTTTACACTTCAAGAAACCCCATAAGATTTGGTGTTAGTTGGGCCTTCAATTCAATGGGCTGGTTTAACTGCTCAAGTTTATTTTTCCTTTTGGTCATCAAAAAAAAATTTCCCTTAGGTTCTTGTCATTACATTCCCCCTCCTCCCCCCTTATTCCTTACACTATTTTATTTTAATTTAATTTTTTTTAACTCCAAAACATCACATATCAGAGGCATTAGGGACTCATCTATGCTAACCAAATCTAGGAACAACATAGTGTACAAATGAGAATCAATTGTCATTTTATAATATCTTAAAATCAATTTGTTAATGCATTTATTCAATTTCGTAATATCTTCATAGTCTTTTGTTTCAATTATACTATCCGGTCAATGATAAAATGACTACTCGATTAACGCAAAATGAAGAAACCAATTGCAAAGAACCAATAAGTAGATTTAAATTTAGGAAAACGATAAAATGCAATGTAAAGCGAATTTAATCCCTCCTGTATTAAATGTCTTAATTGGTTTTGGCACGCTAATTAATACTCCTTCTATTTCAAAATAAACGTCCTAATTAGTTTCGACACCCTGATTAATAAATTTTTCTTTTACCTAAATTACCCTATTTATTACTTATTAATTAAAGTATTTTTTACTTTTTACTATGACCCTAATAATTATTTTTTCACTTTTCTATAACCCTAATAATTACTCTTTTCTATGTCATTTAATTATTTACATATTTTTTTATAACTCTCACATTCCCAATAAGTATATTTAAATAGATTATGAGGGTATAAGAGGAAGAATATGATAAATATAATTATTAATATAGAAATAGGATATTTATTTTGGAACATCCAAAAAAAGAAATTAGGACATTTAATATGGAACAGAGGGAGTAATATATTTTTTACCTAAATTGCCCCTTCTAAATTACTCCCTTCGTTCCGTATTAAACGTCCTAATTGGTTTTGGCACGCTAATTACCTAAATTGCTCCTTCTAAATAACTTATTAATTGAAGTATCAATTCACTTTTCTATGACCCTAACATTAATTGTTTTTTACTAGTTCTCACATGAATTCTCTAAATCATTTTTATTGTTATTATCACATTCCAATAAGTATATTTCTCTACCCAAACTCACCCACTAATTACATGCATATGATCATATATGCAAACTCTCCGCATTTGTTAGTATTAATTTCTAGCTACTGTATCATTTTTGTTGTTATTCTCACATTCTAATAAGTATATGAGAGAAAATGTGGTACTTTTTATACATCATTTTCCAATGTAAACTTTTTATCATTTCTTTAATTTTCCAACAAAAGTTGACTAAAAAGATTATGAGGAGTATAAGTGAAAAAATATGATAAAAATAGTTATTAATATATAAATAGAACATTTATTTAGAAACATTCTAAAAAAAAATTAAAATGTTTAATACGGGATGGAGGAGGTATTGATTTAACCTTACGGTTAAGAAATGGATACTCCCTCTGTATCAAAATTAGTCTCATTTTGATTTAAAATCGATGCAAGTCTGCTTGATTTTGATTAATACAAAAGTTAATATAGTAAAATACATAAACAAATATTGCTGAATATAAAATTATTTGTTTTAAAATTTAAAAAAATTAACATCGCAATTTAATTTTAAAAAAGAATTCACAAATTATAGAATATTATTTTAGCCTTGCACTTTAAATTTTATTACATCATACTGAGTAAACTACTCTAGCCTCCTATAGTCACTTAAGGGGCTATTTGATTGCAGCTTAATGAGTCTGAATGGGTAAAAAATTGAGCGAATCGGCTAGTAAGAGTGTTTGTTTACGAGTTTGAAAATCTAAATTAGACTTAAGGGGTGTTTGATAAAAACTGAATGAATTTGAATCTGAATCTGAATGAACTGAATTTGAATTTGAATCTGAATGAGCTGAATCTGAATAAAAAAAATTGTTTGATAATTAATATGTCTGAAACATCTGAATAACAGTCTTTTACTTTTTTACCCCTCTTAAAATAGTAAGGGAGGGATGGAATTGGAGAGAATGTCTATTTGCGTAAAAAAAACCTTATTCAGCCCATTCAGGCCAAATTTTTTAAAGGAATCGCTCAGTCCTATTCAGCCCAATTCAGATTTTCAAACTCGTAAACAAACACTCTTACTAGCTGATTCGCTCAATTTTTTATTCATTCAGACCCATTAAGCTGCTATCAAACAGCCCCTTAGTAAGACTGAGCGATTCCTTTAAAAAAATTGCCCTGAATGGGCGGAATAAGGTTTTTTTACGCAAATAGACATTCTCTCCAATTCCATCCATCCCTTACTATTTTAAGAGGGGTAAAATAGTAAAAGACTGTTATTCAGATGTTTCAGACATATTAATTATTAAATAAATTTTTTTATTCAGATTCAGCTCATTCAATTTTTATCAAATACTCCCTTAGTTTGTCAAAGTGTTGGAAATATAAAAAGCACAGATCAAAAAAGTCTCACATTGGCCTACAAAAAAAATGATCGAAAAAATAAAGTCCAAGTGGTGGGTGTGACTTTAGGTTGTTGTAGCGGTCTAGAATTATTAATCTCAGATTCCTCTGCTTCATCAATCTTCCTCCTGTTCACACACAATCTCTGTATTTCCCCAGAATTATTGCATACCCATGCAACTTCTGTACCAAAAAAGTAACCAATCTTTACCCAAAATAAACAGATGATTTTAACTCTACATTAAATTCGCATCACAAAAAAAAATGTAAAAAAAAAAAAAGAACAATAGCAAAAGAACAAGAAAAGCCCATTCTAATTTCACATGGGGCCATGGGGTCAAGAATATTCACCTCAAAGTCTTGAAACACATTATGGTCCCCTCTTTTTAGTCCCCAGTTAAGGTTCACTCCCTCCCGTTCTGCTGCAGGAAATTGTTTACCTATCTATGTTGAAATTGTTTCTCTTTTTCTCTCTTACAAAAAAGTGACCCTTTGTGATAAGAACAATAAATTGATATATTACATGTAAAATAATACAAATCTATCTCACATGAATTTGTAATTTATTCATTTTTCATGTGAAATGAATCATATGAATATATAATTTTCAATTAACAATTGTAGCGGAATGAAGTTCAAATGTGACAATTTAGTAAGATTCTCTTTATTTACTTTGCAATATCACAAGTTTGACTCTTATCACTAATTTTTTTTTAAAAAAAATCATAATTAATCAAGGTGCTACATTGAAAAGATAAATTTTCCATAATTTTTTCACTAGTTCTTCCGCAGTCCCCTAGAATAAAATTATTACTACTAAAGTCGAATTGTAATAATATAAGTTTTAAAAAAAACAGAAAAAGAAAAAAGAACACCATAATGAAGCACATATTATGCACAGTGCATTGAAATATAGAGTGCACCAGTCAATTCTTAGCATGAAATTAATTTTTATTTTATTAGATAAATTTTGAAAAATAATATTTTCTGCACATTTTATTTTAATTAGTGCAAATAATGCGTTACATAATTGTACATTTATATTAAATTGAAATAAAATACTCCTGAAAATATCATAACCTAAATTTTGGGTGGGAAGTGATCATTATATTCTTCAAAAGTCTTATTAATGTGTCAATATAGGTATCTTATTCATGCATATGGTGCAATACTATGATGCAACATATGAAGTGACATTATTAAAAGTTGATGTGAAATTAAATATCCGTATTTAGTTTAACAACACTTAAATATCCCTACAAGGAAAATCTCAAGACAAGTTAAATTGTCTTGAATATATTTATTTATTTTTATAATATTTTTTGATATTTTCATATGAAAAATATCGTTATAAATATATAGGACGGTAAAAATCGTCGTTATAAGATCTTATATCGAATATTTTCATGTGAAAATATTATTTTCTATTGTAAATTTATTAGTTTCCGTGACTTATTTACCATTCTTATCCATAAACTTTTTCTTGAAGTTATAATTTAGTTTTTTAGCTTGTTGATGACTTGATATCAAGAAATATAAATTACAGACTAAGGAAGAAAAAAAATATATAGTCCGTGTTTCACAATTAAAGATATATTTAAGTTTTAAAAGTTAATTTGTGAAATTTAAAATTTAAAATCGATACATGTTTATACCATTTTAATATAAACCTCTATAATTATTGTAAAATATATTTTTATTTTAAATAATTTAACAATTTCTTATTAATTTTAAAATTTGAAATTTTAAAAGTTGATTTCAAAAAATTATATCTCTACCTCAGAAGTTAGAACTAAAGAATAATCACATAACATCAAAAAAATTGAAAAAGTACTCCCTTTACTATAATTATTAACTATATAATTTTTTAGGTGAGTATAAAATATAAAATATATTTAAAATATATAGTATTCCTAAAATATTTAATTATTTATAACATGTGTCATTATATGAAAAGTAGGATTATAAATCAATTTTCTAAGTTAAAAACTGCTAAAGTGGCAATGTGCCATCACATTTGATTGACATTTCTGGCAAAAAAACTAAATTAACTACAAAATATTGAAAAATATATTTGTCTTTTCAGTATTTATGGGTAAGGCTGTAAAATAAGCAAACAGTTCGGGCTCGATTCGTACTCGTTCGACTAAAAGTTTAATTCGAGCTCGACTCAAAATATAAATGAGTCAAATATGAACAAATTTTAAAGTTCGATAAATTACTCGAACCTTTTCAAATTATAATTTTCTATTGATACTCGGATCATATTCGTTCGAAAGTTCAAACTGTTCGGGCTCGATTCGAGATCGTACTCGACTCGGTAGCTAAACGAGCCTCAATTAAACCTTATTTTATATACTCGATAAATTTTGTAAATCAAATCTGAGCAACTTAATACTCGACTCGACTCGGTTCATTTACACCCTTACCCATGGGGAACACCAAGTAAAATTTGTGAAATCCCAAATCTGGGGATCTTTTTAGCTCTATACCATTTTTGTTTTTATTTTTTTCTTCACTTTCTTTTTTATTGTAGGGGCAAAAGAATGAACAACCTTGAATATCTGTATTAGAGATGAATGATAGTAGTATACTTTAATCCAAGTAAATTTTGTAAAGGGAATATCATAGAATAATACTCCGTGTATATATATATATATATATATATATATATATATATATATATATATATATATATATATATATATATATATATTTGTTCCACTAAATAGTACTACCATTTGTAAGTTTATTTATTTATTTCAACAAATAGATTTTTTTATATTTGTATTATATGACAAAATATTGTCAAGATGAATAATGCTATTATCACATAAATATGGTGACATAACTCTCACATACTGCGAGGTGGCAGTATATGATTTGTTGTTGAGTTAAGTGGGTCATGTCAATAACAAATCACATACTGCCACGTCAGCAGTATATGAGAATTATGTGATTGTTTTATGTGACAGTAGCATGACTGTTGTCAAGATTATCATCAGAGTAACACTACTATTCATCAAAATTCAAAACTATTCTATCTGTCTCATAAAAAGTTTGATTTGTAAGAAAAATATTAGACAAAAGGAGTCTTAATTTTATTGATGGATATAAAAGGACATAATATCTTTAAATATAACAACACAATTTCACTACTAATTTATCATTACAAAACTTTACACTCATTATGGTTAGGAATAAGTATGACTATTTTTGTATAATAGATGGTTTATTAGATTAAATTCTCAATAAATTTATAGATAAAAAAATAAAAAAAATTGTCAATTTTATAAATGACACATTTTTCTGTTCTCCTTTTAGAATGTTATTGTTAATATTGTTTACAATCAGATTCAGCATGGAGCTTATAAACAAAAAAGAAAAGAAAAAAAGAAAAAAGACACCCTCAATTTCAAGTGCTTCAACCAAAATTTCTTTAAAATCAAAGTATTTGAATTCCCAAATTTATTGTTCAAAAAAAAAAGTCCCACATTTTGATAATTGCAATAAATACCATTAGCAAGACCTGTCAAAACTCCCATTTAATGTCATATTTAAGACTCCATAAAGAACCAAGTAGATGAATTCTTGATTCTAGTGTTTACACATTACAAAAGCATTAAAATCCAACTAGATAAACATAAACATTTTGGTCAAAGATTGTTGCTAAATCCACCCACAGAAAATGTAATCAACCAGCAAATTTCTCATTTTTCGAGCATCAAAATAAAACTACCCAGCACTAGTCACACTATTCCCCTCCCCTTCAAATATATATACACATCTATATATACACATATACATATAAAATATAGAGAGAGAAGGAGATCTGCTTAATTTTCATTCACAAATATTCCTACCCACATTACGTGTTGTAGGCATGTAGCTTTAACTCTTGTCTTTACTCTTGTTCCTGTTCTTCTTGTTGGGGGTTTCTAGTTTAATTACATCTTTGGCTTGTAGGTATGTGATTTCTTGATTTCTTTTCTTTTCTTCCCCATTTTTGCACTTTTTGTTAATGAAAAAGTAAACTTGTTATTTGCTTCTTTTCAAGTATCGAGTACTAGTTTTCCTCATTCTTTCACCTTATTATGCATGTCTGAAGTGACTTGGATTAATTTTTTTAGTTTTCTTGTTTTGGGTGTTTGATTTCTTGATCTGGGTAGTGGTATATGGATCTGGGGATTGTTTGTTAGAAATGGGGTTTTCCCCTTTCGCTGGTAATAATTAATTTGTTCTGCTATTATCAATTTCTATGTTCCTCCTTTCTTACTCTTCTTCTTTCTTCTTTTTTTTTTCTTTTTTGAACAAGAAATAGTTGTGATGTTCACCTGGATTCATTTGTAATGATTTTCATGCACCTTTTGCTGATATGGGTATCTTTGATTTCTTAAAGATGTTACTTTGAACTCTTCCCCTGCTTTAGCACTCCAGATTGCAGTTCCAATCTGAAAAAAAAAAACATGGGAATTCTTATTTTCTTAAAATACATTTCTTTTTGTTTCTCTCCCAAGTTGGAAGTCTGTATCTAAATTTAAGTAAAGAAACAATCTTTTTAAATATTTCAAAAAGAAAAAGCATCACTTCTGATTTTGCGGATTGGATAGAGAAACTTAAAGTTCTGATTTCCTTCTTTGTTACTCTTCCACAGCTTTCAGTGGGGTCCATGGTTTTTGAATTATGATAAATTTTGTGGTGCCTAGTTCTTTGATTGATTTGTGGATAAATCTTTGATTTGCCTATATCTCTTTCAATATCTTGTCCACAGTGATGATCTTGTTTTTTCTTTTGAACTAAAGGCGTGATTTTTTTCCTCATTTGTTTAATATTATTAATTATAGGCAAATATCCATTTAAAATTTATGCTAAAATATATTTTCTTGATTATGTGGATTTGTATATGAGACAGCTGTGTTCCCCTTTTACTCTAAATGTCGTTGGGTATGCTATATAGATTATTGACATATACTTTTGCTACATGATATAATGAATTAAAAAAATGATTATTTTATGCTTTTGTGCTGTTTTTCTGCAGAAAAATTTAGATGGAGGTGGCTAACTTTAGATGTTGGGATGAACTAATTCCTGATGCACTTGGCTTAATCTTCAGAAATCTTTCACTCCAGGAGGTTCTAACAGTGGTTCCGAGGGTATGCAAATCATGGAGCAAAGCTGTGACTGGGCCTTACTGCTGGCAAGAGATTGACATTGAGGAATGGAGTTATTATCAGTCTCATACTGACCAAATTGAGCGAATGCTTCGGTTGTTGATCATGAGAAGCAGCGGTTCCATTCGCAAGCTCTCCGTTTCTCGCCTGCAAAATGACCTCATTTTCTCCTTCATTGCTGATAAGTAAGCCGAATCTCATAGTATTGTGATGAAGTTTTGTATTCTAGTTTTATTGTAGATTCTACTCTGATTGCTGGTGCAGAATTCATATATTACAAACCATTTAGGAATTTACAATTTTTTGATAAACAGGAATTGATTTGCTATTAGTCTAGTTTTGTTGCCAATGTGATATGCTCGACAATTCTGTGGTTCATACTACCTATTTAGTTTAGTGCACTCAGGAATTTGTCCTATCTGGCTTTACATAAATGTACATAATCATAAGTCTAGGAAAATGTCTATTTGTTGTGAGAAAAAATTGGATTTGTATAGGGTTAACGCTCTTTTCATTTTCTTGTTTTGGTTCAGATAATGTTATTCTCACTACGCAAGTTATAATTATGTTATATGATCCATCAGTTAGTTCAAATGTGAAATGTGGTTACTATTTCTTTTCTCTTTTTTTTCTTTATGTTTTGCTAGTGCTCGCTCCTTGCATACGCTGCAGTCTGCCTAGAAGCAAAATGAGTGACTCGATTGTGGAGCAGGTTGTAGGGAGGCTTTCCTAGCATCACTTTCTTGGATTTGAGTTATTGTGGTAAAATCGGAACTCGAGCATTAGAGGCAATTGGAAAACACTGTAAATTGCTTGCAGGGCTGTGCTGGAACATGCATCCATTAGATATGGTAGGCAAGCCTTCACAGAATGATGAGGCTCACGCCATCGCCACCACCATGCCGAAGCTCAAGCACCTTGAGATGGCTTATCTTTGTCTCGACACAACAAGTGTTCTAGAGATCATCTCCAACTGTCCCGAGCTCGAGTTTCTTGATTTGAGAGGGTGTTGGGATGTGAAACTCGATCACAAATGGCTCAAGGAAAAATTCTCAATGTTGGAGGTGTTGGGGCCTCATGTCGTGGACCATTTGGACAGGAACGGTTACTGGGAATGGGAGGATTCTTCGGATTTCTCGGATTCTGTTTACGATTATGAAAGTTTGGATGCATGGGATGATGATGGTAGGCTGGAAGGTCTAGAGTTGACGTTTTACGAAGGACAAGGCGAGGATTTGGGCTATGGTTGGCCTCCATCTCCTTAAATCATTGTAAGAAGGTCTTTACTTCGACTAGTAGTAGGAGCTAATTACTTGTTGCTTAAACTTTAGAGCTTATATATGCTATCTAAATGTATGTGTTTTCAATGGGAATGAATGAAGATATGCGTGTTTCTTTTCCATCAAAATCTATTCTTTGCACATTTTGATTTTAGTTCTTGCTTGTAAAAAATGCCTCTTAGGTTTCAATCAAGAATATTTTGAGATAAAGAGATTGAGCCAAGCTTAAATGCGCCGAGCTGAGCTTTGTTCACAAACAACTCGGTTTGTTTACGGCTCTACATTTGAGTTGATGCTTGTAAAATGCCTCAATGTTTCAGTCAAGAATTTGTTTGAGATCAAAAGATTGAGGGGTTTACTGTCTGCAGCAAAGCATAGTGTGGGAGATAGCAATGTTGTTTTGTTCAAAAGCAAAAGTGGAAAGAATTAACTGAATAAGATTTAGTTTTTTCTAACTTTGGACTAGTGTACTTGGGTCTTCTCCATTAAATTGGCTACAGAATTTCAGTAAATTCTGTTTTGATATGTTTCATGATACTCCCTCTCTTCCAGAAAAAACAGTCATTTACCAAAGTTTTTTATTTTTCACGGAAGAGTTCTTTTTATTGGTAGTAATTTAAAATAACATAATGTTTCAAAGTTTGTCATTATAATTTTATTATTATATTATCACCAGGTTGTTAAAACCTGCAATGATATCAAAGATTAAGAATTTGTTTAACTTAACAATAGTTTCATATATGAAACGAGTATCTTAAGTAAAAGTTAATACAAAACATAATCAGTAGCCTTCTAATTTGATTTCTACAGCGGCAAATACTAGTCCTCAACATTATCTTTTTATTTATTTATTTAAAAAAAGTAAAGAAATTGAACTATTAGATAGTGGTCGGGGGTTTCAAACCCACTAAACACCTAATTGATATGTTAATATATCGATTCAAAAGTGATGTACCACTGATTTACGTATTCGATGTGGTGCATCACTCGTTCAATAACAATATCAGTACTGCATTGCACAGCCTTTAATTTATTTTTATCAAAATTGTAGTAGTCATCGATTCAGTTAAAAATAGACCAATTCAATTCGGTTTGATCAGTTTAAATTCAATTTCGGTTCAAATTGCCATTCTTATATAAGAGAACAAAATTATAACACATTATTAATGAAATAGCATGACATGATGAAAAAGATGAGACAAACTTAAATACAAGGAGGGTGAAAACATTGAATTATATGGAAATATCTAGACAATAACATAGAAAGACTTGGTTTAAGCACAAGAAATAAAGAGATGTTTGTTCGTTTGTTCTGTTCATTCTTTTGGTCTGTGTTGATCATAACTCAAAACAATGGGGTTGAGTAGTTTAGTGAGATTCACATGATCACATGTGATTCATGTCTTTGGATCTTGTACTTTATTATTTCAAAGTCCTTTTGAGATGTGTGATTACCACTATTAGTTAAATAGTGTAAATTTTGGGCATTCTCCCATGTTTAGTAGTTCTATAATATTATATAGGAGTATTACTCTTCCTTTTTCACACACCAAAAAAAATCGACTTTTTTTTAAGGTTAATTTGTAAAATCTTAAATTTTAAAATTAACAAAATTTATATAATTTTAATTTGCATAACTGTAGATTTTGTAAACTACTATATTTAAAAGTACTATTACTTATAAAATTTATTATTTTCAAAATTTAAATAAATTTATATTAATTAACATTATTGAATTTCATCATTTGAATCTAAAAAAAATTGGAAATGGAAGGTACTAGTTAATTATAAAAGCTCACGTTTCTATGGATTATCTTACTCCCTCAATAACTGTCGTTTTAGCTTGATGCACATGGATTAAGAAAGTCATTTAATGCTATCATTTATTAATTAAAATTTGTGTAAAATTCCATCACTACCCCTTTATGGGAAGTTGAAAACTATTAATACAAGAAAAGAAATTTCTTGGGACAATGAGAGAAGGTAAGGGTGATATAAAAAAGTAAATAATTTATTCTCTTAGAAAGTTGTAAACGACAAATAAATTGAAAAAAAAAAAATTCTTCTAAAACGACAGTTATTATGGGATGGAGGTAGTACTATATATAAAAGTAGAATAGATTTAATCTTAATTGCTTAATTTTTTTTCCTCCAAAATACAAAACTATTCCCTCCAAAACAAAATATTTTCCACACCCCCCCCCCCCCCCCCCCCCCCCCCCCCAAAAAAAAAAAAAAATTAGATTATACTATTACACGTTTTTAACAAAAAAAAAAAACTTTTCATTATCTTACTCTCCTAAAATGCTATTTATCACCACCAATAATCAATAATTATTTTTCTCCAAAATAAAATATTTTTTCGACCAAAAATCCGATTATACTTTGACACGTTTTGAACAAAAAAACCTATTCATTATCTCACTCTCCTTCTTTAATGTTATTTATTATCATCAATAATAAATAATCATTTCCTCCAAAACAAAACACTTTTCTCCTCAAAAATCAGATTATACTTTTACACGTTTTGAACAACAAAAAAAAAACTCTTCATTAGCTCACTCCCCTTCTTTAATGCTATTTGTCACCATCAATAATCATCATACTATATATAAAAGTAGAGTAAACTTAATCTCAATTGCTTATGTTTTTCCCTCCAAAACACAAAACTATTCCTCCAAAACAAAACACTTTTTTTCCCAAAAATCAAATTATACTTTTACACGTTTTGAACAAAAAACAACTATTTATTATCTCATTTTCCTTCTTTAATGTTATTTATCACCATCAATAATCATCATACTATATATAAAATCATACTATATATCATACTATATATAAAAGTAGAATACACTTAATCTTAATTGCTTAATTTTTCCCTCCAAAATACAAAACTATCATACTATATATAAAAGTAGAATACACTTAATCTTAATTGCTTAATTTTTTCCTCCAAAACACAAAATTATTTCCTCCAAAATAAAATATTTTTCCCTTTAAAAATCAGATTATACTTTTACACGTTTTGAACAAAAAAAAACTCTCCATTATCTTACTTCCATTCTTTAATGCTATTTGTCACCATCAATAATCATCATACTATATATAAAATCATCCTATATATAAAAGTAAAATACACTTAATCTTAATTGCTTAATTTTTCTCTCCAAAACATAAAACTATTCCCTCCAAAACAAAACATTTTTTTCCTCAAAAATCAGATTATACTTTTACACGTTTTTAACAAAAAAAAACTCTTTATTATCTCACTCCCCTTATTTAATTCTATTTATCACCATCAATAATTAATAATCATTTCCTCCAAAATAAAACACTTTTTTCCCCAAAAATCAAGTTATACTTTTACACGTTTTGAACAAAAAAAAAACTCTTCATTATCTTACTCCCCTTCTTTAATGCTATTTATCATCATCAATAATCATCATACTATATGATAGGTCTCCAAACTAATCAGTTTATTTTGATGATGTTGATGATAACAACCTTAGTAAATAGGATTAATATAAAATAGGAATCATCTCTATAAGATTATTATTATAAATTGATTTTAACTATCCTATTTTATTCCTATCAAAAAAAAAATTTCATCCTAAAAATTAAATTTATTTTTCTTGACTTTGATAAATTAATTATCAAGTGTTAATTAAATTTATTCAAATATTAACATTTCTTAAGGCAAGGAGATTCCTATTCTCTTCTAAAATGATTTTCTAAAAATTCTTATTGGGCAACAAGAATTCAAGATCATTTACTTATAATATATATATATATATATATATATATATATAAATGCATGCATGTGTCGTGTGTGTGATGAAAGCATGCATGTGACCGTGTGTGAAAGTGTGTATGCAAGATGTGTGTGTGCGCGCGCAAATGTGAAGTACATGTAGGAAACTTTGAAAAATAAAAAGGCATAACCTTTGTGCTTGGTTCAAAAAAAATTGCATGCAAATCTTTTGAAAATAAAAACATGATCACTTTTCAAAAACTATTCTTTCGGATTTTGCTCAATCAGTGTGCTCACTTTTAATCCGGATCCTTAATTTTTCATCCATACAATTTGAACTTTTGATTCAAAAATCAAATTTTAAAAATTACTATTTTGCCCTTAACTTCAAAATCCTATAAATAGGAGGCTTTTCATTCATTCCAAACTTATCAATTTACAAAGAAAAGAGAAGGTATATCTCCTTGCCTACATAATCTCTCTGCAAAAAGCTTTCTCTTCATCTTCTAATTCAAAGTTCTATTTCTTGAAAGAAGATTAAATTGGTCAAAGTAGTTGAGATAAGTCATTAAATTTTTACATTTATATTATCTCATAACTGCTTATATTTATAGAAATATTAAAGATAAATTGTTATACACACACACACACACACACACACACACATATATATATATATATATATATATATTTAATCTATCAAATATTATAAAAAAATTTGTACTTAGATACCGGATAATTCAGATATTATTTCATATCTCCGAAACGGTCTTTAAATCTTAAGTAATTTTTTATTAATATTGATATATTATATAAGTATTGAAAAATATTTATATAATTATCAGATTGTGAAACACACAATTTGGTCAGTACTTAGATACAAGATAATTCGGATGTTATTTCTATGAAATTCTTCGAAACGGTCTTTAAATTCTGAGTGGCCAAATTTTCGCAACATAGATCAAATATAATATAATATATATAAGTGGGTGAATATTTATCATACTGAATTGTTATACACATTTATATATATATATATATATATATTAAATATTATAAAAAGTCTATACTTAAATACCGGTATGATTCGGATGTCATTTTTATGAAATTCTCCGAAAAGGTCTTTAAATCCTAAGTAACTTTTTATTAATATTGATACATTATATAAGTATTGAAAAATATTTATATAATTATCAGATTGTGAAACACATAATTTGGTCAGAACTTAGATACCGGATAATTCGGATGTTATTTCTATGAAATTCTCTGAAACGATCTTTAAATCCTGAGTGGCCAAATTTTCACAACATAGATCAAATATAATATAATATATATACGTGGGTGAAACAAATTTCATCAAGTACTATATAATTGATAAATCTGTTATATTTGATAAACTTTCATAAACAAGTATTTCAATTATAAATTTACTTATTAAACAAAAATACGTGTTGCACTATAAGTGATTTTATATGGTTTTCTATAATCAAAGTTATATCTATTCAAAAGCATAGAAACACACTCTTTATAAAGAATTTTTTTTCTAGAATTATTTAAACCATAGAAAAATATTCTTTATAAAAGAAAAGAAATTCTTTATAAAAACTGCATCAATTTACATATCTGCTTATCTGAAGCATCTCATATAAAAGTCTTGAACTTTTATTTATTAATCATAAATTATATATATGCTTATCTGAAGCATCTCATATAAAAGTCTTGAACTTTTATTTATTGATCATAAATTATTTATCTGTTTATCTGAAGCATCTCATATAAAAGTCTTGAACTTTTATTTATTGATCATAAAATACATATATGCTTATCTGAAGCATTCCACATAAAAGTCTTGAACTTTTATTGATCATAAAATTTATATCTGCTTATTTAAGAAGCATCAACTATAAAAGTTATTTGAACTTTTATAAATTTGTACTAAACTTTATCTGTTTACTTTAGAAGCAAATTCAAAATTATATTTTTGTAAAAAGGAAAAGAGTAGTTAGTTTATTTTATATCTGTGAGAAAGATAAAAATTCTTTGACCAAGATCAGAGTCTTAGAGAGGTCAGCTGGGAGTTCGGTCTCTAGTGAACTTGTGTGGTGAGGAAGAGATTGTTGTTTCAAGACTAGGTTATAGAATAGTTCTAAGCTCTAAAAAGAAGGTTCAACTAAGCTTGAGGAAGGAGCTGAGAGTTCGCTGTCCAAGATAAGTTAGTTGTGAAAAAGTTGTAAGTTGATCTATAAAACTTTGTAAAGGTTTCTCCACCTAGTGAAGGAGTATTTATTAATGGGAGTAATAGGATCTCAAGCCCTGGAGAGGAGCTTGAGACTGGACGTAGCAATATACCCGAGCTGTATATTGTGAACCAGATAAATCTCTGTGCATTATGTGATTGAATTTTTCTAACTCTACATATTAATTTCTGACACTATATATTAATTTGTTAAAAATTCAAAAAGGCCTGAGATAATTTTTTTAATCCAGTAATAATCCATTCAACCCCTCTTCTAGATTATTATTAGACTTTCAATTGGTATCAGAGCGGTGCTCTTTAGCTTGTTTGTTAAGTGAATACGGGCATATCTAAGGGTAGATCCATCTATGGCCTACAATGCTACCGGTTGCGGAGAAGGACTATCAATGTCTAGACCTCCACTATTTGATGGCACAAACTTTGCCACCTGGAAGAATAGATTCAAAATCTATGCCAAGTCACAAGGAATCAAAATCTGGCTGGCAATAAAACGAGGTGTAAGAAGTCTCACAAAAATTGAAGGTGAAAAGATCATTGAGAAAGATGCTAATGAATTCACCACTGAAGATGAGGAGACCATGAATATAGCCGCCAAAGCCGAGCAAGTGCTTACCAGTGCTCTTATAGAAAAAGAATACAAAAGAGTTAGCAACTACAAGAATACTAAAAAAATCTGGGAAAAATTAATTTTAACCTATGAAGGAACCAATCACATCAAAGAGACCAGAAAAGATGCTCTAATCTAAGAGTATGAAAGCTTCAAGTTAGAAGAAGGTGAAAAAATCATTGATATGAAAACACGCTTTTCCAGAATCATTGATGAACTGGAACAATTGGGAAAAGCTTACACAACAAATGAGAAGAATAGAAGAATCCTCAAAGCTCTTCCATCTGTATAGAAAATGAAGGTCACAACCATCAAGGAAATTCAAGATCTAACTGCATATCCTCTTGATAGCCTTATTGGAAATCTTCGTGCCCATAAAGTCGACATGCTAGTCGAAAAAGCAGGATCAGATACAGATCTCAAAAAGAAAGAGATCGCTTTCAAAGCTTTACTAGTTGATCAAGAAAGCGATGATGAGGAGTTAAATGAAGAACTTTTGAGTCTAGATAATAACAAAGTTGCTTTATTATCAAGAAAACTCAGGAGAGTAATACAAAGTAAAGCAAAAAGATATGGCAAAGGCTTTATGAAAACAAACAATAACTTCAACAACTTCAGAAACAAGCAAGCCTTCAAACCAAAAGCACAAGGAGCAAACTTCAAAGCCAACAACAACAATTTCAGAAATGCTGGCTCCAATGAAAATTCAAATACATGCTTCGAATGCAATCAACCTGGACACTTCAAGAAGGATTGCCCTAAACTAGCCAACAACAAAGTGCTAGTGGCTGAAGAAGGCTGGGATCTAAGTGATGAAGAAGTAACTACTGAACAACCCGAGGAAATTGCAAATCTATGTCTAATGGCAGACAATGAATCATCACCAAAATTTAAGATAAATTCAGAACATCAATTACCTAGTACTTCATTTGTCACAATTAGTCTAGATAGCATAAATGAAGAACATCATGAACTACAAGAAGCATATAATTGTCTTTATGAAGAAAATGAAATAATTAAAGAAGATTTTATTAAACTAAAATGTCATTAGAAAATTAATTAAAACTAATAGAAATCTAGAAATAGAAAATTCAAATCTAATCATAATTAATGAAACTTTAAAAGAAAAAAAATGAGAAACTAGAAAATGAATATTCAGAAAATCTTGTATTAAAAGAAGAACTAGAGAAATTAAAAAATAAAAATAAAAATCTCGAAATAGAAAATTCAACACTTATTATTTCTATTGAAAATCTTGAAATTGAAAATTCAACTCTTGCGGTACTTATTAAAGATTCTCAAACACTAAATCAAGAGTTAAGTAAAGAAATTGAAACAGTCAAGGAAGAAAATTCCTCTCAACAAATAAAAGATAAAAATGAAGAATCCACCTTAATAAATCAACTTAGAATGTTGACTATAGAACGGGATGATTTAAACTCAACAGTTATAAAATTTACAAAAGATAAAGAAAATTTTGATGTTATGCTCAGTCAACAAAGATGTGGTTTTAACAAAGAAGGATTAGGATATATCGGAGAATCTAGTAAGACAAAAGATAAAGGACTCTACTATGTTAAAAACAAAGAAAAAGAAAGTCATGCATCTCCTTTTTCTAAATGTTCTTACTGTAACAGGAATGATCATTCTGTTTACTCATGTAATGCCAAAAATGAAAACTACAAAGGGAAAATGATTTGGGTACCAAAAGAAACTTACAATACAACCATTATCACAATAAGAAAATCTCATGAAGGATCATTTAGAAACATCCATCAAAATCCTTCAAGATACATTAATAGAGCAAATCATGCATCTTACAGATATGCTACTCATAGAACACTTGTGTCCACTAATATTTATTATCGTGTACCAAATTTTGTAAAGGAAAATACTAATGATCCTTATACAAAATGGAGAACTTGCCCAAAGGACCCTTCTCATTAAAGGGTACCAGTCTGTGAACTTAATATATGTTGCAGGTATGTCTCACATTTGACTCTAGTAATAATAAATGGTACCTTGATAGTGGTTGTTCAAGACACATGACATGCGACAAAACGAAACTGAACAATCTACAAGCTACAGACTGTGATAACATTTGGAGATAGCAACAAAGGTAAAGTTATTAGAATTGGAAGTATTGGCAATAAACACATAACCATCTCTAACGTTCAATTAGTCACAGGACTCAGGTACAATCTTCTAACAATTAGTCAATTATGTGATAGTGGTTTTAAAATAACCTTCAGTCCTCATAATTGTTCAATATTTGACCAATTTGGTAAATTGATTCTATTATATCCTAAATGTCAAAATGTTTACACGTGTGACCTAGATACATACTCACATCTTGACAATGTGTGTCTTGTATCTGCCAATGACAATCCATGGTTGTGGCATCGTAGGTTAGGACACATTAACATGAAATTAATAAATAGCATATATTCTAAAGAACATGTCCGTCGTCTTCCTAAAATAAAATTTCTAAAAGACCATATCTGTGAAGCCTGTGAATTAGAAAAATAAATACACACATCTCATAAACCTAAGCTCATAGTGTCAACCTCTCGAGAATTTGAACTCTTACATATGGATTTGGTTGGTCCTATCCCTAAACACAACATGGGGGGTGCTATTTATATTCTAGTCCTAGTTGATGAATATTAACGATTCACATGGTTTGACTTTCTAAAATTCAAAAATGAAGCGATAAACTCCTTCTCAACATTATGCAAGAAAATTCAAAATCAACAGGGAAACTCTATTGTTTATATTCGGTCTGATCATGGAAAAAAATTTGACAATTTCATAATGTTCTGTGATGAGCACGGTATAAGCCATAACTTTTCTGCTCCATACACACCACAATCAAATGGTGTTGTAGAAAGGAAAAATCGTACCTTACAAGAAATGGCCAACACTATGCTAAATGAATACTGTCTTCCTAAATACTTTTGGGCTAAGCAATTGCTACATCTTGTTATATCCTAAATCGAGTCTTGCTAAGACCGGTGTTGTTGAAAACACCCTATGAGCTTTATTATAAAAGAACTCCAAAAATAAATTACTTTCATGTTTTTGGGATTAAATGTTTTATTTTAAACACTCAATAATATTTGGTGAAATTTGATCCCAAATCTGATGAAGGAATATTTCTGGGATATTCACTTAACAATAAGGCTTATAGAGTATTCAACAAAAGAACTCTAGTTGTTGAGGAGTCAATGAATGTAACTTTTGATGAATTTGAACCTCCACCTAAATATAAAGAGCTCGTAGATAATGATGTTGTCATTAAAGACATTCTTAGAAATATGAAAGAACTAAAAATAGACAATACTTCTCTACTTGTAAATGTTAATCCTCTTGAAAATCTTAATCCACAGTTAAATGACTTATCGAAGGAAACACCTGTCATTAGAAATCATCCTATAGAAAACATAATTGGTGATATCGATAAAGGGATTCTTACGAGATCACAAGTTCAAAATCTTGCTGGTCACTTATCCTTCTTATCTCAAATCGAGCCTAAAAACATAAAAGACGCATTGCTCGACGAAAATTTGATTATAGTTATGCAAGATGAACTTGAATAATTCACAAGGAGCAAAGTTTGGGAATTAGTTCCAAAACCTGAGAAAACTTCTATTATTGGAACTCGATGGATTTTTCGTAATAAATTAGATGAAAATGGAACTGTCATACGAAATAAGGCAAAACTAATTGCACAAGGGTATAATCAACTTGAAGGAATTGATTACGATGAAACTTATTCTCCTGTTGCTAGAATTGAATCTATACGAATGTTACTAGCCTTTGCATGCCATAAAGATTTTAAACTATTTCAAATGGATGTCAAATCTGCCTTTTTAAATTGTATTATTGAGGAGGAAGTTTATGTTAAACAACCTCCTGGTTTTGAAGATACTAATTATCCCGATTATGTGTATAAACTGCATAAAAATTTATATGATTTAAAACAGGACCCAAGAGCATGGTATGAACGATTAAGTAAATTCCTATTAGAAGATGGATTAAAAAGGGGTACCATTGATACTACTTTGTTCACAAAATATAAAAATGATGATATCCTTATTTTACAGATATATGTTGATGATATCATTTTTGGTTCTACTAACATTTCTTTGTGCAATGATTTCTCCGAAAGCATGAGTAAGGAATTTGAAATGAGTATGATGGAAGAATTAAATTTCTTCCTAGGATTGCAAATCAAGCAAGGAGAAAAAGGTATTCATATCTCTCAATCTAAATATTGCAAAGAAATGATTAAAAAATTTGGATTAGAATCTATAAAACCTCTTAACACTCCTATGTCAACTATTGATAAATTAACTGCTGATGAAAATGGAAAAAGTGTTGACACTAAGAAGTATAGAGGAATGATTAGTAGTCATCTATATATTACAGCCAGTAGACCTGACATTATGTTCAGTGTCTGTAAATGTGCTAGATTCCAATCAAACCCTAAGGAATCACACTTGATTGCAGTAAAAAGAATATTTCGTTACCTAAAGGGAACTATAGATATAGGTCTGTGGTATCCTAAAGGTCAACCATTTGATCTTGTTTGTTTCTCAGACTCTGACTATGCCAGTCATCATGTTAATCGAAAAAGCACAAGTGGCACGTGTCAGTTTCTGGGTGGATGCTTAGTTTCTTGGTTCTCTAAGAAACAAAACTCAGTGTCCATCTCAACCACCGAAGTAGAATATATAGCTGCTGCACGATGTTGTGCACATATATTATGGATGAAACAAATCCTGGCTGATTACAATAAAAATTTTAACTGTGTCTCAATTTTATGTGATAACACGAGTGCTATAAACTTGAGTAAAAATACTATATTACATGCTAGATCAAAACATATAGATACCAGACATCATTTTTTACGCGATCATGTAAACAGTGGCATTATCAAGTTAGAACATATCGACACAGAATTAAACACTGCAGACATTTTCACTAAACCTTTAAGTTCTGAAAGATTCTGCAAACTGCATCTGAATTTAGTTATGTTAGATATCTCAACCTAATTATCATTACGTTTAAAATATTGTGTTGTTAATAATTTTATTAAAACTATTATTATTTCTAAAAGTTATATATAGTATCAATATATATTTTTTAAATTATAGTATATGTAAAAAAAATTTAATTATCAAATATATATTTAGTTGACATAAGTATCTCTTTGTATATGTATACTATTCACCTTTTATAACTAATTATCATATAATATACATTACGTGTTTATTTTTTATAAAAAGGGGGGGGGGATTTCTTTTAAATTCTTATATGTTTAATTAGTTAATACTTTTGTTGATTTAAAATATGATAGTAGTTTTATAAATATTTTTATAATATATAAATATTTTCATATTTTATAGTTAACATAAGAAATATACCTTGTTAATATTTTTAAAAAATAATATTTTAAAAAATTTTTTAATACGAATATTTCAATTATCAGTATAATTATACTCTTATTATATACAATTAATAATTATTAATACGAATATTTATATTATATATTTTCTTTGTAAATATTAATTATTTATATATTTAATAATCAAAATTTAAAATTTTAAAATAATTTTAAACCATTTATTCTTATTTAATATGTATATCTATATATATATGTATGTATTTATATATAAATTATCAAGATCAAATCTGGGCCGTTGGTCAAAGGAATCAATCTAACGGTGCAATTCATATCCAATCCGAGGCTGCCCATTCGACCAATTAGGAGCCACTAGCACGAAACACACGGATTAAGTCGAACTACCGTCCGATCATCAACAGAAAGCACAATCCAATCTCAGTCGTTGGATTCAAACCAATCGATCGATACAAATTCAGAAAATTATCGAATCAATCGTGACTGCCCTTCAATTTTAAACCTAAGCCTCAACCGTTCGATCAGTCCATTTACCCTAAATATAAATAGCCAGAATTTTTCTTCTTCTCATTTTTCACTCTTCTCTCTCTCTCTCTTCAGCCGACTCTCTCACCATCTCTATCTCTCTATCTCGACTTCTCACAAAACCCTAACTGTTCTTTATCAAAAATGAATGTTCTTCAGTCAAAATTAGGAGATTTTAAACCGATAAATCGATTCTACACCCTTGATTTGGTCTATCCACCACTCAAAAATTCATTCTTGTTCAAAAATCGCCTACTGTTAGACCTCTTCTCTCATTTCAGAACAATATTTCTGAGTTTAAACTTCGGTTCTAAACTCCATTTTTGTTCAAGTTTTTTCTGAACTTCGTTTCTGAGTTTGATACACCGATCTTTGATCTTCAAATCCTAGTTTCTCTGGTATGTTCTCTTTTATCCAATTTTTTTTGTACATATATATATTTTACATTATATAAAAATAGTTCAATATATATATATATATATTACTTAGATAATCTGGAAAAAAAAATCAATTCGTAGTATGTCTCAGTTTTATTTAAATATATATATATATATACATAAATATATATCTTCATAAATATATATATATATATATAGATATTTTATATATATATTTTCATAAATATATATATATATATATAATATTTTTATAAATATTTTCATAAATATATATATACTTGTATATTTTAAAATATCTTTCTTAAATATTATTATCTTTAAACCGATTTACCGATTCTCTTTCTTCTCTTTGACATTCTCCTCTCTCCTCTCAGTTCATCATTTCCTTTGTTTAAATTCTTAACACTGTCTGTCTCAGATCTTCATATATATATATATATATATATATATATATATATATTACTCTTATTTCTGGTTAACTCTCTCTCTCTCAAAATTTTCTTTCGAAAATTTTTAATTGACAATTGAATTTTTTTTCTGATATTTGTCTTAACCCTAAACCTTTTAGAAGAATATATATATATATATATATATATATATATATATATATATATATACGTTAATTAATTTTCTCTTTTGATTTTTTAAAAACACAAAACCCTAATTTTTATCTTTTAATCTCTGTTGAACCCTAAATTTTACAAACCCTAATTTTTTTTCGAATATTCTCTAACTTTCTGTTTGTCTGAATAAAAAAAAGGGGGATTTTTTTTACTAACTATTATCTATTCGGTTTCACTCACATACCATTTTATACTTATATTTGTGCCTATTCTAACAAATTGTTTTAAAGCTTATGTAATTTGATTTGTTGCTGGGCTTGAACGAAATACTCAGTATTACATGTGTGTTATACGAATAAGCTTGCATGTAACATTTCTTTCTCTCTCTGTTTATAGCAGTGCACGAAATGCACTGTTGATGGGTTTTTGACTGAAATGTTTTGTGTACTGATGGGATTTAAGCAAATGATAAATAGTTGTTTACATTTCTTTTCCGATCACATACTTGCTGAATTGGGATATATGACATGTTTTATTGTTATGGGTTAAAACCTCTAGGTTTAAACCTTTATTTTTGGGTAATTTTCTTTATAGCATCTATACTGAATTGGGATATATGACATATTTACTGTTATGAGTTAAAATCTCTAGGTTTGAACCTCTGTTTTAGGATTTCTTTGTTCTGATAAAATCTTTACTGTTTTGAGTTGCTGTGATATATGACTGGTATCTATATTTTTCAGAATAATAAGTTTCTGACAAATTTGAACTATAGTTATTGATTGTTCTCTCTGCTAGCATGCTCACCTACTCTGTTTTTAGTCGAACTTATTTTGACATGAGGTCACTATAACTAATATTGAGCTGCTTGGACTATTTTTTCTCGTGTTTACCATCTGTTTTATGAAGTAAAATCAGAAATTGATTGGACATTTTCTTTTTGTTATACTTAAAACTTAGTCACATCTATTCTTTATCTTGTCTAGAACATGTCTGAGACCTGAACACTTATTAATGTATGCATTTATCTTCACTTATCTACCACTTCTATAAATGGCATATTCACAGACTTACTTCATATGCCCCTTTCACTTCTGTGTGTCCTTGTCTATCTGCATTCCTTATACTATCAATCTTTTTCAAATGGAAGAAGCTTACTCTTCAAAAAAAAAGAGAAGAAACTGCCTCTTCCTTCTGAGTTACACTATGACATATTTGCACCAAAATTTCTCACTATACCTGCACAAGTAAAGTATAGATACGTAAGACACAACTTTATGCCTGACATGACTACTTCTTTCAATAATTTCTATGACCTGTTAGAGAAAATGAAAAATATTGGTTGGAATTGCTTGGTTATTTTCTCTAGTAGACAGATTTCCCTGCTCTCATTGCGGAGTTTTACTCTCACATGACGTTTATTAGAAACACATCTGGTCTGCTAACTGGCATCTAGCTCTACTTGCATACAAGGTGAACAATATATCATTGATGAGCAACTAATTTTAAATGCCTTGAATCTAAATAACAGTATGCTAGAACTGTCTAGAGTCAATGACTATATGCATCCAATTAGTATCTCTACCAATAAGTGCATGACATTTTGGCATAATTTGGCTACTGTGACTGATCAGTTGGTACCTTCTCAGCTCTTTGATAGACCATGCAAAGTAGGGTGTGAGTTTTTCACTCCTCAATGTCAGTTTCTTGCTCGAATATTTAGATATAATCTAATGCCTGTTAGGGAAAACAAACTATTTCATCCCTTTGACTTGGAACTAATAAAATGTGTCTTGAATCAACATATGCCTTACAATCTGCCATATTTTCTGCTGAGTTCATTTGAGTATTGCTATCATCATAATTGTCTGGGTTTTGGTCTTCTCCTCACTCCTATATTTCAATATCTGGCTATCAATGTGCTTAACCACCAGACTCAATATGTTAAGTGTGACGAACGAGATTTTTGTAATTTAATTTGAATATTTATTGAATTAAATAAATATTTTTTGATGATTTAATTATTGAGTTAAATAATTAATTGATGAATTTGTAGTAGATTAATTTAATTATATGTGTTACATTAGTTAAATTAATGTGGGGAAGTATGCATTTAATTGAGCATATTTGATTAAATGAATTATTTAATAAGCATAATATTATTCTAATGAATTTAAGAATTAATTAGAGATTTAATGATTTGACATAATTAATAAATGAGAATTTTAATTGTGTGACTATGTGATTTATTGTAAATTTATTCTATTTTATTTAATTAATTTAAATAAGATTATTTGATTAATAAAGGTGTGACATTATTAAACAATATAATAAAAGTTAATTAAATTAATTGAGAAGGGAGTAATAAAAGGGGACTAGCCAAACAATGCCTTAATGGGGGTTGGGGCCAGTTAACTCATTATGGATTAACTGACCACTATCTCCACCAGTTGCTATATACGCATATTATATACTTATATCTATATCAGTTTCATACAACATATATCATATGTTAGAGTAAAGTAAAGAGAAAAGAGAGAAATTGAGAGAAGAATTGAGTGAAGAGGAGATTGAAGAATTAAGGATATATCATCAAACAAGTAGCAAGGGGTAATTCCTTCGTCTTTAATTTTGAATTCATGTTCTTAAAGTTTTCCATTAATGTATCTCGAGTTCTCTATAAAAATATAGTTTGTGATTATTACATAAAGTGATGATATGTGTTACTAATTAGTCATAACATGTTTTCTAACATGTATTCATGTTTTAAAACAATCAATTGCATATAATTATGCCTTAATTGGATTTTTGTGAAGTTTTCAGAGTTTTTCCATTTACGTGTTTTAAAGGTTCTCTGTGACTTTCAATTTCTAAATTAAACATAACTTCATGGTTTTAATCACGGCAAATTATGCATATATGGTATAAAACATGTTATGAACATCAATTAATATATATATATATATAGTCATATAATCAACAATCGTCGAAATTGTTATACAAATTTATATATATCTATATTTACAGGAAGCTTCTTATGCGTACCACCCGTATGCGGGTGGTACGAAACCCACATGATCCCCTGCATGATTCCCCCCACATGATTTATCTCTCTCTATATATGTATTTAGTAGCTACCTAACAAGGAAACAATAATTAATATTGACAGACACCTAGGATGTTGACAACCACAAGGAAACAATAATTATGTGGGTTTTGTACCACCCGCATGCGGGTGGTACGTATAAGAAGCTTGCTGTCTATATTTAATCTTTTAAATATTATAAAAAGTCTGTACTTAGATACCGGTATAATTCGGATGTTATTTTTATGAAATTCTCCGAAACGGTCTTTAAATCCTAAGTAACTTTTTATTAATATTGATACATTATATAACTATTGAAAAATATTTATATAATTATCAGATTGTGAAACACACAATTTGGTCAGAACTTAGATACCGGATAATTCGGATGTTATTTCTATAAAATTCTCCGAAACGGTCTTTAAATCTTGAGTGACCAAATTTTACAACATAGATAAAATATAATATATATACGTGGGTGAAACAAATTTCATCAAGTACTATATAATTGATAAATCTGTTATATTTGATAAACTATCATACACAAGTATTTCAATTATAAATTTACTTGTTAAACAAAAATATTTGTCGCACTATAAGTGATTTTATATGGTTTTCTATAATCAAAGTTATATCTATTCAAAACTATAGAAACAATTTCTTTATAAAGAAAAATCTTTTCTAAAGTTATTTAAACCATAGAAAAATATTCTTTATCAAAAGAAAAGAAAGTTTTTATAAAAACTGCATCAATTTACATATCTGCTTATCTGAAACATCTCATATAAAAGTCTTGAACTTTTATTTATTAATCATAAATTATGTGACGCCCCCAGAATAGGTTCAATCCACCCAACCCATTTCGAGTCGCCAAATACGTGGCACAGAATCCAAATACAATCTTTTATATCATACGGTCGTGCAAAATACGACCACACAACTGTGAGCTTCAATACATATTGTATGCAATACGAAATATGAACGCTCAAATTCAGTCCCTACTTATTACAATTATTATTACACTATTATACAAAAATAGTGAGGACTACTACTGCTCTAACTATGCTCATCACACTGTTCCCCGACAAGTCCTTGTGACATTCTCATTTCTTGAAGAGGACAATAGAAACAGAGTGAGCTCAACTAGTTCAGTAAAGAATATTATGACTAAGATAATGAAAAATAATTTATCGTTAGTCTTCAATAAATTAGATAAAATATTATGGACAACAAGTTTTAGATCAACAACTGCAGCGAAAATAACAATTAATTATAAGAATTAAGTAGAAAATAATGTCTACTGTCTTCTATGATTTAAAAGTCCATCAATCAATATATATCTCGAATTAAATATTCACCTTTGCACTACGGGCCAAAGATATTCATTTGTATCACCAGTGGTCATGTTCATCTCAACACCTGTTCATCTTTGCACTACGGGCCAAAGATATTCATCAGGTAATCATTCATCTTTGCACTACAGGCCAAAGATAATCATCAAGTAATCATTCATCTTTGCACTACAGGCCAAAGATATTCAGTCATATCATCATTTAGGACTGAGGATGATGAAAAAAATATAAATAACGAATCCAGTGAGATAAAAGACAAAGATTAGGGATTCGTAAATCAGTTTATCCAAGTTCAAAAAGACTTCATAATAATCAATTGTGGAACAAAATTCAAGAATGAAGTTCAAAACTTAGATCCAATCAAAGATAGGAACCATAACAGCCAACTTGGACAAAGAAAAGAGAATTTAATTTTTTCGTAAATAGTACCGTATTCGTGAATAGTGTCATATACGTGAATAGTACCAGTATTCGTAAATAGTAATTTTGATATGAAAAGGTAAAATTTTATAATAAAATTCATACCAATATTTCGGTAAAATGATATTGAAAGAAATAACATCATTTACAAGAAAAATAATATCCCTTACTAGAAGAATAACATCCCTTACCTTAGAAAAATACTGAATCTGACTGGAATATTAGATATTATGCTAAAGAAAACTTGCACTATTTATCAACACTTAAAGTATCTAAATACTCAAAAAAAATACGCTCGATATTATAAAGAAAGAAACTTCTGATCCTGGTGTGATTTTCATTTCTAACTAAACACCTTATTTATAGGAAAATATTTAGCACACCAAAGCTGAATAATATTACCTACAGATGATTTTGAAGACTAGCCAGCATAACATTTTAAAAAAACCCAAATTCAGCAAAATCACACAAAGAAAAGACAGTGGGCCCACCAAAATGTTTAAAACATTTATCAATTCAGACACTTCAATAATTCATAATAAATAGCCCTTTTATCAGAAAAATGCGAACCTTATGTCCATTCCATATGAAATTTAATTCTCTACAATTTTGTAGAAGAAAGATTTTCCAAATTCCGAACGAAAAATGACCCAAATCTACAAACGGATGATTTTTTTCACACCTCTATTTTGACAAAATACATATACAGATAAAAACCCCTGCACCACCTCTTTGAATTTGTTTTTCATCAGCCAAAAACACACCAACAAAAGGACAAGTGGGGCCCACTCACTTGTTTAACATGTTTTTTGTAACAAAAATACTCCGGACCCAATTTGCTCTCTTCCTCCTCATTTTATTCATATATCGTGAATTTATTGTAAAAATATCACTATTATTATATTATTATATTATCACATTATACACTTATAATGTAATATTATAATAATATATTTGAATAAATTATTTTATCGAAGAAGATAAAATATCAATTCTCAATAATTGTCTCTTTTGCTAAAAATTCCTCCGTTTATATCCACAATGAATAAATATTTACTTATCATCTTTATCAATAATTAATTATTCACAAATAATATTACAGAAACCACAATATTGACAACCAGGTCGTTCTCAGGAAAGAGGGGGTCTTCGATAAGGATTTCTCCTTACTGGCGCGCAATTACGCAATCTCTTTCCTAGACAGAACTTCCTTAGACATTGTCAATAATGCTATCTAATAATATTATTCAAATAATATGAATTATTAATTTGATAATGTAAAATACTATGCAATGACAATGATTGAAATATAACATACTGTGCAATACCGTGTGCTACTGTTCAACAATGCATATTACTTTACTTTACCCACCGGGTATTCTAACAGTTTTAACGGTATCGATTACGCAGTTATTTTTAGAAAACTCAATCTTGTCGTTTTTTTCATCCGACAGTTTTTACGTTATGGGGCCCACAAATGGCTGCGCTAGTCGTACGAATATTTCCCGACAACAAGAATATTCCACTACCAAACGAATATTTCCCGACAACAATGAATATTTTATAACCACTTGCTTATTTTGTAAAATTTGCGCATATTACCCATAACTTACCATATTTATCAAATCAACCCCTTACTATTCCAAAATAATATATAGAGGAAATTTAATTTTATTCATAAAAAGTTAGGGTCTTATAACCTCCCCTCCTTATGAAATTTCGTCCTCGAAATTGACGTGCGTACCTGGTATTTCGAAAAGGTGAGGATACCTCGCTTTCATTTCTGATTCCAACTCCCGTGTCATTTCCTCAATAGCATGGTTTCTCCACAAAACTTTGACTTGTGGTATAACCTTTGAGTGTAGGACATGTTCCTGTCTATCCAAGATTTTGATAGGTACCTCCTCGTACGTTAAATCTTCGGCTATCTCGTCTGGTTCCAACTCAATAATGTGGTTTGGGTCTTTCACATATTTACGTAGCACGGATATGTGAAAAACGTTATAAACACGAGACATGCTTGGAGGTAAGGCGAGTCTATAGGCCACAGTTCCTACTCGGTCAAAGATCACAAATGGACCAATGAATCGTGGATTGAGCTTTTCTCTCTTCCTCTCTTCCTAAATCTCTTAACTCCTTTCCACGGAGCAACACGTAACAATACATGATCCCCAATATTAAATTTCACGTCCTTTCGATGAAGATCCGCATAACTCTTTTATCGATCCTGTGCCGTTTGTATACGTTGTCGGATCATTTGAATCTTTTTCGTAGTCATACGTACTAACTCTGGTTCCAACAATGTTGCTTCACCCACCTCATCCCAGCATACTGGAGAACGACATTTTCGTCCATACAATACCTCGAATGGAGCCATGCCTATACTTACCAAATAACTGTTATTGTAGAAGAATTTCACCAATGATAAGTACTTATCCCAACTTCCCTTGAAGTTTAGAACACAGAGTCTCAATAGATCTTCAAGATTTTGGATAGTTCTTTCCGATTGCCCGTCCGTTTGAGGAAGATATGCCGAACTGAATCGTAAATCAGTGCCCATCGCTTTCTACAAACTGACCCAAAATTGTGAAGTGAATCTTGGGTCACGATTCGAAACTATGGATACTGGCATGCCATGCAACCTCACAGTCTCATATACATACATACGAGCAAGACGTTCCAGTGAATAAGTCTCTTGTATAGGCAAGAAATGAGCAGATTTAGTTAATCTATCGACAATAACCCAAATCGCATCTATGCCTTGAGAAACCTTGGGAAGACCCATAACGAAATCCATGGTAATGTGTTCCCATTTCTATTTTGGAATCTCAAGTAGTTGCAATGGTCCCTTTGGCACTTGATGCTCTGCCTTGACACGTTGACACGTTAAACACCTCGATATAAACTCCGCGATCTCCCTCTTCATATTGCTCCACCAAAATTTATATCAAAGATCACGATACATTTTGGTACTCCCAGTATGGATTGCAAACGGTGTGTTGTGTGCCTCCATCATGATTCTATACTTCAAATCAGAATCGTTAGGAACACAAAGTCTGGAGTTGACTCGAAGTATTCATTTTTCATCGATTCTTGTTTCTGGAATAGCACCTTCTTGCACTTTCTTTGCACTACGTGTGACGCCCCCAGAATAGGTCCAGTCAACCCAACCCATTCTGAGTCGCCAAATACATGGTACAGAATTTAAATACAATCTTTTATATCACACGGTCGTGCAAAATACGACCACACAACTGTGAGTGTCAATACAAATATGTAGAAAATATTAACATTCAACTAAGTCCTCATTACAATTATTATCACACTATTTATTAAAAATAGTGAGGACTACTACTGCTCTAACTCGGACCATCACTCTGTCCCCTGACTAGTTCCTGCGACATTCTCATTTCTTGAAGAGGACAATAGATGAAAAGGGTGAGCTCAACTAGCCCAGTAAAGAATATTATGACTAAGATAATGGAAAATAAATTATCGTTAGTCTTCAATAATTCAGATAAAATATTATGGACAACAAGTTTTAGATCAATATTCGCAGCGGAAATAACAATTTAGTAGAAGAGTTAAGTAGAGGATGAAGTCTACTATATTCTATGATTTAAAAGTCCATCATCAATATTTTATTCCTGTAACATCAATCAATATACATCTCGAATCAAATATTCATATTTGTACTACAGGCCAAAGATATTCATTTGTATCACTAGTGGTCATGTTCATCTCAACACCTGTTCATCTTTGCACTACGGGCCAAAGATATTCATCAGGTAATCATTCATCTTTGCTCTGCAGGCCAAAGATATTCAGTTATATCACCATTTAGGACTGAAGATGATGAAAAATAATATAAATAACGAATCTAGTGAGATAAAGAACAAAGATCAAGGATTCGTATTTTAGTTCATCCAAGTTTAAAAATACTTCGTAGTAATACTTTGTGGAGTAAAATTAAAGAATAGAGCTCAAAACTTGTATCCAATCAAAGATAGGAACCTTAAAAAAATAACTTGGACAAATAGAAGAAAATTTAATTTTTTCGTGAATAGTGCCGAATACGTGAATAGTGCCGTACACGTGAATAGTAACTCCGACGGAAAAAGTAAGAATTTTAATAAAATCCATGACAATATTTTGGTATAATGATATTAAAAAAATACATTGTTTACGAAAGAAAATAACATCCTTTACCTCAAAAGAATAGTACTTCTGACTGAAATATCGGATATAAGGCTGAAGAAAACTTGCACTGAATAGCAACACTCAAGGTATCGAAATACTCACAAAAATACGCTCGATATTATAGAGACAAAATTTTCTGATTCTGGTGTGATTTTCATTTCTAACTAAGAACCCTATTTATAGAAAAATATTAGGATGCCAGGATTGACATTTGCAGCCTCGGAGCACACTTGCTTGGAAAAAAATTTGATGGCTGCCTACCAAATTGGATCAACATTTTTTTCACACAAAATAAAAGTGGGGCCCACCCATGTTTTTTAATAAAAATATTTATTTTCGAAACTTTAATAATTTATAATAAATAGCCATTTTATCAGAAAAATATAGATTATATGTCCTTTTCATGAGGAATTTAATTCTCTACAACTTTGTAGAAGGAAGTTTTTCTAAAATCCCCACCGAAAATAGCTGAAATCCATAAACGGATGATTATCCACATCAAAATACTGATAAAAATACCTCAGCACTAATTCCTTCTTTTATATCCACAAAATAAATATTTCTTTATCATATAAATCAATAATTAATTATTCACAAATAATATTACAGAACTACAATATTGACAACCAGGTCGTTTTCAGGAAAGAGGGGCCCTTCCGATAAGGATTTCTCATTACTAGCGCGCAATTAAATAACCCATCCTAGACAGAACTTCCTGAGACATTGTCAATAATGCTATCTAATAATATTATTCAAATAATATGAATTATTGAGTTGATAATGTGAAATACTGTGCAGTGACAATTATTGAATCAATATCAACGGTAGCAATTATTGAATCAATCATATAAAATAGCAACGTAGCAATTATTGATATAAAATATCAACGTAGCAATTATTGATATAAAATATCAACGTAGCAATTATTGAACTAATAAAATATCATGCAATTATTGAATTAATAATATAAAATATTAAACAGTAATTACTGTAACAATTATTGAGTAAGTGATTTCTTACGTAAGAATTAATAATTCGAAAATACTGTGCAATACCGTGTGCTACTGTGCACAACGCATATTACTGTATTTTTATCACCGGGTACTTCAATAGTTTAACCGTAACAGTTTTACCATTATTTATAAAAAGGTTATTTCTGTCGCTTTCTATATCCGACAGTTATTCCATTGTGGGGCCCACAAATAGCTGCGCCGTCGTACGAATATTCCCCGATAACAAGAATATTCCACGACCAAATGAATATTTTTCGACAACAATGAATATTTTATAACCACTTACTTATTTTGAAATATTTGCACATTTCACTCATAACTTTTCACATTTACCAAATCAACACCTTACTATTTCGAAAATAATATATAAAGAAAATTAAATCTTTATTCATAAAAGTTAGGAGTCTTACAACCTCCCCTTCTTATGAAATTTCATCCTCGAAATTGACGTACGTACCTGGTATGTCGAAAAGGTGAGGATACCTCGCTTTCATTTTCGATTCCAACTCCTAGGTCATTTCCTCAATTTCATGGTTTCTCCACAAAACTTTAACTTGAGGTATAATTTTTGAGCGTAGGACATGCTCCTTCCTATCCAAGATCTTGATAGGTACTTCCTCGTACGTTAAATCTTCGGCTATCTCGTCTGGTTCTAACTCAATAATGTGGTTTGGGTCTTTCACATATTTGCGAAGTACGGATATGTGAAAAACGTTATGAACATGAGACAGGCTTGGAGGTAAAGCGAGTCTATAGGCCACATTTCCTACTCGGTCAAGGATCTCAAATGACCAATGAATCGTGGGTTGAGCTTTCCTCTCTTCCCGAATCTCGTAACTCCTTTCCATGGAGCAACACGTAACAATACATGATCCCCAACATTAAATTCCACGTCCTTTCGATGAAGATTCGCATAACTCTTTTGTCGATCTTGTGCAGTTTGTATCCGTTGACGGATCATTTGAATCTTTTTTGTAGTCATACGTACCAACTCCGCTCCCAATAATGTTGCTTCACCCACCTCATCCCAGCATACTGGAGAACTACACTTTCTCCCATACAATGCTTCGAATGGAGCTACGCCTATACTTGCTTGATAACTGCTATTGTAGGAGAATTCCACCAATGGTAAGTACTTATCCCAACTCCCTTTGAAGTCTAGAACACAGAGTCTCAATATATCTTCAAGAGTCTGAATAGTTCTTTCTGATTGTCCTTCTGTTTGAGGATGATAAGTCGAACTGAATCGTAAATCCGTGCCTATAGCTTTCTGCAAACTGATCCAAAATCGTGAAGTAAATCTGGGGTCACGATCCGAAACTATGGATACTGGCATGCCATACAATCTCATAATCTCATTCACGTACATATGAGCAAGACTTTCAAGGGAATAAGTCTCTCGTATCGGCAAGAAATGAGCAGACTTGGTTAATCTATCAACAATAACCCAAATCGCATCTATGCCTTGAGAAACCTTGGGAAGACCCATAACGAAATCCATCGTAATGTGTTCCCACTTCCATTTAAGAATTTCCAGTGGTTGCAATGGACCCTTCGGCACTTGATGCTCCGCCTTTACACGTTGACAAGTTAAACATCTTGAAATAAACTCCGCGATCTCTCTTTTCATATTGCTCCACCAAAATATATGTCGAAGATCACGATACATTTTGGTACTCCCAGGATGGATTGCAAACGGTGTGTTGTGTGCCTCGATCATGATTCTATGCTTCAAGTCAGAATTGTTAGGAACACAAAGTCTGGAGTTGACTCAAAGTATTCCCTCTTCATCGATTCTTTCTTCTGGAATGGCACCTTCTTCTTCATCTTCATCAGCTCCGGATCCGTAGCTTGAGCAGCTTTAACTTTATCAATCAAAGATGGTTCTACGCATATACTTGACATCATCGCACTCGTTCCCGCATATAATCTTCTACTCAACGCGTCAGCTACCACGTTCGCTTTTCCAGGATGGTATTGGATGGTATGATCGTAATCTTTCAATAGCTCAAGCCAACGTCGTTGCCGCATGTTGAGTTCCTTTTGAGTGAAGAAATATTTAAGGCTCTTATGATCCGTATAAATCTCTACACTCTCCCCGTACAGGTAATGTCTCCAGATCTTCAATGCGAAAATGACAGCTGCCAACTCTAGATCATGAGTAGGATAATTCCTCTCATATTCTTTGAGTTATCGCGAGATATAGGCTATGACTTTCCTATGTTGCATGAGAACACATCTTAACCCTTTGCCCGAAGCATCGTTGTAGATAACAAATCCATCCGAACCAGATGGTATTGTCAGAACAGGTGCCGAGATAAGTCTTCTCTTGAGATCTTGGAAGCTCTTCTCGCATTCCTCGCTCCAAACGAATTTTGTATCTTTTCGAGTCAACTGAGTTAATGGAGTAGCGATTCGAGAAAATCCCTCTACGAACCTCCGATAATAACAAGCTAAGCCTAGAAAGCTTTGTACTTCGGTCACCGACTTAGGTTGCTCCCAGCCTTGTATTGCTTCAATCTTCGTCGGGTCAACAGATACTCCATGTTTCGATACCACGTGCCCAAGGAATGCTACTTTCTCAAGCCAGAACTCGCATTTATTCAGCTTGGCATATAGCTTGTTATCACGAAGCTTTTGAAGTACCAACTTCAAGTGGTGCTCATGATCTTCACGGCTTTTAGAATAGATGAGGATGTCATCAATAAAGACAACAACGAACTGATCTAAATATTCCTTAAATACACGGTTCATTATATCCATGAAAGCAGCAGGAGCATTAGTCAATCCAAAAGACATGACTAAGAACTCATAATGCCCGAACCGAGTTCTGAAGGCAGTCTTCGGAATATCCTCAGTTTTAATCTTCAGCTGATGATATCCAGAACGAAGATCGATCTTTGAAAAGAATTGTGCTCCTTGTAACTGGTCGAACAAGTCATCAATACGAGGTAGCAGATACTTATTCTTGATGGTGACATGGTTCAACTCCCGATAGTCAATACAAAGTCGCATACTCCCGTCTTTCTTCTTTACGAATAAAACAGGAGCACCCCAAGGAGACGTACTAGGACGAATAAAACCGATGTCTAACAATTCCTGTAATTGGACCTTTAACTCCTGAAGTTCAATAGGAGCCATTCGATATGGGGTTTTAAAAATGGGTTTTGTACCGGGTTCAAGGTCAATAAAGAATTCAACTTCATGTTCTGGGGGTAGACCGGGAAGTTCTTCAGGAAATACATCAAGGAAATTCATTGACAACGGAAATATTATTCAAATCTGACGTATTCTGGTTTAGATCAGTGACATGAGCTAAGAAAGCTTGACATCCGTTTTTCAATAAACGAATAGCTTTGTGATTTGAAATGATATTAACTGATTTAAGTGGTTTGGTGGTTTGGATTCGCACAACAGGTTGATTAGCAATATAAAAACTAACAACCTTACGAAAACAATCAATTTTGGCATGGTAAGTGGTTAACCAGTTAATTTCTAAAATCACGTCAAATGCAAGTATTTTCAAAGATATAAGATAAACAGGTAAGGTAAGGGTACCAATCTGAATCAAGCAAGATTTGTAAACTGTGGATGTAACAAAGGTTTCTCCCAACGGAGTTTCAACAGATAAGTCAAAGTCTAATTTATCAGAAGTCAAGTTCAAACGTTGAACACAAGCAGGTGAAATAAAAGAATGGGTAGCACCGGTGTCTAATAAGGTGTAAACTTCGCAAGAGTTTATGATTAGATTACCCATAATCACCTCGTGTGGGTTCCTCACGTTTTGAGCTGTCACGATAAATGCTCTTCCAGGAATCACCGACTTTGACTTGTCTGAAACCGCATTTGGAATCACCACCCCCGCTGGACTTGGTTTTGCTATAGGACAATCTCGAGCTATATGTCCTTCTTTTCCACAGTTAAAGCATGCTTTGAATTGTTGTGGGCAGTTTGGGCTGATGTGTCCTTCTTTACCGCATTTATAGCATAGGACCGGTGGTCGTTCTCCTCCCCTAGAAACAGTTGATGCTGGTGCTGATATCGATGTCTTCACGTTCTCATTGTTATACCTTCTCTTCTTGAAATCTCCCCCCGATTCGCTTTTTTTACTATTATGGCCACGATTACTACCGGAGTGGTTACCGCTTTTGTCATACTTTCCTCCCCGCTGGTTGTCATTGCTCCGATGACTGCTGCCACCGGTACGACCTTGGTTGTTGTCCCTTGGTTGAATATAATCACTATCTCGTTCTAACAACTGGGCCCTGTTCACTATATACGAATATAGAGAAAATTTATGAGAAATGAGGTATTGACGTATTTCGGGTTTCAAACCTCTCAGAAACATCTGCGTTATACGTTCCTCATTCTCCACCAAATAAGGTGCAAACCTGGACAACTCCGCGAACTTAGCCTCGTACTGGGACACAGTAATGTTGTTTTGTTCTAGTCTGATAAACTCTGCCTCCTTCATATGAAGAATACTTTCAGGAAAATACTTGTCATTGAACAGTTTCTAGAACGCTTCCCAAGACATCTTGAGTGCGGCAGGCTGGGTACGCTTCACAGACTCCCACCAATAATCTACCTCTCCACAGAACATAAAGGTGGCGAATGAAACCTTCTATTCCTCTGTACATCCCAAGACATCAAATATATTGGTAATTTGCTTAACCCACGTCTCTGCCTAGATTGGATCTGGCTTTTCCTGAAATTATGGTGGTCCCAACTCTTTGAACTGCTTGTCAGTGACAAGCCGCGAGTTGTTATTTCCACCTGTATTATGAACACGAGTCTCCCTCGTCTGGTTTTGCATGAACTGCAAAAAACTTCTAAACATCTCATCGTTTATCGTTTGATCAATATAGTTTTCAGGATGAACATTGCCTTCCTGTTGCACGTTCTCCTGGTTGGTGATTAAAGGTGTCTCCACGGTCTCATTCACTTCATTGTTAACATTCTCAGCTGTCATTCTTAAATACTGCCATAAAACAAGGGTTAATTAAACAAATTAACATATCACATAATAACCTTATGCTCCGACTAACCAATTAAATACCACATAAGATTAGGTAGGACACACTAGCGAATGATTTACTCGTCTCTCCCCTCCTAGTTCTATTCCCCGATCTCCACCAGAGATCATATCCCTAATCTCTGATACCAACTGTGACAGCCCCCAGAATAGGTCCAGTCAACCCAACCCATTCTGAGTCGCCAAATACATGGTACAGAATTCAAATACAATCTTTTATATCACACGGTCGTGCAAAATACGACCACACAACTGTGAGTGTCAATACAAATATGTAGAAAATATTAACATTCAACTAAGTCCTCATTACAATTATTATCACACTATTTATTATAAATAATGAGGACTACTACTGTTCTAACTCGGACCATCACTCTACCCCCCGACTAGTTCCTGCGACATTCTCATTTTCTGAAGAGGACGATAGATGAAAAGGGTGAGCTCAACTAGCCCAGTAAAGAATATTATGACTAAGATAATGGAAAATAAATTATCGTTAGTCTTCAACAATTCAGATAAAATATTATGGACAACAAGTTTTAGATCAATATTCGCAGCGAAAATAACAATTCAGTAGAAGAGTTAAGTAGAGGATGAAGTCTACTATCTTCTATGATTTAAAAGTCCATCATCAATATTTTATCCCTGTAACATCAATCAATATACATCTCGAATCAAATATTCATCTATGCACTACATGCCAAAGATATTTATTTGTATCACTAGTGGTCATGTTCATCTCAACACCTGTTCATCTTTGCACTACGGGCCAAAGATATTCATCAGGTAATCATTCATCTTTGCTCTACAGGCCAAAGATATTCAGTTATAGCACCATTTAGGACTGAAGATGATGAAAAATAATATAAATAACGAATCTAGTGAGATAAAGGACAAAGATCAAGGATTCGTATTTTAGTTCATCGAAGTTCAAAAATACTTCGTAGTAATACTTTATGGAGCAAAATTTAAGAATAGAGCTCAAAACTTAGATCCAATCAAAAATAGGAACCTTAGAAAAATAACTTGGACAAATAGAAGAAAATTTAATTTTTTTCGTGAATAGTGCCGTATACGTGAGTAATGCCGTACACATGAACAGTAATCCCGACGGAAAAAGTAAGAATTTCATAATAAAATCCATGACAATATTTTGGTATAATGATATTGAAAAGAATACATCGTTTACGAAAAAAATAACATCCTTTACCTCAAAAGAATAGTACTTCTGACTGAAATATCGGATATAAGGCTGAAGAAAACATGCACTAAATAGCAACACTCAAGGTATCGAAATACTCACAAAAATATGCTCGATATTATAGAGACAAAATTTTCTAATTCTGGTGTGATTTTCGTTTCTAACTAAGCACCCTATTTATAGGAAAATACTAGGATGCCAGGATTGACATTTGCAGCCTCGAAGCACACTTGCTTGGAAAAAAACTTGATGGCTGCCTACCAAATTGTATCAACATTTTTTCCACACAAAACAAAAGTGGGGCCCACCCATGTTTTTTAATAAAAATATTTATTTTTGAAACTTCAATAATTCATAATAAATAGCCATTTTATCAGAAAAATATAGATTATATGTCTTTTCTATGAGGAATTTAATTCTCTACAACTTTGTAGAAGGAAGTTTTTCTAAAATCCCAACCGAAAATAGCTGAAATCCACAAACGGATGATTATCCACATCAAAATACTGATAAAAATACCTCAGTACTAATTCCTTCTTTTATATCCACAAAATAAATATTTCTTTATCATATAAATCAATAATTAATTATTCACAAATAATATTACAGAACTACAATATTGACAACTAGGTCGTTCCTAGGAAAGAGGGGGCCTTCCGATAAGGATTTTCCTTACTAGCGCGTAATTAAATAACCCCTCATAGACAGAACTTCCTTAGACATTGTCAATAATGCTATCTAATAATATTATTCAAATAATATGAATTATTGAGTTGATAATGTGAAATACTGTGCAGTGACAAATATTGAATCAATATCAATGGTAGCAATTATTGAATCAATCATATAAAATAGCAACGTAACAATTATTGATATAAAATATCAACGTAACAATTATTGAACTAATAAAATATCATGCAATTTTTGAATTAATAATATAAAATATTGAACAGTAATTACTGTAACAATTATTGAGTAAGTGACTTCTTACGTAAGAATCAATAATTTGAAATACTGTGCAATACCGTGTACTACTGTGCACAACGCGTATTACTGTATTTTTATCACCGGGTACTTCAACAGTTTAACCGTTATTTATAAAAAGGTTATTTCTGTCGCTTTCTATATCAGACAGTTATTCTGTTGTGGGGCCCACAAATAGCTGCGCCCACAAATAGCTGCGCTGTCGTACGAATAGTCCCCGACAATAAGAATATTCCACGACCAAACGAATATTCCCTGACAACAATGAATATTTTATAACCACTTGCTTATTTTAAAATATTTGCACATTTCACTCATAACTTTTCACATTTATCAAATCAACACCTTACTAATTCGAAATAATATATAAAGAAAATTAAATCTTTATTCATAAAAGTTGGGGTCTTACACTACGGACCAAAGATATTCATTTGTATCACCAGTGGTCATGTTCGTCTCAATACCTGTCCATCTTTGCACTACGGGCCAAAGATATTCATCAGGTAATCATTCATCTTTGCACTATAGGCCAAAGATATTCATCAAGTAATCATTTATTTTTGCACTACAGGCCAAAGATATTCAGTTATATCATCATTTAGGACTGAGAATGATGAAAAACAATATAAATAACGAATCCAGTGAGATAAATGATAAAAATTAGGGATTCGTAAATCAGTTTATCCAAGTTCAAAAATAGTCCATAATAATCAATTGTGGAGCAAAATTAAAGAATGAAGTTCAAAACTTGGATCCAATCAAAGTTATTTGAACTTTTATAAATCTGTACTAAAATTTATCTTCTTACTTTAGAAGCAAATTCAAAACTATATTTTTGTAAAAAGGAAAAGAGTAGTTAGTTTATTTTATATCTGTGAGAAAGATAAAAATTCTTTGACCAAGATCAGAGTCTTAGAGAGGTCAGCTGGGAGTTCGGTCAGCTGGGAGTTCAGGTCTCTTAGAAAGTTGTAAACGCCAAATAAATTGAAGAAAAAAAAATTCTTCTAAAACGACAGTTATTATGGAATGGAGGTAGTACTATATATAAAAGTAGAATAGATTTAATCTTAATTGCTTAATTTTTTCCTCCAAAATACAAAACTATTCCCTCCAAAACAAAATATTTCCCACCCCCGTCCCCCCCCCCCCCCCCAAAAAAAAAAAAATTAGATTATACTATTAAACGTTTTTAACAAAAAAAAAGAAACTTTTCATTATCTCACTCTCCTAAAATGCTATTTATCACCACAAATAATCAATAATCATTTTCTCCAAAATAAATAAAATTTTCGACCAAAAATCAGATTATACTTTGACACGTTTTGAACAAAAAAAAACTATTCATTATCTCACTCTCCTTCTTTAATGTTATTTATTACCATCAATAATAAATAATCATTTCCTCCAAAACAAAACACTTTTCTCCCCAAAAATCAGATTATACTTTTACACGTTTTGAACAAAAAAAAAACTCTTCATTATCTCAATTGCTTATATAAAATCATCATACTATATATAAAATCATCATACTATATATAAAAGTAGAGTAAACTTAATCTCAATTGCTTATTTTTTGTTCTCCAAAACACAAAACTATTCCCTCCAAAACAAAACACTTTTTTCCCAAAAATTAAATTATACCTTTACACGTTTTGAACAAAAAATAACTATTTATTATCTCACTTCTATTCTTTAATGTTATTTATCACCATCAATAATCATCATACTATATATAAAATCATACTATATATAAAAGTAGAATACACTTAATCTTAATTGCTTAATTTTTTCCTCCAAAACACAAAATTATCATACTATATATAAAAGTAGAATACACTTAATCTTAGTTGCTTAATTTTTTCCTCCAAAACACAAAATTATTCCCTCCAAAATAAAACATTTCTCTCTCTAAAAATCAGATTATACTTTTACACGTTTTGAACAAAAAAAAACTCTCCATTATCTTACTTCCATTCTTTAATGCTAGTTATCACCATCAATAATCATCATACTATATATAAAATCATACTATATATACTATATATAAAAGTAGAATACACTTAATCTTAATTGCGTAATTTTTTCCTCCAAAACACAAAACTATTCCCTCCAAAACAAAATATTTTTCTCATCAAAAATCAGATTATACTTTTACACGTTTTTATCAAAAAAAAAACTCTTCATTATCTCACTCCCCTTATTTAATGCTATTTATCACCATCAATAATCAATAATCATTTCCTCTAAAAATAAAACACTTTCCCCCCCAAAAATCAGGTTATACTTTTACATGTTTTGAACAAAAAAAAGCACTTCATTATCTCACTCTCCTTCTTTAATGCTATTTATCACCATCAATAATCATCATACAATATATAAAATCATACTTCATAGTATATATAAAAGTATAATACACTTAATCTTAATTGCTTAATTTTTCCCTTCAAAACAAAACATTCCCCTCCCCAAAAAAAAATCAGATTATATTTTTACACGTTTTTAACAAAAAAAACTCTTCATTATCTCACTCCCCTTCTTTAATGCTATGTATCAACACTAATAATCAATAAACATTTCCTCCAAAGCAAAACACTTTCTTCCCAAAAATCAGATTATACTTTTACACGTTTTTAACAAAAAAAAATATTTTCATTATCTCACTCCCCTTCTTTAATGCTATTTTATCATCATCAATAATCAATAATCATCATACTATATATAAAATCATACTATATATAAAAGTAGAATACACTTAATCTTAATTGCTTAATTTTTTCCTCCAAAACACAAACTATTCCTTCCAAAACAAAACACTTTTCCCCACATAAATCAGATTATACTTTTACACGTTGTTAACAAAAAAAACTATTCATTATTTCATTGATAGGAAATATTAATGTTTGTTGCTTACTAAAATTATAGTACGATTTTAAACGTATCTATCATCAATATGTTACACATATCTACCTAAAAAGCATATCATGTGGAAATATGGACTTGAAGTTGTAAAATATCATATGCATTGGTTTGAACAGTTTGTTGTTAAGACGGGTAGGCACTTGGAGGTCTGAAATGCAAAGGAAGAACATATTTAGAACTTCTGCACCCTTTACTATTTTGATGATAAATATTTGGAACATTGACAGGTACCTTATGAGATTCACAAAAGATGAAAGCGAGATTAACTTATCAAGTGGTGAAGCAGACCCAGTATTCTCAAAGTGGAAATGGGCAAGCCCTGAATACGTAATTGAGCAGATATGCTAAATTGTTGCGGCCTGAAATCTATAGTAATCATTATTGATTAAGTTTAGAATTGCTTATTTGGACATAGGGTATGACTGATACAGGCAGTCGACTACAAGAGGCCAACATACGAGGAAGTTATGAAAATATTCAGGTTTTACTTGAGTGAAAGTGGAATACCTGCTAAATGTCGTTCAATAAAATGGTGAATCGTTATGTCTGATTCTGTGTTTCTGATACAAACTATTTAAAGGAGTAATATGTTTCCTTTAATAATATTGGAGAATATTTATAGTACTTGATCCATGTTTGGATGGTCGAAACGAATTCTAAAATCTTAGAGTATGAAATAAAATGATTAATGTATTTTAATTTTATACTCTAAAAGATTTTTATATTCAATTATTTTGTCTATCTTATTAGTCAAGTAAAATTGTTTAATTTAATTCTCGTGCATCGCACGTGTTCAATTACTAGTTATATTATATTGAAGCAACCTAATGCTAGGCTTGGATTATCCTTTTAAAGAAATTGGTTAGGACCTGGACTAAAATTTTGTGCTTCAAAACAAAACACTTTTCCCTCCAAAAATCAGATTATACTTTTACACGTTTTGAACAAAAAAAAACTCTTCATTATCTCACTCCCCTTCTTTAATGCTATTTATCACCATCAATAATCATCATACTATATATAAAATCATACTATATATCATACTATATATAGAAGTAGAATACACTTAATCTTAATTGCTTAATTTTTCCCTCCAAAACACAAAACTATTCCCTCCAAAACAAAACATTTTTCTCCTCAAAAATCAGATTATACTTTTACACATTTTTAACAAAAAAATAAATTCATTATCTCACTCTCCTTCTTTAATGCTATTTATCACCATCAATAATCAATAATCATTTCCTCCAAAACAAAACATTTTTCCCCCAAAAAATCAGGTTATACTTTTACACGTTTTGAACTAAAAAAACTCTTTATTATCTCACTCCCCTTCTTTATGTTGGGTTTGTACATAACACAATCATGCAATTAAATCACATAAATAGGGCAGAAGCGCGAAACATAGGTTTTTAAAAATTTATACAAACCCATAACCATTATCATGCTTTGTGCTAGTTATCAATAAAAGAAAAGAGAGAGTATGAATTATACCTTTGAAGATCCAAGCTTCCTCAGGTACAAGTTCTACTCCTTTGATTCCTCTGTAGTGGCTCCTTCCCTTGATCAATGTCAACCACCCAAATGTTTGGCTTCTAACTAATGGTGATCCACCAAGGAAGATGAAGAACTCAGGAAGATGGGTTATTGGCTTAACCCTTGTTTCTATCTCTATAGAATATGTGTACTCCCAACCCTTGGAAAAATTTATGTACCTTATTTCTGATATAAGACTCTCTTATATAGAATTAGGTTACCATCCTAATCCAATTAGAATAGGATTTTATTTCATTAATTAATTAAACACTTTTAACTAATTTATATCCTAATCTTATTAGGATTGAGAGAGAGTACTGATATTATATTAATTCCTAAACTCCTTTAGAATTAAAATAATAATAATATTAATATTAATAAGACTCCTCTTATTAATTTATATTTAATATTTCTAAAATATTAAATAATAAACACTAAGATATTTAATTTATTCTATCACCATAGATTAAATTAATTATACTTAATGCATTATTACTATCATGCCATTTTTTTCTTAAATAATTCTTCTTCCTTTTATGATGTGACCCTTTAGGTTCTCCATATTAAACAGATTGTGAATAAATCAATTAGAACAATTCTAATCTTATTTAAATAAATAAATTAAACTAATAATCTATTTAAATAAATAACATTTATTCTACAATAGGGATAAGCCTCCCTAGCGATCAACGACTTTTCAGATAATATAGATTTTAACATTAATCATAAAAGAACCTGTGAATTAATAGTTACCGTACAATTCAATCATTCCACCATACAATGTCCCAATTAAATATAAGACATGGATTTACTGTCAAGTCTTAATTTATTTAATCATATGTATTTCGATTAGAAAACACACAACTCCAAATAATACAATTTAGAAACCTCTTTCTAATTTCATTCCACCTTGGCCAAGGATTCCTGGTTGTCATTTAACGAATCACATAGGACATATCTCCTCTATTACTAGAGGTGGTAGATTCTTTTTAATCATACATTATCTCCATATGTAACTCATTATACCCAAGCATACCCTATATATACCTTAAAAGGTCTTAAGGAATAAGTCAAAGTATAATTTGTTATATACAAGATACTATGATGATCTCAAGTCCAAGGATCACTTGTGCTACTATTACATTAGGAATTCCTATTGACAGGCGAGTAAAACTCCATTAGGTATTTCATAGCGAGTCACGTTCGGTGAACTTATTCTCCAATAAGCACCTACATACTTGCTTTAGTGTCTCCACACAAATGACCATGAGATCAGTCATCCTCATCCAATGAGCAAGCAACATATGTACCAGTCTATTCGAATTTACTAATTCCCCTTTTAGAAATCTCATGATTGGGAACTATTTTAGTTTTTAAGCTTTCTAAGAATTTAGATCTCATTAGCATGATCTCATCATGATTCTAAAAGTATTACTTAAAACTGTGGGTTATTTAGATATTATAAAAAAAATAGCACCATGTAGATAATTAAATGCCTTAAATTAATATTTTATTAATAAATAAATAAGATTGTTTACAAAGTATGTGCTTTATCATCATACATGATTGGCTTGTATGCACACTACTATCAATCTCCCACTTGCACTAAAGCCAATCACCATGGTATCTCATACCCATCTTCTCTAAGTGACGATCAAGCTGCAGTTGTGTTAGAGTTTTAGTAAATGGATCTGCAATGTTGTCTTGAGAGTCCACATGCTCCAAGGTGACGTCTCCTCTGTCAATGATCTCCCTGATCAAGTGAAATTGTCGCAACACGTGTTTGGATTTCTGATGAGACCTGGGTTCCTTAGCCTGTGCAACCGCTCCGGTTTTGTCACAGTATATGGGAACTGCTTCTCCAATGCTAGGAACCACACCAAGTTCAGTTATGAACTTCTTCATCCAAATAACTTCCTTTGCAGCTTCACTTGCAGCTATATACTCTACCTCTGTTACTGAATCAGCAACTGTTTGCTGCTTAGAACTCTTCCAACTCACTGCGCCTACGTTCAAGGTAAACACATACCCTGAAACAGATTTACTTTCATCTTGGTCTGTTTGAAAACTTGAGTTCGTGAATCCCTCGAGTTTTAATTCAGACCCACCGTAGACAAGAAAAATATCTTTAGTCCTTCTCAAGTACTTTAGGATATTCTTCACTGCCTTCCAGTGCTCTTCTCCTGGATTCGACTGGTATCTGCTCGTTACACTAAGTACGTGAGCAACATCGAGTCTAGTACATATCATACCGTACATGATAGAACCTATTGCAGAAACATATGGGATCTTACTCATACGGTCTCTCTCCTCAGGTGTCTTTGGGGCCTGTTTCTTGGAGAGATGTATTCCAAGGCTCATCGGCATGAGACCTCTTTTGGAATCTTCCATGCTAAACCAATTTAGCATCGTATCAATGTACGTTCCTTGGGATAAGCTGAGCATCCTTTTAGATCTATCTCTATAGATCTTTATCCCCAAAATATAGGATGCTTCACCCAAGTCCTTCATGGAGAAGTTTTTAGATAACCAGATTTTAATTGATTGTAACATAGGAATGTCATTCCCTATCAGTAATATATCATCAACATATAATACAAGGAATGATACTCACTAACCTTCTTTTATACACATGGAACTCTTCCAACTCACTACGCCTCCGTTCAAGGTAAACACATACCCTGAAACAGATTTACTGTCATCTTGGTCTGTTTGAAAACTTGATTCCGTGAATCCCTCGAGTTTTAATTCAGACCCACCGTAGATAAGAAAAATATCTTTAGTCCTTCTCAAGTACTTTAGGATATTCTTCACTGCCTTCCAGTGCTCTTCTCCTGGATTCGACTGGAATCTGCTCGTTACACTAAGTGCGTGAGCAACATCCGGTCTAGTACATATCATGCCGTACATGATAGATCCTATTGCAGAAGCATAAGGGATTTTACTCATACGGTCTCTCTCCTCAGGTGTCTTTGGGGCCTGTTTCTTGGATAGATGTATTCCATGGCTCATCGGCATGAGACCTCTTTTAGAATCTTCCATGATAAACTTCTTTAGCATCGTATCAATGTACGTTCCTTGGGATAAACCGAGCATCCTTTTAGATCTATCTCTATAGATCTTTATCCCCAAAATATAAGATGCTTCACCCAAGTCCGTCATGGAGAAGTTTTTATATAACCAGATTTTAATTGATTGTAACATAGGAATGTCATTCCCTATCAGTAATATATCATCAACATATAATACAAGGAATGATACTGCGCTCCCACTAACCTTCTTGTATACACATGGTTCATCCTCATTTTTGATAAAATCAAACTCTTTGATTGCCTCATCAAAACGAATGTTCCATCTATGAGAAGCTTGCTTCAATCCATAAATGAATCGTTGTAGCTTACAGACTTGATTTGTTCCAACCTTTGAAATAAATCCCTCTGGCTGTGTCATATACACATTCTCCTCAAGTTTCCCATTAAGGAAAGCCGTTTTCACGTCCATCTGCCAGATTTCATAGTCATTATAAGCTGTAATCGCAAGTAAAATCCGAATAAACTTGAGCATAGGTACTGGTGAGAAGGTTTCATTGTAGTCAACTCCTTGTCTTTATTTGAAATCTTTCGCAACTAGTCGGACTTTATATGTCTCTACCTTCCCGTCCGCTCCACTCTTTCTTTTAAAGACCCATTTACACCCAATAGGCTTTATGTCTTCAGGTGGTGAAACCAAAGTCCATACTTTATTTTCATACATGGAGTCTATTTCGAATTTCATGGATTCAAGCCATTTCCCTGAGTTTTTATTACTCATAGCCTGTTCGTAATTCAATGGATCATCATCATTCATGATGTGTACCTCATCGTCATCCTCTATGACGAATCCATACCTCTCAGGCATCTTTGGTACTTTTTTAGATTTATGAATAGGGTGTGGTACAGTAGGTTCTTCTATTTGGTCAGGTACCTTACTTTGATCCGTCGTAACTTGTGGTTCTTGAACTTCTTTAAGATATATCTTACTCTCACTGGCCCCTTTATGGATAAAATCCTTTTCCAAAAAGGCAGCATGTGTTGCAACAAACACCTTTTGATCAGTTAGATGATAGAAATAATACCCTACAGTTTCTTTAGGGTATCCCACAAATCTACACTTATCGGATTTAGTCTGTAGCTTATCATTTTCAAACTTTTTGACATAAGCTGGACAACCCCAAGTCTTAACATGCTTAAGATTTTGTTTCCTCCCCTTCTACATCTCATATAGAGTCTTTGCGGCGGATTTGGTAGGTACCTTGTTAAGAAGGTATGCAGCCGTTTCTAGGGCATATCCCCAGAAAGAAATTGAAAGGTCGGTAAAACTCATCATGGATCGAACCATGTCCAACAGTGTTCGATTTCTCCTTTCAGATACTTCATTTAACTGTGGTGTACCTAGAGGAGTCCATTGTGAGATTATACCATTTTCTTTGAGACAATTGAGAAACTCATCGCTTAAGTATTCTCCACCTCGATCTAATCGAAGTATCTTAATACTCTTGCCCGTTTATTTCTCTACTTCACTTCTGAACTCTTTGAACTTTTCAAATGATTTTGACTTGTATTTCATTAAATACACATATCCAAATATTGAGTGATCATCAGTGAAAGTAATAAAATAAGAATACCCACCCCGTGCACTTGTTGTTATAGGTCCACAAACGTCTGTGTGAATCAATGCCAACAACTTTGTAACTCTTTCTCCTTTTCCACTAAAAGGAGATTTAGTCATTTTACCCATAAGACAAGATTCACAAGTTGGATATGATTCATAATCGGATAGCTCTAGGAGCCCATCCTTATGCAACTTAGATAATCTTGTTTCATTGATAAGACCAAGTCTACAGTGCCACATGTAGGTATAATTAATATCATCTCTTTTCTTTTTCTTAGTTTGTTCAATTTGAAATATATTTTCTTGCAAGTCAAGTATATAAAGCCCATTTCGCAAATTTCCAATACCATATAAAACATCGTCTTTATAAATAGAACAATCATTGTTCTTTATAATAACGTCAAAACCTTCCATATTCAATACAGAAATTGAAATAATGCTTTTAATAATATTCGGAACATAATAACAGTTATTAAGATAAATGGACTTGCCCGAAGGCATTGCTAAACAATAAGTTCATACAGCTAATGCAACAACCTTTGCTCCATTTCCCACTCGTAGGATCACCTCATCTTTGTTCAGCTTTCTACTTCTGACCAGTCCCTTCACATTATTACATATGTGAGACCCACAGCCGGTATCCAATACCCAAGTAGAATTATGACTTTCAGAAAAATTAATTTCAATCATAAACAAACCTTGATTGGAAGTCGAAGCTTCTCCAAGATTCTTCTCTGCTAGAAACTTTTTGCAATTCCTCTTCCAATGTTCCGGCTCGTTGCAATGAAAGCACATTCCTTTAGCTGGTTCAGGTTTCTTTTGTTCCTTTTCTTTCCTATTTCTCTTAGCCTTCTTGAATTTCTTCTTTTCAGAAGATACCTTGGGCCTCTTCCTTTTATTGGAAGAATCCACCAACAAGACATGGTTCTTCTTGGATGGGAAGTGACCTTCTGCAGTTTTCAGCATGTTAAGCAGCTCAGGTAAGCTGATATCGAGCTTATTCATGTGAAAATTAACCACAAACTGCGCGAAGGGTCTCAGGGAGTGACTGCAAGACCAAGTCTTGACTCAACTCCCCATCTATGACGAACTCAAGTTATCCAAGGCGTTCAATCAAATTGATTACCTTCAGAACATGAGTCTCGACGGCAGTGCCCTCGGTCATCCGAGATCGGAAGAGCTCCTTAGATATCTCATATCTAGTAGTCCTACTCTGTTCACCATACAACTCCTTAAGGTGAAGTAGCATAGTAGGGGCATCCATATTTACGTGCTGACGCTGAAGCTCGTTATTCATGGATGCGAGCATGCATCATCTTGCCATTTATTGAAAGTGGCAATCTTTTCCTCAAAGGCTATTTTCGAAACAGATTCATGGATAGTTGAATTTAGGACATAAGAAATCTTTTCAGCAGGGAGAACAATTCTCAGATTTCTTAGCCAGTCCTCATAATTCGGCCCGGTAAGCTTATTTGCATCAAGTATGCTTCGTAGTGAGATTAGTGATTTTGACATTTTTAAAATTCTGCATGTGAAAAGACAACATTTTTAGCAAACATTCATTATATTAACTTTGCATACCAAAATAAATTTAGGTCTTTATTTTAAATTGGCATCTCCCACTATTTTCATCAAACTATATTACACTCACTTATATAGTTCGGCAACATCTAATTAAAGATTTTCTAGTGAGATTAAGAATCCCATTTCAAATGTATATAACCTTGTGGATAGCACAACAAGCGATACACAAATAAATAGGTAGACAACTCTTGTCAATTACATCACCATGTAACTCTTTTTATTTTGCCTCTTAAATCATAATGGTCATGTGTGTGCACATCCGAACTAAAATGATTTAAGTTAAGTCCAGCCTAGTACTTCCATAAATTCAAAAAAAAAATGTTCGTCCTTGTGGATAGCACAACAAGACTAGATCGTTCAATTTTCTTGTTAAGCATCAAATGTGATTAATTAACATCTTAAATACTCAATACTCGCCTTATGGATAGCACAACAAACTCATATTAAATATTTAATACTCTATTAATTAATCATGCTAGAAGACGACGTTCGATATTCCAAATATTATTTGAACGCTTCGGACTTAATATTATTTCTTTGAGGAGTTTGTTATTATTTATATCATCTTGTTTAGGGCGCATGCTCATATATATATAAAATACGCGTCATTTTATTAAACATGCGAAGCATGTTAGCATATATATAATATTTAGCATGCAATATAGAATACTATATTCTACCCGGATTGATTATGGACTTTTATTCTACTTTGGTTCACTAGAGCCACTAATTGAACCAAAAGATCAAACCTAGGAGTGCAAGAATTTAAATATAAATATAACTATTACATTTAAACCCGGGCACCATAAAAATGGGTCTTCACGCGTTCCTTGCTCCTTGGTCTCCAATTTTTTCAAGATAATTCTAACTATTTCTATTACATAAACTATAATTAAATAGAAACCTTGATCAGCAGTTAAGAGGAAGTACATAGGAAGGAGATAGAATTACATCGAGAATAAAACTAGAGAAGACGAGGTACGCAGACCCCATTTTATAAAACCCATTCATTCAAGCATTCATCCAAAATAAAATCCAATCACATTGGTCATAGTCCATAATCAACCCCATTTATTATCATACACATCACCATATGCATCAATAAATTTTCATTCATCTCATGAATTATAAAGCTATTCCATGTATAGATTGATGTCATTTAATGGACAAAAGGTTTGCTAAATTTTATTTTTGAAACAAAATAAACTCTTTTATTTTAATAAAAAATAAATCCAAATTAAACTCCTTTAATTTTAGTAATCTGAAATCATATTTCAGATAAAATAAAAATTTTATTTTAAAACTTCATTAATTAAATAAACAGTTTACTTAATTAAATAAAATCAATTTTCAGGGTCTATCCAGGTACCGGCGCAGCTGCGCTAAGAATGTAATGGGTTGTTGCGCAGCTGCGCAGGAAGCCTGGGACACCGGAATTTTGCAGACCGGCGCAGCTGCACCGGGAATAAACTGGGCAGTTGTGCCGTTCGTCGGCAAAATCACCAGAAATCGATTTTTGTCTAGAAAATCTGATCCCATCATACATCAAATCATACATGGAATTATATAATTGATAATTAGCACAAAGTTAGGCTCTGATACCACTGTTGGGTTTGTACGTAACGCAATCATGCAATCAAATCACATAAATAGGGCGGAAGCGCGAAACATAGGTTTTTAAAAATTTATACAAACCCATAACCATGATCATGATTTGTGCTAGTTATCAATAATAGAAAAGAGAGAACATGGAATTATATCTTTGAAGATCCAAGCTTCCTTAGGTACAAGTTCAACTCTTTTGATTCCTTTGATTCCTCTGTAGTGGCTCCTTTCCTTGATCAATGTCAGCCACCCAAATGTTTGGCCCCTAACGGTGATCCACCAAGAAGATGAAGAACTCAGGAAGATGGGTTATTGGCTTAACCCTTATTTCTATCTCTATAGAATATATGTACTCCCAACCCTTGAAAAACTTCACGTACATTATTTCTGATATAAGACCATCTTATATAGAATTAGGTTAACCCTCCTAATCCAATTAGAATAGGGTTTTATTTAATTAATTAATTAAACACTTTTAGTTAATTTATATCTTAATCTTATTATGATTGAGAGAGAGTACTGATATTATATTAATTCCTAAACTCCTTTAAAATTAAAATAATAATAATATTAATATTAATAAGACTTCTCTTATTAATTTATATTTAATATTTCTAAAATATTAAATAATAAATATTAAGCTATTTAATTTTTTCTATCACCATAGATCAAATTAATTATATTTAATGCATTATTACTATCATGCCATTTTTTTCTTAAATAATTCTTCTTCCTTTTATGGTGTGACCCTTTAGGTTCTCCATATTAAACCGGTTGTGAATAAATCAATTATAACAATTCTAATCTTATTTAAATAAATAAATTAAACTAATAATCTATTTAAATAAATAACATTTATTCTACAATAGGGATAAGCCTCCCTAGTGATCAAAAACTTTCCAGATAATATAGATTTCAACATTAATCATAAAAGAACATGTGAGTTAATAATTACTATACAATTCAATCATTCTACCATACAATGTCCCAATTAAATATAAGACATGAATTTACTGTCAAGTCTTAATTTATTTAATCATATGTATTTCGATTAAAAAACGCACAACTCCAAATAATACAAATTAGAAACCTCTTTCTAATTTCATTCCACCTTGGCCAAGGATTCCTGGTTGTCATTTAACGAATCACATAGGACATATCTCCTCTTTTACTAGAGATGTTAGATTCTTTATTGATCATACATTATCTCCATATGTAACTCATTATACCCAAGCATACCTTATATATACCTTAAAAGGCCTTAAGGAATAAGTCAAAGTATAATTTGTTATATACAAGAGACTATGATGATTTCAAGTCCAAGGATCACTTGTACTACTATCACATTAGGAATTCCTATTGACAGGCGAGTAAAACTCCATTAGGTATTCCATAGCGAGTCACGTTCAGTGAACTTATTCTCCAATAAGCACCTACATACTTGCTTTAGTGTTCCACACAAATGACCATGAGATCAATTATCCTCATCTAATGAGCAAGAAACATATGTACCAATCTATCCGGATTTACTAATCCCTATTTAAGAAATCCCACGATTGGGAACTATTTTAGTTTTTAAGTTTTTTAAGAATTTAGATCTCATTAGCATGATCTCATCATGATTCTAAAAGCATTGCTTAAAACTATGGATTATTTACATATTATAAAAAAACAGCCCCATGTAGATAATTAAATGACTTAAATTAATATTTTATTAATCAATAAATATGTTTGTTTATAAAGTATGTGATTTATCATCATACATGATTGGCTTGTATTCACACTACTATCACTTTAATGCTATTTATCACCATCAATAATCATCATACTTCATATTATATATAAAAGTAGAATACACTTAATCTTAATTGCATAGTTTTTCCCTCCAAAACATGAAACTAATCCCTCCAAAACAAAATATTTTTCCCCTCAAAAATCAGATTATACTTTTACACTTTTTTAACAAAAAAAAAAACTCTTTATTATCTCACTCCCCTTCTTTTATGCTATTTATCACCATCAATAATTAATAATCATTTCCTCCAAAACAAAATACTTTTCCTCCCAAAAATCAGGTTATACTTTTATACGTTTTGAACAAAAAAAATCTCTTCATTATCTCACTACCCTTTTTTAATGCTATTTATCACCATCAATAATCATCATACTATATATAAAATCACTTCATACTATATATAAAAGTAGAATACACTTAATCTTAATTGCTTAATTTTTCCCTCCAAAACAAAATATTCCCCCCCCCCCCCAAAAAAAATATCAAATTATATTTTTACAAGTTTTTAACAAAAAAAAAAACTTCATTATATCACTCCCCTTCTTTAATGCTATTTATCACCATCAATATTCAATAATCATTTCCTCCAAAATAAAACACTTTCCCCCCAAAAATCAGTTTATACTTTTACACATTTTTAACAAACAAAAATATCTTCATTATTTCACTCTCCTTTTTTAATGCTATTTTTTTTTGCTAACATGGTGTTTCCCAACCCGCGGGTCGGACTGATCACCAGGGCCGGACACAACCAGTTTTGGCTTGCGCACCAGCTTGCGCTGGCAATCCATGGCCACACGAATATAAATTCTCACACTTGTTGCTAGCGGGGTTCGATCCCAGTATGTCCGGGTTTACGGCTCATCCCAGGGCGATCCTTACCGCTGCGCCAAGTGCTGTGATTTTTTTTAATGCTATTTAACACCATCAATAATCATCATACTATATATAAAATCATACTATATATAAAAGTAGAATAAACTTAATCTTAATTGCTTAATTTTTCCCTCCAAAATACAAAACTATTCTTTCCAAAACAAAACACTTTTCCCCACATAAATCAGATTATACTCTTACACATTAAAAAAAAAACTCTTCATTATTTCATTGATAGGAAATATTAATATTTGTTGCTTTCTAAAATTATACTACGATTTTAAACATCTCTATCATCAACATGTTACACATATATACCTAAAAAGCATATTATTGTGGAAATATAGACTTGAAGTTGTAAAATATCATATGCATTGATTTGAACAGTTTGTTGTTAAGACGGGTAGGCACTTGGAGGTCTGAAATGCACAAAAAGAACGAATTTAGAACTTCTTACACCCTTTACTGTTTTGATGATAAATATTTGGAACATTAACAGGTACTTTATGAGATTAACAAAAGATGAAAGCGAGATTAACTTATCAAGTGGTGAAGCAGACCCAGTATTCTCAGAGTGGAAATGGGCAAGCCCTGAATACGTAATTAAGCAGGTATGCTGAATTGTTGCGGCATGAAATCTATAGTAATCATTATTGATTAAGTTTAGAAATGCTTATTTGGACAAAGGGTATGACTGATACAGGGAGTCGACTATAAGAGTCTAACATACGAGGAAGTTATGAAAACATTCAGGTCCTAACTTGAGTGAAAGTGGAACACCTGCTAAATATGGTTCAATAAAATGGTGAATCGTTATGTCTGATTCTGTGTTTTTGATACAAACTATTTTTTTTATACAAACTATTTAAAGTAGTAATATGTTTCCGTTAATGATATTGGAGAATATTTATAGTACTTGATCCAGGTTTGGATGGTCGAAACGAATTCTAAAATCTTAGAACTTGAAATAAAATGACTAATGTATGTTAATTTTATACTCTAAAAGATTTTTATATTCAATTATTTTGTCTATCTTATTAGTCAAGTAAAATTGTTTAATTTTAGTTCTCCTGCATCGCACGTGTTCAATTACTAGTTATATTATATAGACTAATGCCAGGCTTGGATTATCCTTTTAAAGAAATTGGTTTGGACCTGGACTAAAATTTTGTGCTTCAAAACAAAACACTTTTCCTTCAAAAATTAGATTATACTTTTACACGTTTTGAACAAAAAAAATCTTAATTATCTCACTCCCCTTCTTTAATGCTATTTATCACCATCAATAATCATCATACTATATATGAAATCATACTATATATCATACTATATATAAAAGTTGAATAAACTTAATCTTAATTGCTTAATTTTTCTCTCCAAAACACAAAACTATTCCCTCCAACACAAAACATTTTTCTCCTCAAAAATCAAATTATACTTTTACACGTTTTTAATAAAAAAAAACTCTTCATTATCTCACTCCCCTTCTTTAATGCTATTTATCACCATCAATAATCAATAACCATTTCCTCCAAAACAAAACACTTTTCCCCCAAAAAATCAGGTTATACTTTTACACATTTTGAACAAAAAAGGTTATTCATTATCTCACTCCCCTTATTTAATGCTATTTATCACCATCAATAAACATCATACTATTTATAAAATCATACTTCATACTATATATAAAAGTATAATACACTTAATCTTAATTGCTTAATTTTTCCATCCAAAACAAAACATTTCCCTCCCCCCCCCAAAAAAAAAATCAGATTATATTTTTACACGTTTTTAACAAAAAAAAACTCTTCAATATCTCACTCCCCTTCTTTAATGCTATTTATCACCATCAATAATCAATAATCATTTCCCCTAAAACAAAACACTTTTTCCTCAAAAATCAGTTTATACTTTTACACGTTTTTAACAAACAAAAATATCTTCATTATCTCACTCCTATTTTTTAATGCTATTTATCACCATCAATAATCAATAATCATCATAATATATATAAAATCATACTATATATAAAAGTAGAATACACTTAATCTTAATTGCGTAATTTTTCCCTCCAAAATACAAAACTATTCCTTCCAAAACAAACACTTTTCCCCACATAAATCAGATTATACTTTTACACATTGTTAACAAAAAAACTCTTCATTATTTCATTGATAGAAAATATTAATGTTTGTTGCTTACTAAAATTATACTACGATTTTAAACACCTCTATCATCAACATGTTACACATATCTACCTAAAAAGCATATCATTGTGGAAATATAGACTTGAAGTTGTAAAATATCATATGTATTGGTTTGAATAGTTTGTTGTTAAGACGAGTAGGCACTTGGAGGTCTGAAATACACGGGAAGAACATATTTAGAACTTCTTGCACCCTTTTCTGTTTTAATGATAAATATTATGGAACATTGACAGGTACCTTATGAGATTCACAAAAGATGAAAGCTGAGATTATCTTATCAAGTGGTGAAGCAGACCCAGTATTCTCATAGTGGAAATGGGCAAGCCCTGAATACGTAATTGAGCAGGTATGTTGAATTGTTGCGGCCTGAAATCTATAGTAATCATTATTGATTAAGTTTAGAAATGCTTATTTGGACATATGGTATGACTGATACAGGCAGTCGACTACAAGAGGCCAACAATACGAGGAAGTTATGAAAATATTCAGGTCTTACTTGAGTGAAAGTGGAATACCTGCTAAATGTCGTTTAATAAAATGGTGAATCGTTATGTCTGATTCTGTGTTTCTGATACAAACTATTTAAAGTAGTAATATGTTTCCTTTAATAATATTGGAGAATATTTATAGTCCTTGATCCATGTTTGGATGGTCAAAACGAATTCTAAAATCTTAGAACATGAAATAAAATGACTAATGTATTTTAATTTTATGCTCTAAAAGATTTTTATATTCAATTATTTTGTCTATCTTATTAATCAAGTAAAATTATTTAATTTTAGTTCTCGTGTATCGCACGTGTTCAATTACTAGTTATATTATATAGAAACAACCTAATGCTAGGCTTGGATTATCCTTTTAAAGAAATTGGTTTGGACCTGGACTAAAATTTTGTGCTTCAAAACAAAACACTTTTCCCTCCAAAAATCAGATTATACTTTTACACGTTTTGAACAAAAAAAAACTCTTCTTTATCTCACATCCCTTTTTTAATGCTATTTATCACCATCAATAATCAATAATCATCATACTATATATAAAGTAGAATACACTTAATCTTAATTGCTTAATTTTTCCCTCCAAAATACAAAACTATTCCTTCCAAAAGAAAACACTTTTTCCACATAAATCAGATTATACTTTTACACGTTGTTAAAAAAAACTCTTCATTATTTCATTGATAGGAAATATTAATGTTTGTTACTTACTAAAATTATACTACGATTTTAAACATCTCTATCATCAACATGTTACACATCTTGTGACGCCCCCAAATCTGTGTAACATCGAATACAGGATATGGTGCTCACGATACAGCATACACAATCATCTAACTAAATAAGCTTCATAAATATTAACGATAATAATAATAATAATAATAATAATAATAATAATAATAATAATAATTCTCTAATAAAATCCCAAGTCTTCACAACCTTAAATAAACTTAATGTAAACCTTGCGTTTATCACTACATTACATCAAAATGCGGAAATATAAACTTATTACATAAATACTTTAATCATTCCATCTCATCTCCTACTCAGGCGATAGCAAACGCCTTTTCGATTTATTTGATCCATGTTTGGGCTTCGATGGGTTCGTTGGTTCTTTTGAACTCAGGGGGTCCTGCGCTTTTGAAGTCCTTAAAGGTTGCCACTTGGGCTGCCGGAGGGTTATTGGTATTCGGGGTTTGATTCTGTAGTGCCCCAACTAACATGTCTACAAATTGTTGCATAGGGTTCGGTGGATCCCCAAGCATTACCGCCTGACTCCTCTGGTATCTGTTGACGACGTCTTTCTCTAGCCATCTTTCTGTTTAAATAAACTTAATGTTATCATCTTATAACTTATTCTACAGCATTTATAATTTATATAAAAACTTAATCATCACATCACATATTTAAATAAAAACATATTTATTTAATTAAAAACCATCATACCAAAGTATTTAATCATCTTATGGCATTAAGCCATTTACATCACTTAAACCAAAATACTTAGCAAAAACTGGAAACTAAGTACTTACATCATATATAAACGTATGACATACTAATAATAAAAGTTTATCCTAAATAACTGAAGTCCACTCCTAATGGCGTCTTCATACTCTTCATCCGCTATCTCCAGCACCAGCCCTCGGCTTATGGCGTGTTTAGACTGGTACTCCTCACGTGGAAAGTGATACACTCTATGCTGGAACCTACCATGCGCTGACCTAAATGTGTACTTCATCTTGTCCATCCTAACCTTCTTGTCTCTTACTTCTCCTTCTAGCTAGCCTGATAGGTTCTCTGCCCGAACACGGCCTCTCATCTCATCTCTCCAGTAAGTGGTAATCATCTGCTTGTCAGATTGGAGACTCTGGATCCTCGACTCTAATCTATTAATCGAATGTCCCAAGTGGGTCCTGATAGCCTCCTTATCATCCTTCAGCCTGTCTGCCTCCTAGTCTGATGCTCAGCAGCTTGTCAGCCAGATCCCCGTTTCTAATCACCAGATGATACACTAATGCACCAAGCAATGCTACAGCTCCCTTTTCCTCCTGATACAGCTCCTCCAACTCATGGACTCTATCGTCCAGCTCTGTAATCCTATCCATCAACTCATCTAACAGACTATTCTCAGGTGCTTCTTCGGAGTCATCCTCGGGCTCCTCTTCCTCAGGGTCCTCATCTGGGTCTGAGTCAGCTCCTGCCTCAGCTATGGGCTCGAGTACAGCTGTCACCAACTGCTCACTAACAACGTGAATATCTCTAACCTCCTCTTCTCCTGACATCCTATAATAAGGACAAAATAACTCGATTAGTATTTTAAAATAGATGTTAATTTTTTTTTTAGTAAAATAGATTCGACACAGCACTTAGAACTCTATGTGAGTTCATATCCTTATTATCTCCACTAACTTCTCTAAGGTTATAGTCTAAGGTTCTCCCACCTAAGGTTTATAACCTACAGCTTTGATACCAACCTGTGATGCCCCCAAATCCGTGTAACATCGAATACAGGATATGGTGTTCACGATACGGCATACACCATAATCTAACTAAATAAGCTTCATAAATATTAACGATAATATTAATAATAACAATAATAATAATTCTCCAAATAAAATCTCAAGTCTTCACAACCTTAAATAAACTTAACGTAAACTTAGCGTTTATCGCTACATTACATCAAAATGTGGAAATATAAACTTATTATATAAATACTTTAATCATTTCATCTTAGTCTTTCCCTTGTCCTTGCCCGAGCCCTCAGCCTTCTCATCCTTAACTGAAAAGTTTAAGCAAGAATGAGCACAAATTGACTAGCAAGTACATAAAGTAGTTTGATAGTAAACATCAGGAGTAAAAGCATCTGTATTGGTATTTCTCAACAGTAAAAAGAATTATCAAGAGGTAGACATGAATATCAAGGATAAGAGTGTTAGAATTCTCAATAGCATACTAAGGGGTATAAACACCCTGAACATGGTTTTACTTTGTTAAAATCATCAGACGTTTTATCAATCAGATAGATTGTAAAACATTCTTTGCAAGTACTCCAGGTGATCAGCCTATCGTACCCTACATTGTGCATAAGTATGAAATTTAAACGCATAAGCGTAAATGGGAATATATGCCCGACATCTGTTTGCCCCGTTATTCGGGTTGTTCATCTTAGTATTCATGCGAGACCGCACCAAAGCAATTTGGATTGGTAAATTTTCATAGCTACAATGAATTTGAATTGTTCAAATAATATATCATTTCGCATCAATAATATCTAGCCGATACAAAAGGCCAGAAAGCATATTTGAAAGCAGTTCATTAAAGAATAAGAACTTTAAAGCATAACCGTTGAAATAACAATTGAGTAGTCAACAACAAAGCTTGTATAATATTTGAATTGGTATAACTTACGACATAGGAAGCTTGTACGTATAAATAAGTAGCACAAGTTCGATACCTACCCTCACTGCAATAAAGTGAGTAAAAGATTGAATAATTGCTCAATGGAAAATAGAGTCAAGAAACTTGCCTGATAAGTCTTCTACAGTTAACGCCATCTGCTAGTCCTTCACGTAACCTATTCATTTACGTCACGTTAAGCAACTAAGTATTCAAAATCTAGCTTTAAGGATAATTGTTTCCTTTTATTTTAATTAGATTATTAAATCTAATTCCCATTCTATTACTAATATAATTTAATCACATAATCATGTTGTATCACATAGGTAAAGTTGTTCAATATCAGAATCTGAAAGAAAATAAAAATTTAACTTTCTGTTCGACCCGACTCGACCCGGATCGGTGCAACTGCGCAGGTTTAACCCTTACGAGTGGCGCAGCTGCGCTGCTTAATAATCCCAGACAACTTTGAATGGCACAGCTGCTCTGTTCATGGCGCAGCTGCGCTGCTCATCGTTTCCTAGAAATTATTTTCCTGTCAAGCAGCCTACTTCACGATTTAATTCCCGCTAAACTACTGATGTTATGACCCTAATATTTGGACACCATAAACTTCATACAGCGTAGTATTTTACAAAAATAAAACATGCATGAAACTAACACGTTACTACCATAAACCAGCAGCCTAGGTAAGCGTGCACGACTACTTTTCAAACTTAGAAAAATTTGGGTTTTTCCAAAATCTACAGATTTTTTCTTATTTTCATGCTTGCTTTCGAAAATCATATCTTGCCCCTTTTAACTCAGTTTCTTTTGAAACTTGGTCAGATTAGACATTATACTACCTAGTATTACAAAATTAACACATACAACAATCGGGTCACATGAAGCTATGATTTCAAGGCTCCGAAAAATCCAAAAAGTCACAGAACACTAGTTTAGTTCAATTTTTACAAAATCCGTGTTTTCGATTCTAGCATGCAAGGAAATGGTTCCTACTGTCCAGATCATCTAATATGACATATCCACACATATTACAACATTCAACTTCACTAAATTTCACGTTTTGATTTTTTTAGCATCTTAGAGGCGTATTATCAAACACTTAGCATGTATACTCTAATTTTCTCAATTTCAGAACTTGAAAGGCATGATTTAACCCAGAACTTGCGTTCTTAATATACCACAATCACCAGGCAACAATTATATAACGACACATAATCTAAACATAGCATTCTTCATAATCTATATGTATTTTCTCCTATTTTTTTCTTAAGAACATAGAAAGGATTATGAATTACCTCTTGATTGAAATAGCTACTGATTCTCGTTGCTTGTTTACTCCTCGAAAACTCCAGAAATCGCCAAAGTACTTCAAGCTCTCACTCTCTCAATTTTTCTCTTACGGTTGGAATTTTTTAACAAAAGAGAGAAGGAATTTTAGGTGGAGAGTATATATAGATGTTACTAGCATTTGCTTCTCTTGCCTCTTCCATTCCTAATTCAGCAGTTACACACCACGCATCAATTATCAGAATTGAAGAAGTTGGGAGTTAGAGAAATGGAAGAGTTTTTGGGTTTAAATAATAAAATACAATACTCCCTCTTCTTCAATTTTCTACACAACGCGTATACCCCCTCTTGTCCCAATTTGTTTTTCACGTGGGTCCCCTCCCCCACTAGCTGATGTAATTTTATTAAAAAAAAAATATTATTTTAATCAATTAAATCAATTAGTAAGCTATTTGACCATTTTGCCCTCCGTAACAAAACTTTTCGATACTAATATTGATTCCTACTACAATCGACGTTCCGGACGTCGTGGGATTATTCGTTTTGCCAAAATAGCTTTCGAAATTCGAGTTTGACTTTTTTACCCGAAAAAGTCAACCGGTTGGCTTTGACCAAAAAGTCAACCACGACACATTTTGTGGTTACAGTCTATTCTGACTAATTTCGACATTTGGGAAACAAATATACAGTCCGCGTCTTCAAATTCTGCTCCGAACTCAGATCCGAGTTTTAATTCCATTCCTTGTAATTAAAAAAAATTAATAACTACTTATTAAATTCAAATAGTTAAATAATCAAAATCAACTATTTAAATACATCTCATCATATAACACCAAATACAATATATGTATAGCACATTTACATATAGTGATAGAAATCACACAAGAGTTTCACAAAAATTCGTTTATTGATAAATATTAAATTACATAACGAGTTCGGATATTACATATCTACCTAAAAAGCATATCATTGTGGAAATATAGACTTGAAGTTGTAAAATATCATATGCATTGGTTTGAATAGTTTGTTGTTAAGACGGGTAGACACTTGGAGGTCTGAAATACACGGGAAGAACATATTTAGAACTTTTTGCACCCTTTACTATTTTGATGATAAATATTTGGAATATTGACTACCTTATGAGATTCACAAAAGAGGAAAGTGAGATTAACTTATCAAGTGGTGAAGCAGACCCAGTATTCTCAGAGTGGAAATGGGCAAGCCCTGAATACGTAATTGAGCAGGTATGCTTAATTGTTGCGGCCTGAAATCTATAGTAATCATTATTGATTAAGTTTAGAAATGCTTATTTGGACATAGGATATGACTGATACATGCAGTCGACTACCAGAGGCCAACAATACGAGGAAGTTATGAAAATATTAAAGTCTTACTTGATTGAAAGTGGAATACCTGCTAAATGTCGTTTAATAAAATGGTGAATCGTTATGTCTGATTCTGTGTTTCTGATACAAACTATTTAAAGTAGTAATATGTTTCCTTTAATAATATTGGAGAATATTTATAGTACTTGATCCATGTTTGGATGATCGAAACGAATTCTAAAATCTTAGAAAATGAAATAAAATGACTAGTGTATTTTAATTTTATACTCTAAAAGATTTTTATATTCAATTATTTTGTCTATCTTATTAGTCAAGTAAAATTATTTAATTTTAGTTCTCGTGCATTGCACGTGTTCAATTACAAGTTATATTATATAGAAACAACCTAATGCTAGGCTTGGATTATCCTTTTAAAGAAATTGGTTTGGACCTGGACTAAAAATTTGTGCTTCAAACAAAACACTTTTCCCTCTAAAAATCATATTATATTTTTACACGTTTTTAACAAAAAAAAAACTCTTCATTATGTCACTCCCCTTCTTTAATGCTATTTATCACCATCAATAATTATCATACTATATATAAAATCATACTATATATCAAACTATATATAGAAGTAGAATACACTTAATCTTAATTGCTTAATTTTTTCCTCCAAAACACGAAACTATTCCCTCCAAAACAAAATATTTTTCTCCTCAAAAATCAGATTATACTTTAACATGTTTTTAACAAAAAAAAACCTTCATTATCTCACTCCCCTTCTTTAATGTTATTTATCACCTTAAATAATCAATAATCATTTCCTCACAAACAAAACAGTTTTCCCCAAAAAAATTATGTTATACTTCTACACGTTTTGAACAAAAAAAACTCTTCATTATCTCACTCTCCTTCTTTAATGCAATTTATCACCATCAATAATAATCATACTATATATAAAATCATACTTCATACTATATGTAAAAGAAGAATACACTTAATCTTAATTGCTTAAATTTTCCCTCCAAAACAACACATTCCCCCCCCCCCCAAAATCAGATTATATTTTTACACGTTTTTAACAAAAAAAAAAACTCTTCATTATCTCACTCCCCTTCTTTAATGCTATTTATCACCATCAATAATCAATAATCATTTCCTCCAAAACAGAACACTTTCTCCCCAAAAATCAGTTTATATACTTTTACACGTTTTTAACAAACAAAAATATCTTCATTATCTCACTACTCTTTTTTAATGCTATTAATCACCATCAATAATCAATAATCATCATACTATATATAAAATCATACTATATATAAAAGTAGAATACAATTAATCTTAATTTCTTAATTTTTCTCTCCAAAATACAAAACTATTCCATCTAAAACAAAACACTTTTCCCCACATAAATCAGATTATACTTTTACACGTTGTTAACAAAAAAAACTATTCATTATTTCATTGATAGGAAATATTAATATTTGTTGTTTACTAAAATTATACTACAATTTTAAACATCTCTATCATCAACATGTTACACATATCTACCTAAAAAGCATATCATTGTGGAAATATAGAATTGAAGTTGTAAAATATTATATGCATTGGTTTGAATAGTTTGTTGTTAACACAGGTAGGCACATGGAGGTCTGAAATACGCGGGAAGAACATATTTAGAACTTATTGCACCCTTTACAGTTTTGATGATAAATATTTGGAACATTGAAGGTACCTTATGAGATTCACAAAAGATGAAAGCGAGATTAACTTATCAAGTGGTGAAGTAGACTCAGTATTCTCAGAGTGGAAATAGGCAAGCCCTGAATACGTAATTGAGCAGGTATGCTGAATTGTTTCAGCCTGAAATCTATAGTCATCATTATTGATTAAATTTAGAAATGCTTATTTGGACATAGGGTATGACTGATACAGGCAGTCGACTACAAGAGGCCAACATACGAGGAAGTTATGAAATATTCAGGTCTTACTTGAGTGAAAGTGGAATACTTGCTAAATGTCGTTCAATAAAATGGTGAATCGTTATGTCTGATTATGTGTTTCTGATACAAACTATTTAAAGTAGTAATATGTTTCCTTTAATAATATTGGAGAATATTTATAGTACTTGATCCGTGTTTGGATGGTCGAAACAAATTCTAAAATCTTAGAACATTAAAAAAAATGACTAATGTATTTTAATTTTATACTCTACAAGATTTTTATATTCAATTATTATTGTCTATCTTATTAGTCATGTAAAATTATTTAATTTTAGTTCTCGTGCATCGCACGTGTTCAATTACTAGTTATATTATATAGAAACAACATAATGCTAGGCTTGGATTATCCTTTTAAAGAAATTGGTTTGGATCTGACTAAAATTTTGTGCTTCAAAACAAAACACTTTTTCCTCCAAAAATTAGATTAGATTTTTACACGTTTTAAACAAAAAAAACTCTTCATTATCTCACTCCCCCTCTTTAATGCTATTTATCACCATCAATAATCATCATACTATATATAAAATCATACTAAATATCATACTATAAATAGAAGTAGAATAAACTTAATCTTAATTGCTTAATTTTTCCCTCCAAAACACAAAACTATTCCTTCCAAACCAAAATATTTTTCTCCTCAAAAATCAGATTATACTTTTACACGTTTTAACAAAAAAAAAAATCTTCATTATCTCAATCCCCTTCTTAAATGCTATTTATCACCATCAATAATCAATAATCATTTCCTCCAAAACAAAACACTTTTCTCCAAAAAAATGAAGTTATACTTTTACACGTTTTGAAAAAAAAAAAACTCTTTATTATCTCACTCTCCATCTTTAATGCTATTTATCACCATCTATAATCATCATACTATATATAAAATCATACTTCATACTATATATAAATGAAGAATACACTTAATCTTAATTGCTTAATTTTTTCCTCCAAAAAAAAAAACATTTCCCCCCACCCCAAAAAAAAATCAGATTATATTTTTACACGTTTTTTAAAAAAACTCTTGATTATCTAACTCCCCTTCTTTAATGCTATTTATCACCATCAATAATCAATAATCATTTCCTCCAAAACAAAACACTTTCTCCCCAAAAATTAATTTATACTTTTACACGTTTTTAACAAATAAAAATATCTTCATTATCTCACTATCCTTTTTAATGCTATTTATCACCATCAATAATCAATAATCGTCATACTATATATAAAATCATACTATATATAACAGTAGAATACACTTAATCTTATTTGCTTAATTTTTCTATCCAAAATACAAAACTATTCCTTCCAAAACAAAACACTTTTCCCCACATAAATCAGATTATACTTTTACACGTTGTTAACAAAAAAAAAACTCTTCATTATTTCATTGATATGAAATATTAATGTTTGTTGCTTACTAAAATTATACTACGATTTTAAACATCTTTATCATCAACATGTTACACATATCAACCTAAACAGCATATTATTGTGGAAATATAGACTTGAAGTTGTAAAATATCATATGCATTGGTTTGAATAGTTTGTTGTTAAGACGGGTAAGGCACTTGAAGGTCTGAAATACACGGGAAGAACATATTTAGAACTTCTTGCACCCTTTACTGTTTTGATGATAAATATTTGGAACATTGACAAGTACCTTATGAGATTTACAAAAAATGAAAGCGAGATTAACTTATCAAGTGGTGAAGCAGACCTAGTATTCTCAGAGTGGAAATGGACAAGCCTTGAATACGTAATTGAGCAGATATGCTTAATTGTTACGATCTGAAATCTATAGTAATCATTATTGATTAAGTTTAGAATTGCTTATTTGGACATAGGGTATGACTGATACAGGCAGTCGACTACAAGGGGCCAACAATACGAGGAAGTTATGAAAATATTCAGGTCTTACTTGAGTGAAAGTGGAATACCTGCTAAATGTCGTTCAATAACATGGTGAATCGTTATGTCTGATTCTGTGTTTCTGATACAAACTATTTAAAGTAGTAATATGTTTCCTTTAATAATATTGGAGAATATTTATAGTACTTGATCCATGTTTGGATGGTCGAAACGAATTCTAAAATCTTAGAACATGAAATAAATTGACTAATGTATTTTAAATTTATACTCTAAAAGATTTTTATATTCAATTATTTTGTCTATCTTATTAATCAAGTAAAATTGTTTAATTTTAGTTCTCGTGCATCGCACGTGTTCAATTACTAGTTATATTATATAGAAAGTACCTAATGCTAGGCTTGGATTATCCTTTTAAAGAAATTGGTTTGGACCTGGACTAAAATTTTGTGCTTCAAAACAAAACACTTTTCCCTTCAAAAATTAGATTATACTTTTACACGTTTTGAACAAAAAAAACTCTTCATTATCTCACTCCCTTCTTTAATGCTATTTATCACCATCAATAATCATCATACTATATATAAAATCGTACTATATATCATACTATATATAGAAGTAGAATACACTTAATCTTAATTGCTTAATTTTTCCCTCCAAAACACGAAACTATTCCCTCCAAAACAAAACATTTTTCTCCTCAAAAATCAGATTATACATTAACACGTTTTTAACAAAAAAAAAACTATTCATTATCTCACTCCCCTTTTTTAATGCCATTTATCACCATCAATAATCAATAATCATTTCCTCCAAAATAAAACACTTTTCCCCCAAAAAATCAGGTTATACTTTTACACGTTTTGAACAAAAAAAAAAACTCTTCATTATCTCACTCTCCTTCTTTAACGCTATTTATCACCATCAATAATCAACATACTATATATAAAATCATACTTCATACTATATATAAAAGTAGAATACACTTAATCTTAATTGCATAATTTTTTTCCTCTAAAACAAAACATTCCCCCCCCCCCCCAAAAAAAAAATCAGATTATATTTTTACACGTTTTTAACAAAAAAAACTCTTCATTATCTCACTCCCGGTTTTTAATGCTATTTATCACCATCAATAATCAATAATTATTTTTTCCAAAACAAAACACTTTCTCTCCAAAAATCAATTTATACTTTTACACGTTTTTAACAAACAAAAATAACTTCATTATCTCACTCCCCTTTTTAAATGATATTTATCACCATAAATAATCAATAATTATCATACTATATATAAAATAATACTATATATAAAAGTAGAATACACTTAATCTTATATGCTTAATTTTTGTCTCCAAAATACAAAACTATTCCTTCGAAAAGAAAATATTTTTTCCCACATAAATCAAATTATACTTTTACACGTTGTTAATAAAAAAAACTCTTCATTATTTCATTGATAGGACATATTATTGTTTGTTGCTTACTAAAATTATACTACGATTTTAAACATCTCTATCATCAACATGTTACACATATCTACCTAAAAAGCATATCATTGTTGAAATATAGATTTGAAGTTGTAAAATATCATATGCATTGGTTTGAATAGTTTGTTGTTAAGACGGGTAGGCACTTGGAGGTCGGAAATACACGGGAAGAACATATTTAGAACTTATTGCACCCTTTACTATTTTGATGATAAATATTTGGAACATTGACAGGTACCTTATGAGATTCACAAAAGATGAAAGCAAGATTAACTTATCAAGTGGTGAAGCAGACCCAGTATTCTCAAAGTGGAAATGGGCAAGTACTGAATACGTAATTGAGCAGGTATGCTGAATTGTTGCGGCCTGAAATCTATAGTAATCATTATTGATTAAGTTTAGAATTGCTTATTTGGACAAATGGTATGACTGATACAGGCAGTCGACTACAAGAGGCCAACTTACGAGGAAGTTAAGAAAATATTCATGCCTTACTTGAGTGAAGTGGAATACCTACTAAATGTCGTTCAATAAAATGGTGAATCGTTTTGTTTGATTCTGTGTTTCTGATACAAACTATTAAAGTAGTATTATGTTTCCTTTAATAATATTGGAGATTATTTATAGTACATGATCCATGTTTGGATGGTTGAAACGAATTTTAAAATCTTAGAACATGAAATAAAATGACTAATGTATTTTAATTTTATACTCTAAAAGATTTTTATATTCAATTATTTTGTCTATCTTATTAGTCAAGTAAAATTGTTTAATTTTAGTTCTTGTGCATCGCACGTGTTTAATTACTAGTTATATTATATAGAAACAACCTAATGCTAGGCTTGGTTTATCCTTTTAAAGAAATTAGTTTGGATCTGGACAAAATTTTGTGCTTCAAAACAAAACATTTTTCCCTTCAAAAATCAAATTATACTTTTACACGTTTTGAACAAAACAAAATACTTCATTATCTCACTCCTCTTCTTTAGTGCTATTTATCACCATCAATAATTATCGTACAATACATAAAATCATACTATATATAGAAGTAGAATACACTTAATCTTAATTGCTTAATTTTTCCTTCAAAACACAAAACTATTCCCTCTAAAACAAAACATTTTTCTCCTCAAAAATCAGATTATACTTTTACATGTTTTTAACAAAAAAAAACTTTTCATTATATCACTCTCCATCTTTAATGCTATTTATCACCATCAATAATCATCATACTATATATAAAATCATACTATATATCGTACTATATATAAAAGTAGAATACACTTAATCATTAATTACTTAATTTTTTCCTCCAAAACACAAAATTATTCCCTCTAAAACAAAACATTTTTCCCCTCAAAATTCAGATTAAACTTTTACAAGTTTTTAACCAAAAAAAACCCTTCATTATCTCACTCCCCTTCTTTAATGCTATTTATCTCCACAAATAATCAATAATCATTTGTCCAAAACAAAACAATTTTCCCCAAAAAAATCAGGTTATACTTTTACACGTTTTGAACAAAAAAAAAACTCTTCATTATCTCACTCTCCTTCTTTAACTGCTATTTATCACCATCAATAATCATCATACTATATATAAAATCGTACTTCATACTATATACAAAATATGAATACACTTAATCTTAATTGCTTAATTTTCCCCTCCAAAAGAAAACATTTCCCCCCCCCCCCCAAAAAAAAAAATCAGATTATATTTTAACACATTTTTAACAAAAAAAAACTCTTGATTATCTCACTCCCCTTCTTTAATGCTATTTATCACCATCAATAATTAATAATCATTTCCTCCAAAACAAAACAATTTCTCCCCAAAAATCAATTTATACTTTTACACATTTTAACAAACAAAAATATCTTCATTATCTCACTCCCCATTTTTAATGCTATTTATCACCATCAATAATCAATAATCATCATACTATATACAAAATCATACTATATATAAAACTAGAATACACTTAATCTTAATTGCTTAATTTTTCTCTTCAAAATTCAAAACTATTCCTTCCAAAATAAAACACTTTTCCCCACATAAATCAGATTATACTTTTACACGTTGTTAACAAAAAAAAACTCTTCATTATTTCATTGATAGGAAATATTAATGTTTGTTGCTTACTAAAATTATACTACGATTTTAAACATCTCTATCATCAACATGTTACACATATCTACCTAAAAAGCATATCATTGTGGAAATATAGACTAGAAGTTGTAAAATATCATATGCATTGGTTTGAATAGTTTGTTGTTTAGACGGGAAGGCACTTGGAGGTCTGAAATACACGGGAAGAACATATTTAGAACTTCTTGCACCCTTTACTGTTTTGACGATAAATATATGGAACATTGACAGGTACCTTATGAGATTCACAAAAGATGAAAGTGAGATTAACTTATCAAGTGGTGAAGCAGACCCAGTATTCTCAAAGTGGAAATGGGCAAGCCCTGAATACGTAATTGAACAGATATGCTCAGTTGTTGCGGCCTGAAATCTATAGTAATCATTTTTGATTAAGTTTAGAATTGCTTATTTGGACATAGGGTATGACTGATACAGGCAGTCGACTACAAGAGGCCAACAATACGAGGAAGTTATGAAAATATTCAGGTCTTACTTGAGTGAAAGTGGAATACCTGCTAAATGTCGTTCAATAAAATGGTGAATCGTTATGTCTGATTCTGTATTTCTGATACAAACTATTTAAAGTAGTAATATGTTTTCTTTAATAATATTGGAGAATATTTATAGTACTTGATCCATGTTTGGATGGTCGAAACGAATTCTAAAATCTTAAAACATGAAATAAAATGACTAATGTATTTTAATTTTATACTCTAAAAGATTTTTATATTCAAATATTTTGTCTATCTTATTAGTCAAGTAAAATTGTTTAATTTTAGTTCTCGTGCATCGCACGTGTTAATTACTAGTTATATTATATAGAAAGTACCTAATGCTAGGCTTGGATTATCCTTTTAAAGAAATTGGTTTGGACCTGGACTAAAATTTTGTGCTTCAAAACAAAATACTTTTCCCTCCAAAAATCAGATTATACTTTTATACGTTTTGAACAAAAAAAAACTCTTCATTATCCCACTCCCTTCTTTAATGCTATTTATCACCATCAATAATCATCATACTATATATAAAATCATACTATATAACATACTATATATAGAAGTAGAATACACTTAATCTTAATTGCTTAACTTTTTCGTCCAAAACACAAAACTATTCCCTTCAAAACAAAATATTTTTCTCCTCAAAAATCAGATTATACTTTTACGCGTTTTTAACAAAAAAAACTATTCATTATCTCACTCCCCTCTTCTAATGCTATTTATCACCATCAACAATCAATAATCATTTCCTCCAAAACAAAACACTTTTCCCCCAAAAATCAGGTTATACTTTTACACGTTTTGAACAAAAAAAAACACTTCATTATCTCACTCCCTTCTTTAATGCTATTTATCACCATCAATAATCATCATACTATATATCATACTATATTTAGAAGTAGAATACACTTAGTCTTAATTGCTTAATTTTTTCCCCCAAAATACAAAACTATTCCTTCCAAAACATAACATTTTCCCCCTAAAAAATCAGATTATACTTTTACACGTTTTTAAAACAAAACAAAACACTTTTCCCCAAAAAAATCAGGTTATACTTTTACACGTTTGAACAAAAAATAGACTCTTCATTATCTCAGTCTCCTTCGTTAATGCTAATTATCACCATCAATAATCATCATACTATATATAAAATCATACTTCATACTATATATAAAAGTAGAAAACACTTAATCTTAATTGCTTAATTTTTTCCTCCAAAACAAAACATTTCCCCCCCCCCCCCAAAAAAAAAAAAAATTATATTTTTACACGTTTTTAACAAAAAAACTCTTCATTATCTCACTCCCCATCTTTAATGCTATTTATTACCATCAATAATCAATAATCATTTTTTCCAAAACAAAACACTTTCTCCCCAAAAATCAATTTATACTTTTGCACATTTTTAACAAACCAATATATCTTCATTATCTCACTCCCTATTTTAATGCAATTTATCACCATCAATAATCAATAATCATTATACTATATATAAAAGTAGAATACACTTAATCTTAATTGCTTAATTTTTCTCTCCAAAATACAAAGCTATTCCTTCCAAAGCAAATTATTTTTCCCACATAAATCAGATTATACTTTTACACGTTGTTAACAAAAAAAAAATTCTTCATTATTTCATTGATAGGAAATATTATTGTTTGTTGCATACTAAAATTATACTACGATTTTAAACATCTATATTATCAACATGCTACACATATCTTCCTAAAAAGCATATCATTGTGGAAATATAGACTTGAAGTTTTAAAATATCATATGGATTGGTTTGAATAGTTTGTTGTTAAGACGGGTAGGCACTTGGAGGTCTGAAATACACGGGAAGAACACATTTAGAACTTCTTGCACCCTTTACTGTTTTGATGATAAATATTTGGAATATTAACAGGTGCCTTATGAGATTCAAAAAAGATGAAAGCGAGTTTAACTTATCAAGTGGTGAAGCAGACCAAGCATTCTCAGAGTGGAAATGGGCAAGCCCTGAATACGTAATTGAGCAGGTATGCTGAATTGTTGCGGCCTGAAATCTATAGTAATCATTATTGATTAAGTTTAGAAATGCTTATTTGGACATAGGATATGACTGATACAGGCAGTTGACTACAAGAGGCCAACAATACGAGGAAGTTATGAAAATATTCAAGTCTTACTTGAGTGAAAGTGGAATACCTACTAAATGTCGTTTAATAAAATGGTGAATCGTTATGTCTGATTCCGTGTTTCTGATACAAACTATTTAAAGAGTAATATATTTCCTTTAATAATATTGGAGAATATTTATAGTACTTGATCCATGTTTGGATGGTCGAAACGAATTCTAAAATCTTAGAAAATGAAATAAAATGACTAATGTATTTTAATTTTATACTCTAAAAGATTTTTATATTCAATTATTTTGTCTATCTTATTAGTCAAGTAAAATTATTTAATTTTAGTTCTCGTGCATCGCACGTGTTCAATTACTAGTTATATTATATAGAAACAACGTAATGGTAGGCTTGGAATATCCTTTTAAAGAAATTGGTCTGGACCTGGACTAAAAATTTGTGCTTCAAAACAAAACACTTTTCCCTCTAAAAATCAGATTATATTTTTACACGTTTTTAAAACAAAAAAACTCTTCATTATGTCACTCCCCTTCTTTAATGATATTTATCACCATCAATAATCATCATACTATATATAAAATCATACTATATATCATACTATTATAGAAGTAGAATACACTTAATCTTAATTGCTTAATTTTTCCCTCCAAAACACGAAACTATTCCCTCCAAATCAAAACATTTTTCTCCTCAAAAATCAGATTATACTTTAACACGTTTTTAACAACAACAAAAAAATCATTCATTATCTCACTCTCCTTCTTTAATGTTATTTATCACCATAAAGAATCAATAATCATTTTCTCACAAACAAAACACTTTTCCCCAAAAAAATCAGGTTATACTTTTACACGTTTTGAACAAAAAAAAAACTCTTCATTATCTCACTCTCATTCTTTAATGCAATTTATCACCATCAATAATAATCATACTATATATAAAATCATACTTCATACTATATATAAAAGAAGAATACAATTAATCTTAATTGCTTAATTTTTCCCTCCAAAACAAAACATTCCCCCCCCCCCCCCAAATCAGATTATATTTTTACATATTTCTAACAAAAAAAAACTCTTCATTATCTCACTCCCCTTCTTTAATGCTATTTATCACCATCAATAATCAATAATCATTTCCTCCAAAGCAGAACACTTTCTCCCCAAAAAATCAGTGTATATACTTTTACACGTTTTTAACAAACAAAAATATCTTCATTATCTCACTACTCTTTTTTAATGCTATTAATCACCATCAATAATCAATAATCATCATACTATATATAAAATCATACTATATAAAAAAGTAGAATACACTTGATCTTAAGTTCTTAATTTTTCTCTCAGAAATACAAAACTATTCCTTCCAAAACAAAACACTTTTCCCCACATAAATCAGATTATACATTTACACGTTGTTAACAAAAAAAAACCCTTCATTATTTCATTGATAGGAAATATTAATATTTGTTGTTTACTAAAATTATACTACGATTTTAAACATCTCTATCATCAACATGTTACACATATCTACCTAAAAAGCATATCATTGTGGAAATATAGACTTGAAGTTGTAAAATATCATATGCATTGGTTTGAATAGTTTGTTGTTATCACAGGTAGGCACTTGGTGGTCTGAAATACACGGGAAGAACATATTTAGAACTTCTTGCACCCTTTACTGTTTTGATGATAAATATTTGGAACATTGAAAGGTACCTTATGAGATTCACAAAAGATGAAAGCGAGATTGACTTATCAAGTAGTGAAGTAGACCCAGTATTCTCAGAGTGGAAATGGGCAAGCCCTGAATACGTAATTGAGTAGGTATGCTGAATTGTTGCGGCCTGAAAATCTATAGTAATCATTATTGATTAAGTTTAGAAATGCTTATTTGGACATAAGGTATGACTGATACAGGCAGTCGACTACAAGAGGCCAACAATACGAGGAAGTTATGAAAATATGCAGGTCTTACTTGAGTGAAAGTGGAATACCTGCTAAATGTCATTTAATAAAATGGTGAATCGTTATGTCTGATTCTGTGTTTCTGATACAAACTATTTAAAGTAGTAATATGTTTCCTTTAATAATATTGGAGAATATTTATAGTACTTGATCCATGTTTGGATGGTCGAAACGAATTATAAAATCTTAGAACATGAAATAAAATGACTAATGTACTTTAATTTTATACTCTAAAAGATTTTTATATTCAATTATTTTGTCTATCTTATTAATCAAGTAAAATTGTTTAATTTTAGTTCTCGTGCATCGCACGTGTTCAATTACTAGTTATATTATATAGAAAGTACCTAATGCTAGGCTTGGATTATCCATTTAAAGAAATTGGTTTGGACCTGGACTAAAATTTTGTGCTTCAAAACAAAACTCTTTTCCCTCCAAAAATCAGATTATACTTTTACACGTTTTGAACAAAAAAAACTCTTCAGTATCTCACTCCCTTCTTTAATGCTATTTATCACCATCAATAATCATCATACTATATATAAAATCGTACTATATATCATACTATTTATAAAAGTAGAATACACTAAATCTTAATTGCTTAATTTTTCCCTCCAAAACGCGAAACTATTCCCTCAAAAACAAAACATTTTTCTCCTCAAAAATCAGATTATACATTAACACGTTTTTAACAAAAAAAAAAACTATTCATTATCTCACTCCCCTTTTTTAATGCCATTTATCACCATCAATAATCAATAATCATTTCCTCCAAACCAAAACACTTTTCCCCCAAAAAATCAGGTTATACTTTTACACGTTTTGAACAAAAAAAAAACTCTTCATTATCTCACTCTACTTCTTTAACGCTATTTATCACCATCAATAATCATCATACTATATATAAAATCATACTTCATACTATATATAAAAGTAGAATACACTTAATCTTAATTGCATAATTTTTTTCCTCCAAAACAAAACATTTCCCCCCCTAAAAAAATCAGATTATATTTTTAAACGTTTTTGACAAAAAAAAACTCTTTATTATCTCACTCCCGTTCTTTAATGCTATTTATCACCATCAATAATCATTAATCATTTTTTCCAAAACAAAACACTTTCTCTCCAAAAATCAATTTATACTTTTACACGTTTTTAACAAACAAAAATATCTTTATTATCTCACTCCCCTTTTTTAATGATATTTATCACCATAAATAATCAATAATCATCATACTATATATCAAATAATACTATATATAAAAGTAGAATACACTTAATCTTATATGCTAAATTTTTCTCTCCAAAATACAAAACTATTCCTTCGAAAACAAAACATTTTTTCCCACATAAATCAGATTATACTTTTACACGTTGTCAACAAAAAAAACTCTTCATTATTTCATTGATAGGAAATATTATTGTTTGTTGCTTACTAAAATTATACTACGATTTTAAACATCTCTATCATCAACATGTTACACATATCTACTTAAAAAGCATATCATTGTGGAAATATAGACTTGAAGTTGTAAAATATCATATGCATTGGTTTGAATAGTTTGTTGTTAAGACGGGTAGGCACTTGGAGGTCTGAAATACATGGGAAGAACTTATTTAGAACTTCTTGCACCCTTTACTGTTTTGATGATAAATATTTGGAACATTGACAGGTACCTTATGAGATTCACAAAAGATGAAAGCGAGATTAACTTATCAAGTGGTGAAGTAGACCTAGTATTCTCAGAGTGGAAATGGGCAAGCCCTGAATACGTAATTGAGCAGGTATGCTGAATTGTTGCGGCCTGAAATCTATAGTAATCAAGAAATGCTTATTTGGACATAGGGTATGACTGATACAGGCAGTCGACTACAAGAGGCCAATATACGAGGAAGTTATGAAAATATTCAAGTCTTACTTGAGTTAAAGTGGAGTACCTGCTAAATGTCGTTCAATAAAATGGTGAATCGTTATGTCTGATTATCTGTTTCTGATACAAACTATTTAAAGTAGTAATATATTTCCTTTAATAATATTGGAGAATATTTATAGTACTTGATCCATGTTTGGATGGTCGAAACAAAATCTAAAATCTTAGAACATGAAATAAAATGACTAATGTATTTTAATTTTATACTCTACAAGATTTTTTTATTTAATTATTTTGTCTATCTTATTAGTCATGTAAAATTGTTTCATTTTAGTTCTCGTGCATCGCACGTGTTCAATTACTAGTTATATTATATAGAAACAACCTAATGCTAGGCTTGGATTATCCTTTTAAAGAAATTGGTTTGGATCTGACTAAAATTTTGTGCTTCAAAACAAAACACTTTTCCCTCCAAAAATAAGATTATATTTTTACACGTTTTGAACAAAAAAAAAACTCTTCATTATCTCACTCCCCCTCTTTAATGCTATTTATCACCATCAATAATCATCATACTATATTTAAAATCATACTATATATCATACTATAAATAGAAGTAGAATACACTTAATCTTAATTGCTGAACTTTTTCGTCCAAAACACAAAATTATTCCCTCTAAAACAAAATATTTTTCCCCTCAAAATTCAGATTAAACTTTTACAAGTTTTTAACAAAAAAAAAATCTTCACTTATCTCACTCCCCTTCTTTAATGCTATTTATCTCCATCAATAATCAATAATCATTTCTCCAAAACAAAACACTTTTTCCCAAAAAAATCAGGTTATACTTTTACATGTTTTGAACAAAAAAAAACTCTTCATTATCTCACTCTCCTTCTTTAATGCTATGTATCACCATCAATAATCATCATACTATATATAAAATCATACTTCATACTATATATAAAATAAGAATACACTTAATCTTAATTGCTTAATTTTCCCCTCCAAAAGAAAACATTCCCCCCCCCCCCCCAAAAAAAAAAAAATCAGATTATATTTTAACACGTTTTTAACAAAAAAAAAACTCTTGATTATCTCACTCCCATTCTTTAATGCTATTTATCACCATCAATAATCAATAATCATTTCCTCCAAAACAAAACACTTTCTGCCCAAAAATTAATTTATACTTTTACACGTTTTTAATAAACAAAAATATCTTCATTATCTCACTCCATTTTTTTAATGTAATTTATCACCATCAATAATCAATAATCATCATACTATATACAAAATCATACTATATATAAAAGTAGAATACATTTAATCTCAATTGCTTAATTTTTCTCTTCAAAATTCCTTCTAAAACAAAACACTTTTTCCCACATAAATCAGATTATACTTTTACACGTTGTTAACAAAAAAAAAACTTTTCATTATTTCATTGATAGGAAATATTAATGTTTGTTGCTTACTAAAATTATACTACGATTTTAAACATCTCTATCATCAACATGTTACACATATCTACCTAAAAAGCATATCATTGTGGAAATATAGACTTGAAGTTGTAAAATATCATATGCATTGGTTTGAATAGTTTGTTGTTCAGACGGGTAGGCACTTGGAGGTCTGAAATACACGGGAAGAACATATTTAGAACTTCTTGCACCCTTTACTGTTTTGATGATAAATATTTGGAACATTGACATGTACCTTATGAGATTCACAAAAGATGAAAGCGAGATTATCTTATCAAGTGGTGAAGCAGACCCAGTATTCTCATAGTGGAAATGGGCAAGCCCTGAATACGTAATTGAGCAGGTATGTTGAATTGTTGCGGCCTGAAATCTATAGTAATCATTATTGATTAAGTTTAGAAATGCTTATTTGGACATATGGTATGACTGATACAGGCAGTCGGCTACAAGAGGCCAACAATACGAGGAAGTTATGAAAATATTCATGTCTTACTTGAGTGAAAGTGGAATACCTGCTAAATGTCGTTCAATAAAATGGTGAATCATTATGTCTGATTCTGTATTTCTGATACAAACTATTTAAAGTAGTAATATGTTTCCTTTAATAATATTGGAGAATATTTAAAGTACTTGATCCATGTTTGGCTGGTCGAAACGAATTCTAAAATCTTAAAACATGAAATAAAATGACTAATGTATTTTAATTTTATACTCTAAAAGATTTTTATATACAATTATTTTGTCTATCTTATTAGTCAAGTAAAATTGTTTAATTTTAGTTCTCGTGCATCGCACGTGTTCCATTACTAGTTATATTATATAGAAAGTACATAATGCTAGGCTTGGATTATCCTTTTAAAGAAATTGGTTTGGACCTGGACTAAAATTTTGTGCTTCAAAACAAAACACTTTTCCCTCCAAAAATCAGATTATACTTTTGCACGTTTTGAACAAAAAAAAACTCTTCATTATCCCACTCCCTTCTTTAATGCTATTTATCACCATCAATAATCATCATACTATATATAAAATCATACTATATAACATACTATATATAGAAATAGAATACACTTAATCTTAATTGCTTAACTTTTTCATCCGAAACACAAAACTATTCCCTCCAAAACAAAATATTTTTCTCCTCAAAAATCAGATTATACTTTTACACGTTTTTAACAAAAAAAAAATCTTCATTATCTCACTCTCCTATTCTAGTGCTATTTATCACCATCAATAATCAATAATCATTTCCTCCAAAACAAAACACTTTTTCCCCAAAAATCAGGTTATACTTTTCCACGTTTTGAACAAAAAAAAACACTTCATTATCTCACTCCCTTCTTTAATGCTATTTATCACCATCAATAATCATCATACAATATATCATACTATATATAGAAGTAGAATACACTTAATCTTAATTGCTTAATTTTCCCCCCCAAAATACGAAACTATTCCTTCCAAAACATAACATTTCCCCCCTAAAAAATCAGATTATACTTTTACACGTTTTTAAAATAAAACAAAACACTTTTCCCCAAAAAGATCAGGTTATTCTTTTACACGTTTTAAACAAAAAATAAACTCTTCATTATCTCAGTCTCCTTCGTTAATGCTATTTATCACCATCAATAATCATCATACTATATATAAAATCATACTTCATACTATATATAAAAGTAGAAAACACTTAATCTTAATTGCTTAATTTTTTTCTCCAAAACAAAACATTTCCCCCCCCCCCCAAAAAAAAAAAAAATCAGATTATATTTTTATACGTTTTTAACAAAAAAAAACACTTCATTATCTCACTCCCCCTCTTTAATGCTATTTATTACCATCAATAATCAATAATCATTTTTTCCAAAACAAAACACTTTCTCCCCAAAAATCAATTTATACTTTTACACTTTTTTAACAAACCAAAATATCTTCATTATCTCACTCCCCTATTTTAATGCTATTTATCACCATCAATAATCAATAATCATCATACTATATACAAAATCATACTATATATAAAAGTAGAATACATTTAATCTCAATTGCTTAATTTTTCTCTTCAAAATTCGAAACTATTCCTTCTAAATCAAAACACTTTTTTCCCACATAAATCAGATTATACTTTTACACGTTGTTAACAAAAAAAAAACTTTTCATTATTTCATTGATAGGAAATATTAATGTTTGTTGCTTACTAAAATTATACTACGATTTTAAACATCTCTATCATCAACATGTTACACATATCTACCTAAAAAGCATATCATTGTGGAAATATAGACTTGAAGTTGTAAAATATCATATGCATTGGTTTGAATAGTTTGTTGTTCAGACGGGTAGGCACTTGGAGGTCTGAAATACACGGGAAGAACATATTTAGAACTTCTTGCACCCTTTACTGTTTTGATGATAAATATTTGGAACATTGACATGTACCTTATGAGATTCACAAAAGATGAAAGCGAGATTATCTTATCAAGTGGTGAAGCAGACCCAGTATTCTCATAGTGGAAATGGGCAAGCCCTGAATACGTAATTGAGCAGGTATGTTGAATTGTTGCGGCCTGAAATCTATAGTAATCATTATTGATTAAGTTTAGAAATGCTTATTTGGACATATGGTATGACTGATACAGGCAGTCGGCTACAAGAGGCCAACAATACGAGAAAGTTATGAAAATATTCAGGTCTTACTTGAGTGAAAGTGGAATACCTGCTAAATGTCGTTCAATAAAATGGTGAATCATTATGTCTGATTCTGTATTTCTGATACAAACTATTTAAAGTAGTAATATGTTTCCTTTAATAATATTGGAGAATATTTAAAGTACTTGATCCATGTTTGGCTGGTCGAAACGAATTCTAAAATCTTAAAACATGAAATAAAATGACTAATGTATTTTAATTTTATACTCTAAAAGATTTTTATATACAATTATTTTGTCTATCTTATTAGTCAAGTAAAATTGTTTAATTTTAGTTCTCGTGCATCGCACGTGTTCCATTACTAGTTATATTATATAGAAAGTACATAATGCTAGGCTTGGATTATCCTTTTAAAGAAATTGGTTTGGACCTGGACTAAAATTTTGTGCTTCAAAACAAAACACTTTTCCCTCCAAAAATCAGATTATACTTTTGCACGTTTTGAACAAAAAAAAACTCTTCATTATCCCACTCCCTTCTTTAATGCTATTTATCACCATCAATAATCATCATACTATATATAAAATCATACTATATAACATACTATATATAGAAATAGAATACACTTAATCTTAATTGCTTAACTTTTTCATCCGAAACACAAAACTATTCCCTCCAAAACAAAATATTTTTCTCCTCAAAAATCAGATTATACTTTTACACGTTTTTAACAAAAAAAAAATCTTCATTATCTCACTCTCCTATTCTAGTGCTATTTATCACCATCAATAATCAATAATCATTTCCTCCAAAACAAAACACTTTTTCCCCAAAAATCAGGTTATACTTTTCCACGTTTTGAACAAAAAAAAACACTTCATTATCTCACTCCCTTCTTTAATGCTATTTATCACCATCAATAATCATCATACAATATATCATACTATATATAGAAGTAGAATACACTTAATCTTAATTGCTTAATTTTCCCCCCCAAAATACGAAACTATTCCTTCCAAAACATAACATTTCCCCCCTAAAAAATCAGATTATACTTTTACACGTTTTTAAAATAAAACAAAACACTTTTCCCCAAAAAGATCAGGTTATTCTTTTACACGTTTTAAACAAAAAATAAACTCTTCATTATCTCAGTCTCCTTCGTTAATGCTATTTATCACCATCAATAATCATCATACTATATATAAAATCATACTTCATACTATATATAAAAGTAGAAAACACTTAATCTTAATTGCTTAATTTTTTTCTCCAAAACAAAACATTTCCCCCCCCCCCCCCAAAAAAAAAAAAAAATCAGATTATATTTTTATACGTTTTTAACAAAAAAAAACACTTCATTATCTCACTCCCCCTCTTTAATGCTATTTATTACCATCAATAATCAATAATCATTTTTTCCAAAACAAAACACTTTCTCCCCAAAAATCAATTTATACTTTTACACTTTTTTAACAAACCAAAATATCTTCATTATCTCACTCCCCTATTTTAATGCTATTTATCACCATCAATAATCAATAATCATCATACTATATACAAAATCATACTATATATAAAAGTAGAATACATTTAATCTCAATTGCTTAATTTTTCTCTTCAAAATTCGAAACTATTCCTTCTAAATCAAAACACTTTTTCCCACATAAATCAGATTATACTTTTACACGTTGTTAACAAAAAAAAAACTTTTCATTATTTCATTGATAGGAAATATTAATGTTTGTTGCTTACTAAAATTATACTACGATTTTAAACATCTCTATCATCAACATGTTACACATATCTACCTAAAAAGCATATCATTGTGGAAATATAGACTTGAAGTTGTAAAATATCATATGCATTGGTTTGAATAGTTTGTTGTTCAGACGGGTAGGCACTTGGAGGTCTGAAATACACGGGAAGAACATATTTAGAACTTCTTGCACCCTTTACTGTTTTGATGATAAATATTTGGAACATTGACATGTACCTTATGAGATTCACAAAAGATGAAAGCGAGATTATCTTATCAAGTGGTGAAGCAGACCCAGTATTCTCATAGTGGAAATGGGCAAGCCCTGAATATGTAATTGAGCAGGTATGTTGAATTGTTGCGGCCTGAAATCTATAGTAATCATTATTGATTAAGTTTAGAAATGCTTATTTGGACATATGGTATGACTGATACAGGCAGTCGACTACAAGAGACCAACAATACGAGGAAGTTATGAAAATATTCAGGTCTTACTTGAGTGAAAGTGGAATACCTGCTAAATGTCGTTCAATAAAATGGTGAATCGTTATGTCTGATTCTGTATTTCTGATACAAACTATTTAAAGTAGTAATATGTTTCCTTTAATAATATTGGAGAATATTTAAAGTACTTGATCCATGTTTGGCTGGTCGAAACGAATTCTAAAATCTTAAAACATGAAATAAAATGACTAATGTATTTTAATTTTATACTCTAAAAGATTTTTATATTCAATTATTTTGTCTATCTTATTAGTCAAGTAAAATTGTTTAATTTTAGTTCTCGTGCATCGCACGTGTTCAATTACTAGTTATATTATATAGAAAGTACATAATGCTAGGCTTGGATTATCCTTTTAAAGAAATTGGTTTGGACCTGGACTAAAATTTTGTGCTTCAAAACAAAACACTTTTCCCTCCAAAAATCATATTATACTTTTGCACGTTTTGAACAAAAAAAAACTCTTCATTATCCCACCCCCTTCTTTAATGATATTTATCACCATCAATAATCATCATACTATATATAAAATCATACTATATAACATACTATATATAGAAATAGAATACACTTAATCTTAATTGCTTAACTTTTTCATCCGAAACACAAAACTATTCCCTCCAAAACAAAATATTTTTCTCCTCAAAAATCAGATTATACTTTTACACGTTTTTAACAAAAAAAAAAATCTTCATTATCTCACTCCCCTATTCTAGTGCTATTTATCACCATCAATAATCAATAATCATTTCCTCCAAAACAAAACACTTTTTTCCCAAAAATCAGGTTATACTTTTCCACGTTTTAAACAAAAAAAAACACTTCATTATCTCACTCCCTTCTTTAATGCTATTTATCACCATCAATAATCATCATACTATATATCATACTATATATAGAAGTAGAATACACTTAATCTTAATTGCTTAATTTTCCCCCCCAAAATACGAAACTATTCCTTCCAAAACATAACATTTCCCCCCTAAAAAATCAGATTATACTTTTACACGTTTTTAAAACAAAACAAAACACTTTTCCCCAAAAAGATCAGGTTATACTTTTAGACGTTTTAAACAAAAAATAAACTCTTCATTATCTCAGTCTCCTTCGTTAATGCTATTTATCACCATTAATAATCATCATACTATATATAAAATCATACTTCATACTATATATAAAAGTAGAAAACACTTAATCTTAATTGCTTAATTTTTTTCCTCCAAAACAAAACATTTCCCCCCCCCCCCCAAAAAAAAAAATCAGATTATATTTTTACACGTTTTTAACAAAAAAAAAACACTTCATTATCTCACTCCCCCTCTTTAATGCTATTTATTACCATCAATAATCAATAATCATTTTTTCCAAAATAAAACACTTTCTCCCCAAAAATCAATTTATACTTTTACACTTTTTTAACAAACCAAAATATCTTCATTATCTCACTCCCCTATTTTAATGCTATTTATCACCATCAATAATCAATAATCATTATACTATATATAAAAGTAGAATACACTTAATCTTAATTGCTTAATTTTTCTCTCCAAAATACAAAACTATTCCTTCCAAAACAAAACATTTTTTCCCACATAAATCAGATTATACTTTTACACTGTTAACAAAAAAAACTCTTCATTATTTCATTGATAAGAAATATTATTGTTTGTTGCATACTAAAATTATACTACGATTTTAAACATCTCTATCATCAACATGCTACACATATCTACCTAAAAAGCATATCATTGTGGAAATATAGACTTGAAGTTGTAAAATATCATATGCATTGGTTTGAATAGTTTGTTGTTAAGACGGGTAGGCACTTGGAGGTCTGAAATACACGGGAAGAACATATTTAGAACTTCTTGCACCCTTTACTGTTTTGATGATAAATATTTGGAACATTGACAGGTACCTTATGAGATTTACAAAAGATAAAAGCTAGATTAACTTATCATGTGGTGAAGCAGACCCAGTATTCTCAAAGTGGAAATGGGCAAGTCCTGAATACGTAATTGAGCAGGTATGCTGAATTATTGCGGCCTGAAATCTATAGTAATCATTATTGATTAAGTTTAGAAATGCTTATTTGGACATATGGTATGACTGATATAGGCAGTCGACTACAAGAGGCCAAAATACGAGGAAGTTAAGAAAATATTCAGGCCTTACTTGAGTGAAAGTGGAATACCTATTAAATATCGTTCAATAAAATGGTGAATCGTTATGTCTGATTCTGTGTTTCTGATACAAACTATTTAAAGTAGTAATATATTTCCTTTAATAATATTGGAGATTATTTATAGTACTAGATCCATGTTTGGATGGTCGAAACGAATTCTAAAATCTTAGAACATGGATTAAAATGACTAATGTATTTTAATTTTATACTCTAAAAGATTTTTATATTCAATTATTTGGTCTATCTTATTAGTCAAGTAAAATTGTTTAATTTTAGTTCTCGTGCATCGAACGTGTTCAATTACTAGTTATATTATAGGGTAAAATGCACAGGTGGCCCCTGAACTTAAGTTCATTTGGGTATTGAGCCCCCTTCTTTTAGTCAATGCAAACCGAGCCCCTTTTTATTTGAAAATTTCGGTATTGAGCCCCCAGGCGCCACATGGGCATTGACTTCCTACGTGGCACTCGTGGCACCGGTGACGTGGGCATTTTTACCACGTGGAACCGCTTACATGTGAAATTTTTAATTAATTATTAAAAAAAAATTCAATTAATTGTTAAAAAACTCGATTTTCCCAAGAATCAAACCGAAAATCTCAAATTTGAAATTTTGGTCATCAAACCACCTGAGTTACATGAAACTTTTAATTTTTTTAACAAAAGAATTAAGATTTATACCAAATTAATTCATTTCTCCCAATAAAATATTAAAAGGATAACAAATTAAACAATCAACATTAATTAAAAAATTAAACAATTAACATTAACAAATTTATAGATTAAAATTTAAAATTAAAAAAATTTAAAACTAACTTACAAATTTTAAAAAGAATATATTTAAAAATAAGCTTAAAATTAAAACTTAAAAATATCCCATATTCAAAATATCACTTGAAAAGACATTTCTAAAAATTATATAACAAATTATAAAATCTTACAAACTCTAATATACTATAATTTTTAACAAAAACACAAACCCTAAAAAATATTTTATTTTATTTTTTAATTTTATAAACTTAATTGATCTTAAGATTAAAATTTTCTCTCTTTTATAACTTCTACAGGGTAAAATGCAACTAACACATTAACACATGCTGCATTAAACATATTTTATTTTTTTATGCTGCATTAAACATATTTTACAACTTTTAAATTCAAAAACACACATTAACACACCAAGAACACACATACAAATTCAAACACATACACTCTAATACACCAAGAACACACATACAAATTCAAACACACACTAACAGATATGAAGAATCCAACGAATATATAACAGATCTGTAGAATTCGACGACCATATCAAAAATTGAAGCTGCATCGGATAACCCATTTCCAGATCCACCAAACAACATACCCTAACCTAATAGATTGGAAATTGATGCTGAACATATAGTCCAAGCTTTGGACTTTAATTATTACATATATAAGATATACGAAGAGAAGAAGTTAAGACAAATGGATGAAGCACTGGCAATGAAGATCCCGGAGGTGGTTATTGGGTCGTAAGGCGCCGCCTGGGGTGGGTACCCGGAGTGAGCGTAGGGAGCGGGAGCGCCGTAAGGGGCGGAGGGTTTAGCGTGCTGGTCCTTCGGTGGTTTGTTGAGATTTTTCGGTGGTTGCGCATATAGGGCTGATGGGTCACTGCCGTATGGGGCGGCGACGGGTGCGTATGGAGCTGATTGATTTGGTGGTGGCTGTGTTGGGGTGCCGTAGGGGGCGAAGGAGTAGGGCTGCGGCGGTGGGGGTGCTATGTAACCAAGCAATTCAGATTATTTTTATGTTGTTATTAATAAGTATATGTTATTGTTGTTGTTAATAAGAAATCTTCTGAGTTAAGTTAACTAATTAGACTTGATTTAAATATGTTTTTATCCTAATTAGTTAATTAATTTGATGTATTGGAAATTGTTCTGGTTTTATTAATTTTAGTTATGTTGTATTACACTTTTACCTTTTTAAAAATATTAAAATAATAAAATGGGTTTAGTAATTATTTTTTTAAAACACATCAGCACTAATATCCTATGTGGCTTTACCACGTCATCAAATGTTGATGTGGCAGATATTCCACGTAGGCGACGCGAGTGCCACGTAAGAAGTCAACGCTTATGTGGCGCCTGGGGGATCAACACCCAAATTTTCAGATAAAAAATGGCTCAGTTTGCATTGACCAAAAGAAGGGGGCTCAATACCCAAATAGACCTATAGTTCAGGGGCAACATATGCATTTTACCCTTATATTATATAGAAATAACCTAATGCTAGGCTTGGATTATCCTTTTAAAGAAATTGGTTTGGATCTGGACTAAAATTTTGTGCTTCAAAACAAAACACTTTTCCCTCCAAAAATCATATTATACTTTTACACGTTTTGAACAAAAAAAAACTCTTCATTATCTCACTCCACTTCTTTAATGCTGTTTATCACCATCAATAATCATCATACTATATATAAAATCATACTATATATAGAAGTAGAATATACTTAATCTTAATTGCTTAATTTTTCCCTCCAAAACACAAATCTATTCCCTCTAAAACAAAACTATTTTTCTCCTCAAAAATCAGATTATACTTCTACACGTTTTTAACAAAAAAAACTCTTTATTATCTCACTCCCCTTCTTTAATCCTATTTATCACCATCAATAATCATCATACTATATATAAAATCATACTATATATCATACTATATATAGAAGTAGAATACACTTAATCTTAATTGCTTAATTTTTCCCTCCAAAACACAAAATTATTCCCTCCAAAACAAAACATTTTCCCCTCAAAAATCAGATTAGACTTATACACGTTTTTAACAAAAAAAAACACTTTATTATTTCACTCCCTTCTTTAATGATATTTATCACCATCAATAATCAATAATCATTTCCTCCAAAACAAAACACTTTTCTCCAAAAAAATCAGGTTATACTTTTACACGTTTTGAACAAAAAAAAACTCTTCATTATCTCATTCTCCTTCTTTAATGCTATTTATCACCATCAATATTCATCATACTATATATAAAATCATACTTCATACTATATATAAAAGAAGAATACACTTAATCTTAATTGCTTAATTTTTCCCTCCAAAATAAAATATTTCCCGCCCCCCACAAAAAAAAAAATCAGATTATAATTTTACACGTTTTTAACAAAAAAAAAACTCTTGATTGTCTCACTCCCCATCTTTAATGCTATTTATCACTATCAATAATCAATAATCATTTCCTCCAAAACAAAGCACTTTCTCCCCAAAAATCAATTTATACTTTTACACGTTTTTAACAAACAAAAATATCTTCATTATCTCACTCCCCTTTTTTAATGCTATTTATCACCATCAATAATCAATAATCATCATACTATATATATAATCATACTATATAAAGTAGAATACATTTAATGTTAATTGCTTAATTTTTCTATCCAAAATACAAAACTATTCCTTCCAAAACAAAACACTTTTCCCCACATAAATCAGATTATACTTTTACACGTTAACAAAAAAAAAACTCTTCATTATTTCATTGATAGGAAATATTAATATTTGTTGCTTACTAAAATTTTACTACGATTTTAAATAACTCTATCATCAACATGTTACACGTATCTACATAAAAAGTATATCATTGAGGAAATATAGACTTGAAGTTGTAAAATATCATATGCATTGGTTTGAATAGTTTGTTGTTAAGACGGGCAGGCACTTAGAGGTCTGAAATACACGGGAAGAACATATTTAGAACTTCTTGCACCCTTTACTGTTTTGATGATAAATATTTGGAACATTGACAGGTACCTTATGAGATTCACAAAAGATGAAAGCGAGATTAACTTATCAAGTGGTGAAGCAGGCCTAGTATTCTCAAAGTGGAAATGGGCAAGCCCTGAATACGTAATTGAGTAGATATGCTGAATTGTTGCGGCCTGAAATCTATAGTAATCATTATTGATTAAGTTTAGAAATGCTTATTTGGACATAGGGTATGACTGATACAAGCAATCGAATACAAGAGGCCAACAATACGAGGAAGTTATGAAAATATTCAGGTCTTACTTGAGTGAAAGTGGAATACCTGCTAAATGTCGTTCAATAAAATGGTGAATCGTTATGTCTGATTCTGTGTTTCTGATACAAACTATTTAAAGTAGTAATATGTTTCCTTTAATAATATTGGAGAATATTTATAGTACTTGATCCATGTTTGGATGGTCGAAACGAATTCTAAAATCTTAGAACATGAAATAAAATGACTAATGTATTTTAATTTTATACTCTAAAAGATTTTTATATTCAATTATTTTGTCTATCTTATTAGTCAAGTAAAATTCTTTAATTTTAGTTCTCGTGCATCGCACGTGTTCAATTACTAATTATATTATATAGAAAGTACCTAATGCTAGGCTTGGATTATCCTTTTAATGAAATTGGTTTGGACCTGGACTAAAATTTTGTGCTTCAAAATAAAACACTTTTCCCTCCAAAAATTAGATTATACTTTTAAACATTTTGAAAAAAAAACTCTTCGTTATCTCACTACCTTCTTTAATGCTATTTATCATCATCAATAATCATCATACTATATATAAAATCATACTATATATCATACTATATATAGAAGTAGAATACACTTAATCTTAATTGCTTAACTTTTCCTTCTAAAACACGAAATTATTCCCTCCAAAACAAAACATTTTTCTCCTCAAAAATCAGATTATACTTTTACACGTTTTTAACAAAAAAAACTATTCATTATCACACTCTCCTTTTTTAATGCTATTTATCACCATCAATAATCAATAATCATTTCCTCCAAAACAAAACACTTTTTTTCCCAAAAAATCAGGTTATACTTTTACACGTTTTGAACAAAAAAAATACTTTATTATCTCACCATATTCTTTAATGCTATTTATCACCATCAATAATCATCATACTATATATAAAATCATACTATATATCATACTATATATAGAAGTAGAATACATTTAATCTTAATTGCTCAATGTTTTCCTCCAAAATACGAAACTATTCCCTCCAAAATAAAACATTTTCCCCCTCAAAAATTAGATTATACTTTTACACGTTTATAACAAAAATAAAAAAACTCATCATTATCTCACTCTCCTTCTATAATGCTATTTATCACCATCAATAATTAATAATCATTTCCTCTAAAATAAAATACTTTTTCCCCAAAAAATCAGGTTATAATTTTACACGTTTTGAAAAAAAAAATCTCTTCATTATCTCACTCCCCTTATTTAATGCTATTTATCACCATCAATAATCATCATACTATATATAAAATCATACTTCATACTATATATAAAAGTAGAATACACTTAATCTTAATTCCTTAATTTTTCCCTCCAAAATAAAATATCCCCCCCCCCCAAATCAGATTATATTTTTACGCGTTTTTAACAAAAAAAACTCTTCATTATCTCACTTATCTTCTTTAATGCTATTTATCACCATCATAATCAATAATCATTTCCTCCAAAACAAAACACTTTCTCCCCAAAAATCAGTTTATACTTTTACACGTTTTTAACAAATAAAATTATCTTCATTATCTCACTCCCCTTTTTAATGCTATTTATCACCATCAATAATCAATAATCATCATACTATATATAAAATCATACTATATATAAAAGTAAAATACACTTAATCTTAATTGCTTAATTTTTTCCTCCAAAATACAAAACTATTCCTTCCAAAACAAAACACTTTTCCCCACATCAATAAAATTATACTTTTACACGTTGTTAAAAAAAAACTCTTCATTATTTCATTGATAGGAAATATTAATGTTTGTTTTGCTTACTAAAATTATACTACGATTTTAAACATCTCTATCATTAACATTTTACACATATCTACATAAAAAGCTTATCATTGTGGAAATATAGACTTGAAGTTGTAAAATATCATATGCATTTGTTTGAATAGTTTGTTGTTAAGACGGGTAGGCACTTGGAGGTCTAAAATGCACGGAAAAACATATTTAGAACTTCTTGCACCCTTTACTGTTCTGATGATAAATATTTGGAACATTGACAGGTACCTTATGAGATTCACAAAAGATGAAAGCAAGATTAACTTATCAAGTGGTGAAGCAGACCCAATATTCTCAGAGTGGAAATGGGCAAGCCCTGAATACGTAATTGAGCAGGTATGCTGAATTGTTGTGGTCTGAAATCTATAGTAATGATTATTGATTAAGTTTAGAAAGTTTATTTAGACATAGGGTATGACTGATACATGCAGATCGACTACAAGAGGCCAACATACGAGTAAGTTATGAAAACATTCAGGTCTTACTTGAGTGAAAGTGGAATACCTGCTAAATGTCGTTCAATAAAATGTTGAATCGTTATGTCTGATTCTGTGTTTCTGATACAAACTATTTAAAGTAGTAATATGTTTCCTTTAATAATATTGGAGAATATTTATAGTACTTGATCCATGTTTGGATGGTCGAAACGAATTCTAAAATCTTAGATCATGAAATAAAATGACTAATGTATTTTAATTTGATACTCTAAAAGATTTTTATATTCAATTATTTTGTCTATCTTATTAGTCAAGTAAAATTATTTAATTTTAGTTCTCGTGCATCGCACGTGTTCAATTACTAGTTATATTATATAGAAACAACCTAATGCTAGGCTTGGATTATCCTTTTAAAGAAATTGGTTTGGACATGGACTTAAATTTTGTACTTCAAAACAAAACACTTTTCCCTCCAAAAATCAGATTATACTTTTACACCTTTTGAACAAAAAAAAATCTTCATTATCTCACTCTCCTTCTTTAATGCTATTTATCACCGTCAATAATCATCATACTATATAAAAAATCATACTATATATCATACTATATATAAAAGTAGAATACACTATATCTTAATTGCTTAATTTTTTCCTCCAAAACACACAATTATTCCCTCCAAAATAAAATATTTTTCCCCTCAAAAATCAGATTATACTTTTACACGTTTTTAACAAAAAAAAAAAAATCAATAATCATTTCCTCCAAAACAAAATACTTTTTTTCCCAAAAAATCAGGTTATACTTTTACACGTTTTGAACAAAAAAAATCTCTTCATTATCTCACTCCACTTCTTTAATACTATTTATCACCTTCAATAATCATCATACTATATATAAAATCATATTTCATACTATATATAAAAGTAGAATACACTTAATCTTAATTGCTTAATTTTTTCTCCAAAATAAAATATTCCCCCCCCCCCCAAAAAAAAGCAGATTAAATTTTTACATGTTTTTAACAAAAAAAAAAACTCTTCATTATCTCACTCTCATTCTTTAATGCTATTTATCACAATCAATAATCAATAATCATTTCCTCCAAAACAAAACACTTTCTCCCCAAAAATCAGTTTATACTTTTACACGTTTTTAACAAAAAAATATCTTCATTATCTCACTCCCCTTTTTTAATGCTATTTATCACCATCAATAATCAATAATCATCATACTATATATAAAAACATATTATATATAAAAGTAGAATACACTTAATCTTAATTGCTTAATTTTTTCCTCCAAAATACAAAAGTATTCCCTCCAAAATAAAACACTTTCCCCCACATAAATCAGATTATACTTTTACACGTTAACAAAAAAAAACTATTCATTATTTCATTGATAGGAAATATTAATGTTTGTTTCTTACTAAAATTATACTATGATTTTAAACATCTCTATCATCAACATGTTACACATATCTACCTCAAAAGCATATCATTGTGGAAATATAGAATTGAAGTTGTAAAATATCATATGCATTGGTTTGAATAGTTTGTTGTTAAGACGGGTAGGCACTTGGAGGTCTGAAATACACGGGAAGAACATATTTAGAACTTCTTGCACCCCTTTACTGTTTTGATGATAAATATTTGGAATATTGACAGGTATCTTATGATATTTACAAAAGATGAAAGCGAGATTAACTTATCAAGTGGTGAAGCAAACCCAATATTCTTAGAGTGGAAATGGGCAAGTCCTGAATACGTAATTGAGCAGGTATGCTGAATTGTTGCGGTCTGAAATCTATAGTAATGATTATTGATTAAGTTTAGGAATATTTATTTGGACATAGGGTATGACTGATACATGCAGATCGACTACAAGAGGCCAACATACGAGTAAGTTATGAAAACATTCAGTTCTTACTTGAGTGAAAGTGGAACACTTGCTAAATGTCGTTCAATAAAATGGTGAATCGTTATGTCTGATTCTGTGCTTCTGATACAAACTATTTAAAGTAGTAATATGTTTCCTTTAATGATATTGGAGAATATTTATAGTACTTGATCCATGTTTGGATGGTCGAAACGAATTCTAAAATCTTAGAACATGAAATAAAATGACTAATGTATTTTAATTTGATACTCTAAAAGATTTTTATATTTAATTATTTTGTCTATCTTATTAGTCAAGTAAAATTGTTTAATTTTAGTTCTCGTGCATCGTACGTGTTTAATTACTAGTTATATTATATAGAAACAACCTAATGCTAGGCTTGGATTATCCTTTTAAAGAAATTGGTTTGAACCTGGACTTAAATTTTGTGCTTCAATTAAAATTTGGGCTGTAGTAAAGTTTTACAAAGCCCCAACCCTCATAATTCACAAAAAATATTCGTGTTTAAATTTATTATTCTATAGAAGTATATTTTTTTGAGTAATGCTACAGATACAAACTATTCAACAAACATGTTACAAACTGCTGATGTGACAAACTCCACATCAACTTTTAAAAAAATAAATAAAAATCCAAACAATTTAAATCCTATGCAATAAAGCTGATTTGGAGTATGCCACATTACTAGTTTGTAAAATAGTTTGTATCTGTAGCATTATTCTATTTTTATTTATGGATAAATAACTAATATTAACATTGATAAAAAAAATAAAAATATATGTAATCGAGCGAATATGTTTTAGAATCACTGCTTATAGAAAATAAAAAATAAATACTTTGAAGAATAAGTAATGTTTTTTCTATCTCAAAAAAAGAGTCGTATGCTTTTAGGGTTTGTTCGTTACCAACTTTTGCAGTGGTAACATTTGTAGCATTTGAAACTCCAAACATACCGCACCAATTTTAGTGTGTTGCATTTGATGCATAAAATGTTGCGTTTATAAGTTAAATAATTGTATTTAAAATAAGTTAATATTAGACGAACATAATTTTTAAGTCCGTTTGAAATTCCAAATCCAATAAACGTACCAAACACTGAAAACACTCAGTATGTTTGTATCACCAAATTTAGATATCAAGCTTATGAATCCTGTTTATAAAACAAATATATTAACATTTCCAATACTTTACAATGAAAATTTTACAAAATAAATACATGAGAGTGATAGAGGAGAACAAAGGTAAAGGAAAAGAAAAAGGACAAAAAGGTAACCTGTTAGACCCATGTGATTTGGCTTAGGTGAGCATTTAACCCAAGTCATCTAGCTTCATTCCTCTAATCCGAATTTTTCTTGCACATTATAAAATGAGGATGCTTTTTTTAAATAGATTAATTTTAATAATAGATTGTTTCTTTTTATAAAAAAAATAAACTGAATGACATGACAGCATTTTCTAAAAGCGGCCTTAATGAAAATTAACTAAATTAAAGGGAAATTAATTGTTTTTCTTAATTCTACTCCATCCATCGGTTTCATTTTACAAACATCTATGTATGTAGAAACAATCATATTTAAGTTAAATATTTTACTCTCATTTTAAAACATAAACATACTCCTATAATATTGTTTTTACCATTTTTCTAGTTTTCTTTTAAAAATTGAAGTTTGCATTACACACACTCAGACAATCAATCAATTAATCCAAGTATATAACAATTTAAGAGAAGATACAAATATTTGGTTTGTCGTCCCAAGGATAATTTAGTCATTAGTTTATAATTTTTAAATTACAAATTACAGAATAATAACATATATTTATATACAATTAATATATTATATTTAATTTTTTTGTGAAATGAGAGTAACTTTAAAATGAAATGAAGAGTAATAATTTTTATATGAAACTTAATTGATTCATTTATGTTGGAGGAAATACAATTCATAACAATATTCCCTCTTCAAACAACTAACTCTCGTAGGACATCTCTCCATCCCTTTTAGATCTCTTATTTATTCTCTTTATTAATTTAAATCAATCTATAATCAATACATCAATACAAGTATATAACAACTCAAGAAGAGATTCACATCTAAATTAATTTAAATGGTCATTATCTTAAAGGTAATTTGATTATAAACTTATATTCATGTATTAAAAAAGTCATTTATCCAAAACATGTAATCTACCCAAAACAACTCACACATATAATACAAATAAAAAATAATAAAAAACATTTAAATTTTGATACATTATGCACCTAAAACCAACAGTCTCAAATTCTCTAAACATTCTTAGATGCATTCACAAAATAAATAAAATTTATGTATTAAATAACAATCGTTTGTTATTACTTTTTACTCATTCAATACTTTTAAACAACACTCTAAATCTCAAAAAATAAAAATAAAATCTTTTGAAGCGAGTATTTACCATTTGTGAAGCGACTAGGAGAAGGGAAATGATTACGCAAACTTTGTATGACTATATGCAAACTTTGTATGACTATATATTGCATGCATATAATAAATCATAATTTGTGAATGCATCTAACAATGTTTAGAAAATTTTATTAATTACTAAAAATATATTTGCATGCATATAGTCATACATAGTATTAAAATTTATCAATTAAATATATAAACTCATCAATTTTGTGCAAAGTTATCGAGTAGATGAGTCACTGATTTAATCAGTGGTTGAATTGTTATTGAATCGGTGACGTCATATATATATATATATATATATATACATATATATATATATATATATATATATATATTATAGTAATTAATAAATAATTTAAAATCTTGTTTTTTATAAACTAAAACATAATAAAGTTGTGTTACAATATTACTAAAAGTGATTAATTTTAATATTAAAAAAATAAAATTATAATTATTGGTGGATTCAAAATTTTCATTATAATGAATCATTCTTATGTTAAAATGGATCCGGCTATGGTGAAGTTGAAAATCAATTTCATCATAGTGAGTTGTATAGTTTTGCAGTTGTCAATACATTATATACAACTCCCTATGGTGAAGTTGATTTTCAACTTCACCATAACCGGACGCTGTTAAAATTATATCTTATCATAAAAATTCGATTTTGAAAGTTAGTTTGTCTTGCACAGGTTACAAGATTGTCATGAATAAAATTTTGGATGATATTTTTTTGTAATCAAACTTCGAATATTGATAATAAATCATATACTATAATTAATTCAACGATTGAAATAACTCCCATTTAATATTATTTTATAAAGAAAAAGGAGAATACGTGACCTACATAAACTTGACTTTGTAGCATTTAAACTACCAAAAGTGAGGTAGTTTTAAAATAATTTACTAATAAAATTTTAATATATTACTATTTTACATACCAAAATTTTTGAGGGTAGGATGCACACAAATTCACATGTTTTAGGCATGTTGGGACATATTTATTTGGGCTTAGATGATTCGGTGGGTCTTAGTCCACGTGGAGGAAATCTCCCCACGTAGGAGTTTATTTTGGGCAATTTTAGAACTTTAATGAATCTAGGATTTTTAACTGTATTTAATTTCCAATTCTAAAGAAAAGAGTAAGTATATTATTCGACTTCTTTTCTTTAAGAAAATTCAATTCTATCCCATTATGGTATCCACCATAATGAGGAATTCTATTCCAATTCCGGGACGGGCATGGAGAAGAAGGTGTGATCACTATAAATATAAGGATACACCATAATTCTCAGGTATCACATTATTTTCAGAACTAATGCTCCATTTGGATTGGTGGAATAGGAGGGAGAATGAAATGAATTATTCCGTTTGAATGATAAAAATGTTGTTTGGTTTGTTTATTACACCGGAATAATGTATTCCTCCTGGAATGATAGTTAACTTAAAATTTTAATTTTCAATCCATTGTTTTTAAGTAATTAACAAATATACCCCTACAGATATAATAGTGCTTTTTACACATTCATTCGATTCGATCGAACGACGAGAGAGGAGCCGAGGAGAGGAGATACAAATCTTCAATCTATCGATCCAGCAGCTTCGAAGGCTCTCCAAAACCCTCGACATCATATCGTCTCACCAGTCAGTTTATTCCTCTTTTTTTGTTGTTTTTTTTCTTCATTTCGATTATTTGCCCCGACTTCTCCTCAATTCTTAGATGGATTTGAATTGTGTGTGTTGATGTATTTGTATTACGTACTTGAAGATCATCATCTCCATAGTTTCAAACCACGTTGTCGAATTTATTACAATTCTAGTGCTATAATTTTTTGGGATAATTTTGTTCTTCATTCTCTATACGAAAAGTATATATCAAATTATATATTTGGGTTCAAGTGTTAGAAATTTTGGGATAATCATGCTTTGAGCATAATTTGTGCAAATATTAGTCCAATTGAATTGTTCAATAGGTGTTTGATGAAATATCTCATTGAATACAACACTAGCTATTCACCTTATCAAAGGACACTTTCGGTAAAATAACCAGTCAAACATGTCTTGGACTTTCAAGCGGGAGATTTGGGAGCCATCAATTGCAGTTGAGACGACTCACTGCACAGTTTAGTTGTAATTTGAATACATTGTTGCAAATTTTGTTGGTTTTCTTTTTAAGTTTCCAATACAACTTGCAAATTGGAATGTTTGAACCAATGTCAATGAGCTTTTGTGACACCCCCAAATCCTGGGACTTCATTTTCACATGATTTGATGCTCACTATCTATATAAAACATACAACTACTGTCCAATAATAAGGAATGCAAAATAATTTACAACCTTATAAATAAATAAAAATCTTCTTTATAGAGGATTACAACCTTAATCAAAATATCTCAGGTTTAATCTAACCTTAATGTCAATCATAAGTGTGAAAAAATAAAACATAACATAAACAAAGTCTTGTTACAATCATCTTAATCAAAACATAACAAGCCTTCACTTGTTCATCTTGTTTTTTTCTTTAGCTGCAATGATTATTAATTGTAAGAGTGAGCAAACAAAAGCTCACTTGGAATAACAATAATAATAACGATGACATAACTGAATAACTTCAAAGAATTTGAATAACTTTTCTTTCATCAATAATAAAGAATTGAATAATAATTTTTTCATCAACATTTAGAATTTCGGTATAGAAATCATCTGAGGGTCATAAGACCTTGAACTTTGTCCTAGGTTATAAACATTTCTATTTAAAATCTTTAACAGTCTTTTAGACTATATGGACTCTTAACTCGTACTCAGGGGGATCAGCACTTCGTACCATGTATTGTGCACAAACATCTTAACGCTTTCTCATGGTAATCCCCTAATAAATAGAGTTGTTCATTTCAGTATTTGATACAAGTCCGCACCAAAGAAAGTTTGGTTTGGATAAGCTTCAAGGGAAATTTAGAATTCAACTATCATCAACTAAGGAGTAGTTGAATCGACTTACAATAATAATTCAACAATAAAGAATTATGAACTAACTTATGCTTTAGAAATAACTTAAAGTATTTGAAAGGAAATATAGACCATGCTTGAACAGTTAAGTCAATGTCACATCAATTCAAAAATAACTTCAATAAGATATTTGCTCAATATGAAAATTTTAGAGAATACAATTTCTCGCATTAATATAATCAATAAAGGATAGAACAAATTGCTCAGTAAAGTTTGAGTTTAAAAAACTTGCCTCAAGCGCAAGTTACAAATACTATCACGTTCCATAATTTAACCTACGCATATATAATTAACAATAATAATATAAATTAGTTAGCACATAACTAATTCACATAATTAGTTAACTCATTTAGGTTAACTCATTCTTTATAATTATTAAGTTTAATAATTAATTATCACATAATTAATCACATCACATGTTCACATTACATTTTCACATAATTAATCAACTGATAATTATGTACTTCTATTAATTAAATTATAATTTAATTAAACATTCATTTTAATTATAATTAATTAAATTATAATTATATTTAATATTAATTAAATTATAATTAAATAAATTATAATTTAAGTTAAATATTTACTTTGATTAAAATTATTCAAACTACATTTATTATAATTTAACAAATTATAATTTAAATTAAACATTTGATTTAATTATAATTAATCAAATTCTAATTACATTTTATATCTTAACAATATAAGTCATTACTGTCCATTTAACATTTTAATTTTATTAACATACTTTATCAATTATTACATCATTAATCTCATAAGTTTGACATTTCAAAAATAACTTTCTGTCCAATCTGCAGGACCAGCGCGACCGCGCTCCATTATGCCTTGGGAGCGGCGCGGACGCGCTCCATTAATGCCTTGGAGCGGCGCGCCCGCGCCACTGCGCAGACAAGTCTGACAGTTCGCGAACTTTGCATAGAAAAAGCCAATTTGGCTTATTTCTCCACATCAAATTTCGAAATCAGCCAACATAATTCATATAAACTTTCATAAAATTATCAGTTCATGTTTCTAACATGTTCTAACATATATAGACATTAAAACACTTAATTTCATAAATTTTGAAGAAAATACAATTTTCAGTGTTCTTGATGAAATTGAACACTGTGAGTTTGTTTTTAAACCAATTCACATGATTCTAAACATATTAAATTTGTTTCTTATCATATTAACACAATCGATAATCAATTTACACAACAATATACAATTAAACATAAATTTTAATTTTAAAGAAGCCAATTATAAAAACTATTTTACTGTAACTTTTGATGAACATGAATTCTTCATGTTCATCATGTTTACATAAATTAAACTATCTAATTATGTATACAAATCAATTATAAATAATTTATGAACACAAATTCTACATATGATTCATGTTTATACAATTTTCATGAAACTCAAGTTTACAGAGAACTAAAATACGAAGAACACAAGAATACAATTCTAAAACTATAAGATTAGAGTTATACCCTTTGCTAAGTGAAGAAGAAGAAGATGATGGTGTAGCAAGGATTCTGTAAAGACCTCTTATTCTCTTTTTTCTCTATTTTCTTTTTCTGCTCTTTCTTTTCTTCTTTATTTTGTTCTAACACTGCCTATTTTTCTTCTAATTCTAACTTAACGTAGTTAAAATTATAACTGTTATAATACTTAATACATATAATTATATATAATAACTAACCATTAATATATGAGTTATAATATTTTGAATTTTAAAAATCATAAGGCTTGTTTGGCAAAACAATTTATTTTAAAATAGATTTTTATTAGCTAAGGCCCTGTTTGGCAAAACGGAATTAAACAGGTGAAAGGGCCTTATTTGACAAAACTAATTTAAAAACAGTTTTAAGGGCCTTGTTTGGTAAAACTCTTTTAAAACCCTTTTTAATTCTTTTAACACATAACTCTCAATGTTACACTTTAATTAATTAAATCTTAACATTCTAATTTAATTAAATTAAAGCTATCATCAATTAACCAAATAATATTTGTCACATAACAATTATAATTACTCGCTAATCATAATCTCATGTAACAAGTACCACATAAAATTCATCTAATTTAATTATCTCAATTAAATTAGAACTATACCATAAAATCATTACGCGTTAATTAAATTAAATATTAAATATTCATTTAATTAATATATTATACTTGCTTAATTTACTCCACAAAAATCACAAAAATTATTTATTTAACTCAATAAATAAATCAACTAAAATATTTATTTAATTCAATAAATATTAAAGTTAATATATAAAATTCTCATTCATTACAATCTTCCATCCTTAAAAGGATTCTGTCCCTAGAATCACAACACACAAAAAACTCATATGTTACATTCTTTCCCCCTTAAAAAGATTCTGTCCCTAGAATCGGTGTACAAGAAATTACACAAAGAATTAAGCAAATAATTGGGGATACGTCTTCATCAAAACATCTTCGAGTTTTCACGTAGCTTCTTCAGCACTGTGGTTCCTCCAGATTACCTTAACAGAAGGTATCAATTTATTTCTAAGTACTTGTTCTTTTCTATCAACTATTTGAACATGCACTTCTTCATATGTTAAGTCTTTATCAAATTGTAAAGGCTCGTATTCTATTACATGCTTGTAGTCGTGTTTGTACGGTCGCAACACGGAAATATGGAAAACGTTGTGTATATTATCTAGTTTCGGAGGTAACGCAACATCATAAGCTATTTCGCCCACCTTTCGTAGTATCTCAAAAAGTCTAATGAATCGGGGACTCAGCTTCCCCTTCTTGCCGAATCGAATCTTCCCCTTCCAGGGAGATACCTTCAGGAAAATGAAGCTTCCTATTACAAATTCTCGGTTTTGTCGATGTTGATCGACATATTTTCTCTGTCTGTCTTGAGCAGCAACCAATCTCCTTCTGATCAGCTTCACGATTTTGACGGTTTGTTGTACCAGTTTTGGTCCCAACAGTTGATGCTCATCGACCTCATCCCAGCATAATGGAGTTCTGCATTTTCTGCCGTATAACGCTTTGTAAGGCGACATGCCAATACTGGCGTGGTAACAATATGGTTTGGATTGCTTTCAAAGAAATACTATGATTTTAACATATAATATCAATATTGATCTAGCCGAATTCAATGGCATAGATATTCTAATAATAAATCAGTTTATCATAAATAGAACGTTTCATGCTTTAACAAGCCTTAAGGAAGTGAGTGTCAATTAATTCCCATTATTGAATTAACCGTTCCCACTATCCCTGATAGTTATATACATATTATACATATACGTATTATAACTTATATATTATATCTGTATTTATTTCATATATTCACATCAGAGAACTTTAGAGAGAAAAGTAAAGAGAAAAGAGAGAAAAATGAGAGGGAATTGTGAATTAAAGAAGAAGTAGAGAAGATTTTCATCATTTTTGAATCATCTTCACAAACTAGCAAGTGTAATTCCCTCATCTTAAATTTTCAAAGTTTTTCCATTAACGTGTATTTTAAAGTTTTCTATAAAAGCCTATTTTGTGATTAATGCAAGAATTGATGATATATGTGTTACAAATTGTTCATAACATGTTTTCTATCACGTATTTATGTTTTAAAACAATTAATTTCATGTAATTATGCTTTAATCAAAGTTTCATGAGTTACAAAGCATGAAGAACATGAATATGGTCCTTATATACAGTTTTTCATGATTTAATTGTTTATTTAACTTAAAATTGATAGTTAGGTATGATTATACATGTTTAAACAAATAAAATGAAATTCAAACGGACAAATTCGGAGTTATAACGAATCTGTAATGTTGAATTTCATGAATTATCTCAAAACTTTGCAAAATACCAAAAACAGTGAGTTTAAGTGTTTTAATCTTAGTGATTATGTGATCTAAAGTGTTAAAAGCATGCTAGAATCATTGTATGATGTTTCTGCTAAGTTTATACTTCACGGGTAACATTAAAAAAATCGTTGTGTTGGTTTAATTTGGATATATTATTTGGGCTACGAACTGTGAAATTCGGGAACTGTTGTTCCTTAAACTGCAGACACCCGCCCCAGCGGGCTACCTATCGAGCCCATACCCGCCCCATCGTGTTTCCTTGCTGTCCAAAATGTATTTTGTGTGTTTTAAGCCCTAACACGATGAACTAACTAATGTAATGAACCTAATGACATGTTAAGTGTATGAAACAATAATATAACATATTGTTGACATGTATGAGACAATTTGAAGTCTCATATTAACAAGTTATATGTGAATTTGGGTATTGTTGTTGTAAGGTATGATTATGATGGTTTAAAAGATTATACACGCATGATATGCATGTTGTGAGTTTAGATTCAAGTTGTGTGGTTAGTTAACAAGTTAAGATCACGAACCACGTTATTAAGTTGAACCTAAGTGAGAAGTTCAACAGTTAAACGTAGTGGTAATGGAACTAATCGATGTTGTAAACGTAATGTAATGTGTAGGACGATTGAGGAATTGAATTGTAATTATAACCATAGCTTGTGCACGAGGTAAGTTTCTAAACCTTACTTATACGTTACGCAAGTGTTCTAAACTCAAACTTTACTTTTATTGAGCAAGTATTCTATCCCTAATTTACTATTACAAAGCAAGTTTTCTTACCCTAACTCGCTTACGATTACGCAAGCTTTCTAATTGCATTCTTTATATTGAGCAAGTCTTAAACTTATGTTTTTATATCGAACGAGTTTTTATCCTTGTTTATTCAAGTCAAGATTTCATATGAGATGTTATAAGTCTTTTAAAGCATGATTTCAGTTATACAATACTTATTCGATTGTATACCTCTTGAGATTCATTATTCGATTTGATTATCAATTGTTGTTGAACCTTGTAAGGTTAGCGAACCCTTATTGATTCGACTAGTCCATAGTTGATGAACGTCTAAATTTTAGAACTATTATTGAGCTTATCCAAACCAAACTTCCTTTGGTGCGGACTTTGATGTCAAACTGAGATGAACAACCCTATTATAGGGAATTATTTACGCTTTAGCGTTGAGATATTGTGTACAGTATGGTACTAAGGGCTGATCCCCCTATGTACGAGAAGTAGAGTCCATAGTCTTATGACTGTTAAAGGTTTAAAGTATAAACACTTGACAACCTAGGACATAGTTCAAGGTCTTATGACCCTCAGAAGTTCTTTTGATTATTGTTATTCATTCTTGATTCAAAAGTCGAGTTTTTTTTATTTAGAAGTCTTTGATTCACTCGCATGTTATTATTATTTTTATATTGTTATACTTGTGGCAATCGTGCTCACTCTTGCATAATAACATTGCAGTTAAGAACGAAAGGTTCGACTAACCTTCAAAGGCAAGGGCAAAGTTAACAAGTGTGAATACTTGTTATTTATTTGAGATTGTGTTGTTTTAAGACAGATGATATGTTTAAGACTTATTTGTTTCTTTTATTCCGCACTCGATGTATTAAGGTTAGTATGACCTGGGATTCAGTTATTCAGATGTTGTAACCCCTTTTAAGGGGATGATTTTTATTTAATTATGTTTTCGCATTTATTATGGGTAGATATATATGTGATATTTGTACAGTGAACACCAAATCCCGTAAAAATTGAAGTACCCGAATTTGGGGGTGTCACACTTACATCATGAGTCCGTATCACAACAATATAGTATATAATGTATTAATAAGGTTGTTCCCTTATTATCTCATTTCCATTTAATTTAATTAACTTATTTAGTATATAGTGTATTTGTCACACTTTTAAATAATCAAATAATCTTATTTAAATTTAATTAAATAAAATATAATAATCCACATCAAATCACATCATCACATAATTAAAATCTCATTTATTAATTATGTCAAATAGTTAAACCTCTAATTAATTATTAAATTAATTAGACTAACATTATGCTTATTACATAATTCATTTAATCGAATAAACTCAATAAAATTCACATTTTGAACTATAAAATTCTCCACATTAATTTAATTAATGTAACACATATAATTAAATTATTCTACCACAATTCCATCACATAATTATTTAACTCAATAAATAAATCATCAAAATATTTATTTAATTCAGTAAATATGCAAATTAAATTATAAATTTCTCGCTCGTCACATCTTTACCCCTTTAAAAGGATTCTGTCCCCAGAATCACGATTCAATTAAATTCGTTTAAATTCATCCCGTTACATTCTCCCCCCTTACAAAGATTCTGTCCCCAGAATCGCTTACATATAAATCAAGCAAATAAGTGTGGGTAAGTCTTCATCATATGCTCTTCGAGTTCCCACATAGCTTCTTCAGCGTTGTAGTTCTTCTATATTACCTTAACAGAAGGTATTACTTTATTTTTGAGAACTTGTTCTTTCCTGTCAACAATCTGAATATGAACTTCAACATAGGATAAGTCTTCTTCAAATTGTTGGGGTTCATATTCAATAACATTCTTGTAATCAGGTTTATATGGTCGTAACACTGACACATGGAAGACGTTGTGGACATGCTCTAGCGCCGAAGGTAAGGCTACCTCATATGCGACTTCTCCGATTCTTCGCAGGACCTCAAAGGGTCCAATGAACCTCAGGCTCAATTTCCCCTTCTTGCCAAATCTGATCTTTCCTTTCCAAGGAGAGACTTTCAAGAATACAAAGCTACCCACTTCAAATTCTACGTTCTTGCGGTGTGGATCGGCGTATTTCTTCTGCCTATCCTGAGCCGTTACCAATCTTGGACGTATTACTCTGATGATCTCGGTTATCTGTTGTACCAGTTCTGGTCCTAGCAATTATCTTTTGCCGACTTCATCCCAATACAATGGAGTTCTGCACTTTCTGCAGTACAACGCTTCGTAAGGCGACATGCCAATACTTGCGTGGTAACTATTGTTATAATCGAATTCCACGAGCGGTAGGTGGTCATCCCAATTTTCTTTGAAATCTATGATGCATGGTCTCAACAAATCTTCCAATGTCTGGATTTTTCTTTCACTCTGCTCATCTGTCTGAGGGTGATATGCCGTACTCATTCTCAACTGCATCCCCATGCATTCCTGTAGTCGCTTCCAGAAGTTCGATGTGAAGCGCAGATCTCGATCTAAAATAATCGACAATGGAACATCGTGCCTTGAAACAATCTCCTTCACATATGGCTTTGCCAACTGATCTAGGTTGAACCTGATCTTGATAAGAAGGAAGTGTGCTGATTTCGTCAGTCGGTCAACGATAACCCATACTGCATCGTAGCCTTTCTGAGTTGTCGGAAGGACAACTACGAAATCCATTGTTATATGCTCCCATTTCCATTTTGGTATCTCTAGTGGTTGTAACAAACCACTCGGCCTCTGATGTTCTGCCTTCACTTTCTGACAAGTCAGGCACTTGGCAACATAATTGGCAACATCTCGTTTCATATTCAACCACCAGAAATGTTGTTGGAGATCCTGGTACATCTTGGTACTCCTGGGGTGAATCGAATATCGTGAGCTATGAGCCTCACTCAAAATTTCCTCCTTAATCTCTAGCACTTGAGGTACCCACACTCTGCTCTCAAATCTTAATAGTCCTCCACCTTGAATTTCTGTTCATCACCTTTAGATATCTTCTTCCTTATCTTTACACAGTCTTCATCCTGAAGTTGTGCTTCCGTAACCTTATCCAGCAAAGTTGTACCAACTCCCAGCTGGAACAAATTTTCATTAGATTCTATAGGATCTCACTTCTAATTTCAGTTTCTCCATTGCTAAAATAAGCTCCTCCTGGGCAGTCAACATCATCAATTTTTCTCGACCTTTTCTGCTTAAGGCGTCGGCAACCACATTCGCTTTACCTGGATGGTATAAGATTTCGCAATCATAGTCCTTTATCAATTCCAACTATCTCATCTGGCGCGTATTCAAATCCTTTTGTGTAAAAATATATTTTAAACTTTTGTGGTCTATATATATTTCACACTTTCCCCCATAGAGATAGTGTCTCCATATTTTCAAAGCAAATACCACCGCAGCCAACCCCAAGTCATGGGTTGGATACCCCTTCTCGTAATCCTTTAACTATCATGACGCATACGCAATGACCTTGCCATTTTGCATAAGCACACAGCCTAGTCCTTTATACGATGCATCACTATAAACCACAAAATTTTCTATGCTATCCGGAAGAGATAACACATGTGCCGTACTCAACCTCTTCTTAAGCTCTTGGAAGCTTTCCTCACACTTCTCCGCCCAAACGAATTTCACCGATTTCCTAGTCAAATTCGTCTGTGGAGTTGCGATCTTGGAAATGTTTTGAATGAATCTTCTATAATATCTTGCCAATCCAAGAAAACTTCTCACTTTCGACGGTGTCTTCTGCTAATCCCAATTCATTACAGCTTCAACTTTGGAGGGATCTACCGAAATTCTATCCTTATCGATCACATGTCCAAGAAATCGCACCCTCTCAATCCAAAATTCGTATTTCAAAAATTTAGCATACAACTTCTCCCTTCTCAACGCCTCTAATGTCACCTTTAGATGCTCTACGTGTTCCTCCTTGGTCTTCGAATAAACCAAAATGTCGTCGATAAATACCACTACGAATTTGTCCAAAAATGGCTTGAACACTCTGTTCATTAGGTCCATAAATGCGGCAGGCGCATTTGTTAGACCAAATGACATCACCAAAAATTCGTAGTGACCATATTGAGTCCTTAATGCTGTCTTCGGAACGTCCGCTGTTTTCACTTTCAACTGATGGTAACCACTTCTCAGGTCTATCTTCGAGAAGTATCTCGCGCCCTTCAACTAGTCAAACAGATCGTCAATCCTTGGCAATGGATACTTATTCTTAATCGTGACCTTGTTCAGCTCTCTATAATCGATGCAGAGCCCCATCGTCCAATCCTTCTTCTTAACAAATAACAATGGCGCTCCCCACGGCGATACGCTCGGCTGAATGTACTTCTTGTCCAAAAGCTCTTGTAGCTGCACCATCAATTCTTTCATCTCTATCGGAGCCATACGATATGGTGCCTTCGATATTGGAGCCGTTCCTAGCGCCAAATCGATCATGAACTCTACTTCCCTATCTGGCGGAAGTCATGGCAAATCATTCGAAAATACGTCCACGAAGTCTCTGACGACTGGTATTTCCTCCAACTTCGGGTTCTGTTTACGACTATCGACTATGTAAGCTAAATATCCTACACAACCTTGTCGCAACAACTTCCTGGCCTGCATCATCGTTAGACAACTCGCTTGTCTAGACGACTTGCTGCCATAAAATAAAACCTTTGACGGAGTCATAAGTTTAATACATTTCCTCTGGCAATCAATTATCGCTCCATAATTTAATAACCAATCCATTCCCAGAATAACGTCGAATTCTCCAAGTTAATCAGAATAAGATCTACATTTATCACATTACCCTTAATATCCACCCTACAGTTCTTGTGTACATACTTAACATAAATCACGTCCCTATTTGCAAATCTCTATGTTCTTAGGGTATTCTAACTCGTCCTTAGGCAATTTTAGATTCTTAGCAAAGTCATCAGATATAAATGAGCAAGTAGCACCCGAATCAAATAATACATAAACATTAACTTTATTGATCGAAATGATATCTGACACCACATCGCGAGACTACACAGCATCCTGTACTGTCATGTTGAATGTCCTGGCAGTAGGTCGGTTTGTTGCGGTTGGTCTTGTATTCGTCAGAGCGTTGCCACCGCTGCTTCCCCTATTTCCACCTGCTCTAGTCCCTCTAGATACCTTCTTGGGACAGTCCCTTGCCAAGTGATCCTTAGATCCACATGTGAAGCAGGCGCCCTTCTTAGGGTTAGGGAAGTTAGGTGCTATGTTGCCTTCCTGACCACAAATATAGCAGACTCATTTACCCTTCATACAGATCCCCAGGTGGTTCTTCCCACAGTTTGGACATGCTTCTACCCTTTTCTTTTGGCTTCCTTGCTGATTTCCAATCGGTGTGCTGTCATTCTACCTTCTCTTTTTGATTACCGCCTCCACCAGTGTTGCTACCACTCGCCATGTTACCTTCTACTTCGCTCTTCTTCTTCTTCTTTTGCTCCTGGTTGTACTTGGTTATAGCATCGCTTCCACCTTCAGCGATGATAACTTTCTCCAATACTCCAGCTAAGGTGTGCAGCTGGAACATCGACACCTTGCTATACAACCAAGGCTTCAGTCCCTGTTCGAATCTCCTAGCCTTCCTCTCGTCAGTGTGCACTTGGTATGTGGCAAATCTAGCCAACTCATTGAATCTCGCAGCGTAATCTGCTACAGACATATTGCCTTATTTTAGCTCCAGAAATTGTACCTCCATTTGGTTCTGTGAGCTCGTCGGGAAGTACATCTCGAAGAACATTTCTTTGAACCTCTACCAGGTGATCACACCTTGTCCACCTCTGACCTTGTTTGCCTACCACCAATAATTGGCCTCCGCCTTTAGCATGAATGTTGCGTAAGCTATTTTCTGATCCTCACTAACTCTAGCGACTTCAAAAACTTTCTCCATCTCCATGACCCAAGTCTGTGCTTCAATCGGGTTCATGGATCCCTTAAATTCTGGCGGTCTCCTTGAAGTCCTTGAACGAAGTGTCCGATGGAGCTTGCGGCTAGTTATTAAGAGCTCTAGTCAATAAGTTCACCAATTGCTAAACAGGGTTGGCATTGGCATTGACGTCGTTATTATTAGTCGACCCTTCTTGGGCCGGTTGACGGTTAGGGCGTCTTCTGGGCGATATATTTCTATTAAGATATACGCTTATTAGATCTTTATTCATTTCTTTAAATATTTAAGGCTTAACTTAAATACTTTAAGATAACACTTAACACATAACATCTCAAATGAACTCTGATATTTTATTCAATCAAAAGTTTCAAACATATGAAAGATAGCATCACTGCTATTTACATCAACTATCCCGAGATAAAGAATCTTCAGAATTTAAATCATCAAAACATTCCTTTGTTTATAATCACATCAAAATTTACATTATTTAACTAACGTGAAATATTCACATCATCATACTATTCCTATCACGGCCTACTATGGCGTCGAACAACTTTGCTGCGTTCTTCCTCCATAATGCGGAACATCGTCCTGCGATCTAGCATATACCAAGGTAGATTCGCGAACTGCACTGGATAGCACATAACCCGATCCTCGGCCTTATCAATCGCAGTTTGAAACATATAATTTATCTCCTCGATCTTAGACTTCTTTGCCCGATCGTTGTCCTCGGCAATCTCTGCACGTCGTGAAGCTTTCATCCAAGCATCCTCTGCTGTGGCACGCATCGCTGATTCCTCTTACAAATTATTCTTCAACTTCTCTATCTCCTTTGACTTCTGCTCACCTTGGCCCTTCTTATGAACCAACTCCCACTCCACGTCTCCAAGACGTGTATACAGAGTCTCAACCTCACCATGTTTCTGCTCGATGGTAGTCCGATGAGTAACTATTTGCTCCTTTAGCTCTCAAACAGTATCCTGTAACTCTATGTTACGGTCATATAACTTGTTATACATCTCAGCACTGATAGAGTTCGGTGAAAACTCATCAGGGTTTTCATCCTCCTCCTCAGCTGCCTCAGCCTCAACTTTAATCTCCTCAGAGTCCTCCTCTGAGTCAAACACTGGCTCATGCTCCCGACCAACAACTATGATCAAAGGAGATGGCTCTCTACGAACTAACTGCTCCCAGACTGTATGAATGTCTCGGGGCTCCTCCTCAATAGCCACTCGGGGTACAACCTCCCTAGGCTGACTGGATTCTGCAACATCTGACATCTGAAATCCTGACAATCAAAATTTTAAGCCTTAGTTATTACGTGATGCTAATCGATACTCGCGCGAGTACATAAATATAAACACATAGCACATAGGATAATTTATTATCTTTCTTAGAACTCGATAAGAGTTATCATTACTATGTTATCGAATGCTACTACCCTAAGGTCTCCCCCCACATAAGGTTCATAACCTAAATCTTTGATACTAACTTGGGACAACCCTAAATCCGGGTACTTCAATTTCCACGGGATTTGGAGTTCATTGTACAAATATCACATATATATCTACCCATAATAAATGAGGAAACATAATTAAATAAATATCCTCGTTACAACATCTGAATAATTGAATCCCAGGTCATACTAACCTTAATACATCGAGTGCAGAATAAAAGAAATAATTAAGTCTTAAACATATCATCATAGTCTTAAAATAACACAATCTCAAATAAATAACAAGTCTTCACACTTGTTAACTTTGCCCTTGCCTTTGCTAGTAGAAGGCTCGTCGGACCTTTCGTTCTTAACTGCAATGTTATTATGCAAGAGTGAGCACGATTGCCCATAAGTATAACAATAATAATAACATGCGAGTGACTCAAAGAATTTTGAATAAAGAAAACTCGGCTTTTGAATCAAGAATGAATAACAAGAATCAAAAGTACATCTGAGGGTCATAAGACCATGAAATGTGTCCCTGGTTGTCAAGTATCTCTACTTAAAACTTTTAACAGCCATAAGACTATATGGACTCTACTACTCGTACTTAGGGGATTAGCCCTTAGTTCCATAATGTGCACAATATCTCAACGCTAAAGCATAAATAATCCCTTATAACAGGGTTGTTCATCTCAGTTTGACATCAGAGTCCGCACTATAGGAAGTTTAGTTTGGATAAGCTCAATAACAATTCTAAAAATTCAACAATTCTAGAAATTTCATAGTTCGTAGCCCAAATAAATCCAAATTAAACCAACACGACGATTTTTTAATGTTACCCATGAAGTATAAACTTCATAGAGACATTATACAATGATTCTAGCATGCTTTTAACACTTTATATCACATAATCACTCAGATTAAAACACTTAAACTCACTGTTTTTGGTATTTTGCAAAGTTTCAAGATAATTCATGAAATTCAACATTACAGATTAGTTATAACTCTGAATCTGTTCGTTTTAATTTTATTTTGTTTATTTAAACATGTATAATCATACCCAACTATCAATTTTAAGTTTTTGTGAGGCTAATATTTGTTAAAGCATGACACGTTCTATTTATTATGAACTGATTTATTATTGGAAGATCAATGCCATTGAATTCGACTAGATCAATATTGATATTATATGTTGAAATCATAGTATTTCTTTGAAAGCAATCCAAACCATATTGTTGTGGTACAGACTCATGCTGTAAGACTGAGATGAACAAACTGTATTGTCCTAAAACGACCCAATGCGCTATTAATGAGTATTATGCATAATATAAAGTACAATGAAGCTGATCACTTTATGTACTGCAGAGAATATGATTTAATCTTTACAGTTAACTTATTTTCCTGGGGTATATTAGTTTTAATAACTAATGATTCCTCTACTAGTTTATGATCCATGTGTGATCACTCAGTATGAATCTGGGAATATCCCACTTTATTGAATATTGTTGCAGTATTGTTAATTCTTCTTATTCATTTAAATATGATTGAATCTTTGAAAGAATTTTACTCTTTCATCCTTGATATATTATTCAGCATGAAATTTAAGAAAGTTTTGTTATTGAGAATGAATTATTATTCAGCTATTTCGAAATTATTTGATTATTGTTGAAGTTCTATAGAAGCTAGACTCTTCTATTCATGATATATATCATTTATTGAATTCTTTAACTTGCTGAGCAAACTCGTTGCTCACCCTTGCTTAAATAAAATATTTCAACTAAGGCCGAGGTAGCAGAAGGTTCTAACAGGGACAAAGGCAAAGGCAAAGCTCAGGAGTAGTTATTATTGATTATTAATTGTTATGTTACATTATGTAAACCTTTTGAATAGCTAAGGTTATGTAAGTTATGTCAAGGTTAGTTAACCTGGGATATTATGATAAGTTGTATTAGTAATGAGTTTTGCCAAACAAAACCTTATGGATTTTGCACATATTTTAAAGAGTTTTTACCAAACATGGTCTTAACTATTAAAAAGCCAGTTTTTAAAAATAATGGGTTTTGCCAAACATAACCTTATGGCTTTTGATTTTTAAATAATCTATACCTGATATTTTATTAATAGGATATAATTATGTATTGGCAGTTACATATTTTATTTTAATGTATATCTAATATATGTATATCAGTTAGTTTATATTACGTTAGATATAGAACAAAGAAGGAGAAATATACAGAGTAATTTATAGAGAAAAGAAGAGAGAAGAAGAGGAAGGAAAAGCTTGAGAAATCAAAACATCAACACCATCATCTTCTTCCCCTAACACTAATCAAAGGGTATAATTCCTAACTTTATAGTTGTTAAAATTATGTTTGATGTTCTTCAAGTTTAAGTTCTCTGTATATATGAGTTTCGTGAAAATTTATGTAAACATGAATTATATGTATAAATTGTGTCTATAACATGCTTATATGTGAATTGTATGATGATTTAAGTGATTAAATCCATGTAAACATGATGAACATGGTGAAATCATGTTCATCAAAAGTTATAGTGAATTAGTTTTGAATAAATGATTCTTTAAAATCAAAATTCATGTTTGATTATAAGTTATTGTATAAATTGATTATAGATAATGTTAATATGTTAAGAAACGAATTCAATATGCTTTGAATTGTTTATTTTGATTTAGAAACAAACTCACAGTATTCAATTTCATCAAGAACACTGAAAAATGTCTTTTCTTCAACATTTACAAAATTTAGTGTTTTGATGTTATATGTGTTAGAATACGATTAGAAACATAAACTGATGTTTTTATAAAAGTTTATGTGATTTATGTGTATTGAATTTCGAAGTTTGGTGTGGAGAAATAATCCAAATTGACTTTTTCTCTGCAAAGTTCACGACTTTGTCAAAACTGTCTGCGCAGTGGCGTGGCTGTGCCGCTCCAAGGCACTGATGGAGCACGCCCGCGCCAGGCAGCGCTGCCGGGTAGCGCGGCCGCGCTGCTCCCAAGGATTAAGAGAGCGCGGACGCGTTGGTCCTGCAGATTGCGCAAAAAGCTATTTTTTTATTTGTACAATTTTATGAGATTAATGATGTAATAAATTATAAAGTATGTTAATAAAATTAAAATGCTAAATGGACAGTAATGAATTATATTGTTAAAATATAATATGTAATTATAATTTGATTAATTATAATTAAAGTAAAATATTTAATTTAAATTATAATTTGTTTAATTATAATATAATTAATATGAGTGCATAAGTTAAGTTTTATTAATTATATGATCATGAGATGTGATAATTAAATATTAAACCTAATAATTTAAGGGGAATGAGTTAACCTAGATGGGTTAACTAGTTATGTGAATTAGTTATATAATAACTAATTTATATTATTATTGTTAATTACATATGCGTAGGTTAAATTGTGGAACGTGATAGTAATTGTAGCTTGCGCTTGAGGCAAGTTTTCTAAACTCAAACTTTTTTTGAGCAAGTTCTCTATCCCTAAACTTGTGATTTATATGCAAGTGTTTTAAATTCAAATCTTAATTGTATTTGAGCCTGTCTTTTTATTTCTGCAATGGACAAGTAATTATTTAAAGTTCACAATTTAATTAAAGTGACATTGACTTAATTGTTCAAGTAAGGTCTATCTTATCATTCGAATGCTTTAAGTTTAATTCTAAAGCATAAGTTATTTCATAATTCTTTATTGTTAAATTATTCTAGATTATTGTAAGTCGATTCAACTACCCCTTAGTTGCTGGTAGTTGAACTCCAAATTATCTTTTTAAGTTTATCCAAACCAAACTTTCTTTGGTGAGAACTTGTATCAAATACTGAGATGAACAACCCTATTTAATAGGGGATTACCATGCAAAAGTATTAAGATGTTTGAAACACAATACATGGTACGAAGGGCTGATCCCCCTAAGTACGAGTTAAGAGTCACTATAGTCTAAACGACTGTTAAAGGTTTTAAATAAAAATATTTATAACCTAGGATATAGTTTAAGGTCTATGACCCTCAGATGATTTCTATATTCGAATTCTAAATGTTGATGAAAGAATTATTATTCAATTCTTTATTATTGATGAAAGAAAAGTTATTCAAATCTTTTGAAGTTATTTAGTTTATGTCATCACTATTATTGTTATTATTCTAAGTGAGCTTTTGTTTGCTTACTCTTGCAATTAAATAACCATTGCAACTAAAGTCGAGAATGTTGACTCTCCGTCAACAAGTAAAGAAAAAAGCAAGATGAACAAGTGAAGACTTGTTATGTTGTGATTATGATGTAATAGAATTTTTATTATGTTATGTTTTATTTTCGCACTTATTCATTAACGTTAAGGTTAGCAAACCTTGGGATATTTTTGATTAAGTTGTAATCCTTTTGATAAAGAAGATTTTTAATTATTTATTTAAGGTTGCAATTTATTTTTCATTCCTTATTATTGGGTAGTAGTTGTATTTTATTTAGATAGTGAGCACCAAATCACGTGGAAATGAAGTACCCGAATTTGGGGGTGTCACAGGTTTAGATCAAAGCTTTAGGTTATGAACCTTAGGTGGGAAAAACCTTAGGTAGTAGCCTTGTAGGAGATAGAAAAGATAGTGATGATATATAAAGATAATAAACTACCTTATGTGTTATGTGTTTACGTTTAAGTATTCAAAGAGTATCGATCGATGACACATAATAATTAATCTTTAAAATTTTGTTGTCAGGATGACGAACGTTGGAGAGTCCAGTCAGGCTAGGGAGGAGTTACCCCAGATGCCTAGAGACGAGGAGCCCGGAGACATCCAGGTTGTTAGGGAACATTGGTTCAGAGAGAGAGATCTCCACTGATCACTGTAGTTGGTTAAGAGCATGAGCCAGAGTCTGACCGAGATGACGAGGATGAGTCAGAGGAGGAGGAGGATCCTGAAGAGGAATTTCCATCTCACTCGGCTAGCGCTAAGATGTACGAAGAGATCTATGGCCGCAACGTGGAGCTTCATTGTCGTGTCAGAGAACTAGAGGAGCCGGTAGACGAGAGTCGGACTACCATACAACAGAGAGATGAGAAGATTCAAGAACTGGAAGATGAGCTTGGAAACGCGAAGTGGGATCTAGTGCACGCAGAGAGTGGCAGAGATAATGCACTGGCCAAGCTAGTGAAGCTAAAAAATGACATCCAGGAGGAGTCAGCAAAGCGTGTGAGAGAAGAGGAAACGAGCTTGAGGGATACTCTACGTGCAGATCGAGCTGAAGACGAGGTCCAAGTGAAGAAGGCCTAAGCTGAGAGAGACATACTATGATTTCCATACGACTATAGATAGGGCCCAGAATCGTGTCTTCTATTACCCAACTCAATTCAATGATTTACCATGGTACATGGTGGATCGCAGAATGGTGTTTCGGGTGTTGGAAGAAGAGCGTAGAGAGGCTGTGCGACGTGTTAACATGCCTAGATAATAGAGTAATTAATTATGTGTTTCTTTTTATATAAATAAATGTAAATCCCAGAATTTGAGATAATAATGGGATAAGATGATAATGTAATCCTGTAACATTTTTAGTTCAGGAAAGATGATGTGAATAGCAAAGATGCTATCTATTTTATTTTTTAAAACTACGAATGAATAAAATAAAGAAGTTTATTGACGTGCTATGTGTTCAAGTGTGAATTGAGTTAGTTTAAATGTTTAAATTGAACTTGAATATTTAAGAAATGAATAAAGGATCTAATTAAAGTATTTCTTAACAGAAAAGTGCCTCTTAGAAGAAGACCTACACGTCAAAACCCAGAGGGTTCGACTAATAACAACGATGGGATGAACGCCAATTTGGTTTAGCAATTGGTGAACCTATTGACGGGAGCGCTTGTGAATCAGCCGCAAGTGTCGGGCACAACGTTTAAAGAGTTCAAGGCAGTAGGACCACCAGAATTTTAGGGATCGATAAATCCGATAGAGGCCCAAACGTGGGTAATGGAGATGGAGAAGGTCTTCGACGTGGGTAGAGTTAGCGAGGACCAGAAGACGGCTTTCGTGACTTTCATGCTGAAGTCAAAAGCTAGCTTCTGGTGGCAGGCCAACAAGACAAGGGAAAGGGAAGGAGTGATAGCTGTGGGATCGTTTCAAAGAAATGTTCTTTGAAATATACTTCCCCATTAGCTCGCAGAATAAGATGCAGGTTCAATTCCTACAGCTGAAACAGGGAGGGATGACGGTGCCAGGATATGCCTCAAAATTTAACTAGCTAGCCAGGTTTGCAACGTACTAAGTCAGTACTGACGAGAGGAAGGCTAGAAAATTTGAACAAGGACTGAAGCCTTGGCTCTACTAGCAAGGTGTCCATGTTCCAACTAAGGACGTTTGCAGCTGTGCTGGAAAAGGCCATCCTCGCTGAAGGTGGAAGCGAGGCGGTGACCAAGTACAATCAGGACCTTAAGAAGAAGAATGAGACAGAAATCAAGACTGGTGGTAGTAGTACTATCAACCAGAAAAGGAAGTGGAGCGACAACACGTCTGCTGGGAGCCAATAGGGAAACCAGTAGAAGAGAAGGATTCAAGCATGTGCTATATGTGGGACGAATCACACTAGGAGTGTGCCTGAGGGGGAAGCGAGTAATGCTTCAACTGTGGTCAGGAGGGCCACATTGCGCAGAATTGCCCGAACCTAAAAAAGGGAGCTTGCTATAAATGTGGATCTAAGGATCATATGGCTCGAAGTTGCCCTAAGAAGCCAGCAGGAGGGTCGGCAAGAGGGTGAGGAAATGGCAGCGACAGTGCTTTGGCTATCGCTGGACCACTGTAGGCGATCCAACCCCTTGCTAGGACATTCAACATGATGGTGCAGGATGCTGTGCAGTCAAAAGATGTGGTGTCAAGTATTATTCTGGTCAATAATATAAGTGCATATGTATTATTTTATTCGGGTGCTACTTGCTCATTCATATCTGATAATTTTGCTAAGACCCTAGACTTACCTAAAGAGGAATTAGTTTACCCCTTGAACATAGAGATTGCGGATAAGGAGGTTATTCCTGTTAGGTTTGTATACAAGAACTGTAGATTGGACATTAAGGGTCATGAATTGAGGGTAGATTTGATTCTGATAAAACTTGGGGAGTTTGATGTCATACTGGGTATGGATTGGTTGTTTAACCATGAGGCGGTAATAGATTGTCAGAAGAAGTCTGTAAACCTTACGACTCCATCAAAGGTAGTGTTTATGGTAGCAAATCGCCTAGACAAGCGAGTTGTCTTACGATTATGTAGGCCAAGAAGTTTTTGAAGCAAGGCTGTGTAGGGTATTTAGCCTATATAGTAGATACTCGTAAGGAGAGCCCGAAGATAGAAGAGATATCAGTGGTTAGGGAGTTTGTAGACGTATTTCTGAGCAATTTGCCAGGACTTTCGCCAGATAGAGAGATAGAATTCGTGAACGACTTAGCACCGAGAACTACTCCGATTTTAAAAGCTCCGTACAGAATGGCTCCAATCGAGATGAAGGAACTGATGGTTCAACTGCAAGAATTACAGGACAAGAAGTATATTTAGCCGAGCGTTTCGTCGTGGAGAGCGCCGGTATTGTTCGTAAAAAAGAAGGATGGATCAATGCGACTTTGCATTGATTATAGGGAGTTGAACAAAGTTACGATCAAGAATAGGTATCCTTTACCTAGGATCGATGACTTGTTCGATCAACTGAAGGGTGCTAGATACTTCTCAAAAATTGATTTGAGAAGTGGGTATCATCAGTTGAAGGTAAGGAGAGAAGATATATCGAAGATGAATTTTAAAACTCGGTATGGACATTTCAAATTCTTAGTGATTTCATTTGGTCTAACGAATGCACCAGCTGCATTTATGGACTTAATGAATAGGGTGTTTAAGCCATTCCTAGACAAATTCGTAGTGATGTTCATAGATGACATCTTGGTTTATTCCAAAACTGAGGAGGAACATACTAAACATTTAAGGCTGACATTAGAATCGTTGAGACGAGAGAAGCTATACGCAAAGTTCTCGAAGTGCAAATTTTGGTTAGAACGTGTACAATTCTTGGCCACGTGATTGAAAAAGATGGGATTTCGGTAGATCCGTCTAAGGTTGAGGCTTGTGATGAATTGGGATCAGCCGAAGACACCGTCTGAAGTGAGGAGTTTCTTTGGATTGGCAGGTTACTATAGAAGATTTATCTAAGACTTTTCCAAAATCGCGACTTCGTTGACGAATTTGACTCATAAAACAGTTAAGTTTGTTTGGACAAAAAAGTGTACTGAAGAAGAGGTTGAGTACTGCACATGTGTTGTCATTGCCTAATAGTACAAGAAATTTCATAGTATAAAGTGATGCGTCACATAAAGGATTAGGCTGCGTGCTGATGCAGAGCGGTAAAGTCATTGCTTATGCATCACGTCAGCTGAAGGACTATGAGAAAGGGTATCCGACCTATAACTTGGAATTGATAGCAGTAGTGTTTGGTCTGAAGATTTGGAGACACTACCTTTATGGAGAAAAGTGTGAGATATACACAGATCATAAGAGCCTGAAGTATATCTTTACACAGAAAGATTTGAACATGAGCTAAAGGAGATGGTTGGAACTAATCAAAGACTATGACTGCGAGATTCTTTACCATCCGGCTAAAGCTAATGTTGTTGCCTACGCTTTAAGCAGGAAGGGTCGAGAAAAGTTAAATATATTAACTGATCGGGACCAGTTGATAGAAGAGATGGCTAAGTTAGAACTGTAAGTTAAGTATTCGAAGGAGTCAGATGAGAAGCTGTTTCAAGTAACTACAGGTTCAACCTTGGTAGACAAGGTGAAAGAGGCACAACTTCACGATGAGGAGTGCGAGAAGATCCAAAAAAGAATAGCCGATGGTGAAGAAATCAAGTTCAAAATCGATAATGAAGGACTGTTACGATTCGAAGGAAGGATCTGGGTACCGCCAGTACCAGATGTCAAAGAGGAAATTTTGGGCGAAGCTCACAGTTCGAGATATTCGGTTCACCCTGGGAGTACGAAGATGTACCAGGATCTCAGACATCATTTTTGGTGGCCGAATATGAAGAGAGACGTGGCTGAATGCGTTGTGATATGTCTAACATGCTAGAAGGTCAAAGCAGAACACTAGAGACCAAGTGGATTATTTTAACCGATGGAGATTCCAGAATGGAAATGGGAGCACATCACGATGGATTTCGTGGTTGGTCTTTCAGCTACTTAGAAGGGTTTCGATGCGATATGGGTTATAGTGGATCGACTGACAAAGTCAACCTATTTCCTACCGATCAAGATTAAGTTTAACTTGGATCAGTTAGCGAAGCTGTACGTTAAGGAAATTATTTCTCGACACGGTGTTTCGGTGTCGATTGTGTCCAACAGAGATCCGCGTTTCACGTCGAATTTCTAGAAGCTACTACAAGAGTGCTTGGGAACGCAATTGCGAATGAGTACGGCGTACCATCCTCAAACCGATGGCCAGAAAGAACGATTCAGACGCTAGAGGACATGCTGAGAGCTTGCGTTATGGACTTCAAAGGAAGCTGGGATGATCATCTATCATTGGTGGAGTTTGCCTACAATAATAGTTACAATGCAAGTATTGGCATGCCGCCTTACGAAGCATTGTAGGGCAGGAAATGCAAGACTCTATTGTGCTGGGATGAGGTAGGTGAACGGCAACTGTTGGGACCGAAATTAGTGTAACAAACCGCTGAAATAGTGAAGCTGATCAGAACGAGGTTGATTGCTGCTCAAGACAGACAAAAGAAAAATGCCGATCATCATCGACAGAATTGAGAATTTGTAGCAGGAAGCTTCATTTTCCTGAAGGTATCTCCCTGGAAAGGGAAAATTCGATTTGGCAAGAAGGGGAAGCTGAGTCCCAGATCTATTGGACCTTTAGAGATACTACGAAGGGTTGGCGAAGAGGCTTACGAGATTACGTTACCTTCGAAGCTAGATAATATACACAACATTTTCCACAGTTCTGTGTTACGATCGTACAAACACGACTACAAGCACGTGATAGAATACGAACCTTTACAGTTTGATAAAGACTTAACATATAAAGAGGTTCCTGCCAAATAGTCGATAGAAAAGAACAAGTACTTAGAAATAAAGTGATACCTTCTGTTAAGGTAATTTGGAGGAACCACATTGCTTAAGAAGCTACGTGGGAACTCGAAGATGTAACGAAGAAAACGTATTCCCAATTATTTGTGTAATTACTAGTATATCGATTCCGGGGATAATCTTTTTAAGGGGGGGAAGAATGTAATAGATGAGATTTTTTTTGTTGTGATTCTGGGGACAGAATCCTTTTAAGGAGGGAAGATTGTAACGAATGAGAATTTATATATGAATTTTAATATTTATTGAATTAAATAAATATTTTAATTAATTTATTTATGAATTAAATAAATAATTTATGTAATTAGTTGTGGAATAATTTAATTAAGTGCAATATGTTAATTAAATGAATATTTAATATTTAATTGAGGTGTAATGATTTTTATGGTATAGTTCTAATTTAATTGAGATAATTAAATTAGATGAATTTTACGTGATAATTGTTATATGAGATTATGATTAACGAGTAATTATTGTGACACCCCCAAATCAGGGTACTTCAATTTCCACGGGACTTGGTGTTCACTGTACAAATATCATCTATCTATCTACCCATAATAAATGCAAACCATGAAACTATCATCTATCTATCTATCACTTGTCTTCAACAAGTGATGAAGACTTGTTGTTTATTTATATGTTTATGTTTCAGCTTTATGTTAGTTGTGTAAGACTATTTATTTGTTATGTTCCGCACAGATGTTTAAGGTTAGTATGACCTGAAATTTATTTTATTTATTACTCAGATGTTGTAACCCCATAAGGGGAGAATTTAATTCTATTTATTGCATGGTTTGCATTTACTATGGGTAGATAGATAGATGATATTCGTCTAGTGAACACCAAGTCCCGTGGAATTGAAGTACCCGAATTTGGGGGTGTCACAATTATAATTGTTATGTGGCAAATTTTATTTGATTAATTGATGTTAGCTTTAATTTAATTAAATTAGAATGTTAAGATTTAATTAATTAAAGTGTAAACATTGAAAGTATGTGTTAAATGATTTATTAAGTAAATTAAAAGGGTTTTTAAATTAGTTTTTACCAAACAAGGCACTTAAAACTGTTTTAAATGAATTTTACCAAACAAGGCCTTTGCACCTGTTTTAAAGAGTTTTTACCAAACATGACCTTAACTATTAAAAGCTAGTTTTTAAAAATAATGGGTTTTGGCAAACAAAGCCTTATGGCTTTTGATTTTCAAATAATCTATAACTGACATTTTATTAATAGGATATAATTATGTATTGGCAGTTATATATTTTATATTAATGTATATTTAATATATGTATATCAGTTAGTTTATACTACGTTAGATATAGAACAAAGAAGAAAAAATATACAGAGTAGTTTAGAGAGAGAAGAAGAAGAAGAAGAAGAAGAAGAAGAAGAAGAAGGAAAAGCTTGAGAAATCAAAACATCAACACCATCATCTTCTTCCCCTAACACTAATCAAAGAGTATAATTCCTAACTTTATAGTTGTTAAAATTATGTTTCATGTTCTTCAAATTTAAGTTCTCTGTATATATGAGTTTCGTGAAAATTTATGTAAACATGAATTATATGTATAAATTGTGTCTATAACATGCTTATATGTGAAATGTATGATGATTTAAGTGATTAAATCCATGTAAACATGATGAACATGGTGAAATCATGTTCATCAAAAGTTATAGTGAATTAGTTTTGAATAAATGATTCTTTAAAATCAAAATTCATGTTTGATTGTAAGTTATTGTATAAATTGATTATAGATAATGTTAATATGTTAAGAAACGAATTCAATATGCTTTGAATTGTTTATTTTCATTTAGAAACAAACTCATAGTGTTCAATTTCATCAAGAACACTAAAAAATATCTTTTCTTCAAAATTTACAAAATTTAGTGTTTTAATATATGTGTTTTGATGTTATATGTGTTATAATATAATTAGAAACATAAACTGATATTTTTATAAAAGTTTATGTGATTTATGTGTACTAAATTTAAAGTTTGGTGTGGAGAAATAAGCCAAATTGACTTTTTCTTTGCAAAGTTTGCGATTCTGTCATAATTGTCTGTGCAGTGGCGCGACCGCGCCGATCCAAGACACTGATGGAGCGCGCCCGCACTAGGGAGCGAGCCCGCTCCAGGCAGCGCGCTCGCGTCGCTCCCAAGGATTATGAGAGCGCGACAGCGCTAGTCTTGCAGATTGCGCAGAAAGTTATTTTTTTATTTGTACAATTTTATGAGATTAATAATGTAATAAATTATAAAGTATGCTAATAAAATTAAAATACTAAATGGACAGTAATGAATTATATTGTTAAAATATAATAAGTAATTATAAATTGATTAATTATAATTAAAGTAAAATATTTAATTTAAATTATAATTTGTTTAAATATAATTTAATTAATATGAGTGCATAAGTTAAGTTTTATTAATTATGTGATCATGAAATGTGATAATTAATTATTAAACCTAATAATTTAAGGGGAATGAGTTAACCTAGATGGGTTAACTAGTTATGTGAATTAGTTATATAATAACTAATTTATATTATTATTGTTAATTGCATATGCGTAGGTTAAATTGTGGAACGTGATAGTAATTGTAGCTTGCGTTTGAGGCAAGTTTTCTAAACTCAAATTTATTTGAGCAAGTTCTCTATCCCTAAACTTGTGATTTATATGCAAGTGTTTTAAATTCAAATCTTAATTGTATTTGAGCTTGTCCTTTTATTTTTGCAATGGACAAGTAATTATTTAAATTTCACAATTTAATTATAGTGACCTGAAATTAATTGTTCAAGTAAGATCTATCTTAACTTTCGAATGCTTTAAGTTTAATTCTAAAGCATAAGTTATTTCATAATTCTTTATTGTTGAATTATTCTAGATTATTGTAAGTCGATTCAACTACGCCTTAGTTGATGGTAGTTGAACTCCAAATTACCTTTTTAAGCTTATCCAAACCAAACTTTTTTTGGTGCGGACTTGTATCAAATATTGATATGAACAACCCTATTTAATAGTGGATTACCATGCGAAAGCGTTAAGATGTTTGTGCACAATACATGGTACGAAGGGCTGATCCCCCTAAGTACGGGTTAAGAGTCCATATAGTCCAAACGACTGTTAAAGATTTTAAATACCTAAGACATAGTTCAAGGTCTATGACCCTCAGATTATTTCTTTGAATTCTAAATGTTGATGAAAGAATTATTATTCAATTCTTTATTATTGATGAAAGAAAAGTTATTCAAATCTGTTGAAGTTATTTAGTTTATGTCATCACTATTATTGTTATTATTCCAAGTGAGTTTTTGTTTGCTCACTCTTGTAAGTAAATAACCATTGCAGCTAAAGTCGAGAATGTTGACGCTCCATAAACAAGTAAAGAAAAAAGCAAGATGAACAAGTGAAGACTTGTTATATTGTGATTATGATGTAATAGAATTTTTATTGTGTTATGTTTTATTTCTGCACTTATTCATTGACGTTAAGGTTAGCTAACCCTGAGATATTTTTGATTAAGTTGTAATCCTTTTGATAAGGAAGATTTTTAATTATTTATTTAAGGTTGTAATTTATTTTGTATTCCTTATTATTGGGTAGTAGTTGTATTTTATTTAGATAGTGAGCACCAAATCACGTGGAAATGATGTACCCGGATTTGGGGGTGTCACAGGTTTTGTTTGGACCTATTTTGAACAGTTTGAAAGCTAGAGTTGGCGAGATTGAAATATATATAAAAAAATAGTAAATGGCGAAGGGTTTTCACTCCAATGCCCGGACTGGAATTGAAATATATATATATAATTAAATATAGACAAAAAATAGTCAAACCGGGACTGGAAAGATAACTTAGTCCGATGAAGTGTGCATATATATATATATATATATATATATATATATATATATATATATATATATATATATATATATAAAAGCAATAAACTACCGCAGAATTGACATTCGGGCTTGACAGAATTGAAAAGTTAGTATATATATATATACAGTTAAATATATACAAAAAAAGGCAAACCCAGACTAGGGAAGATAACCCAGTCCGACGAAGTTTCTAAAAACCAATATGCAAGTATATAATAGCTGTTAGAAGCGACGGATCGTCAATCTGAGTTGTAGAAATGCCAGAAAATGAGTTTAGGTACTAAAATGTACCAAAAGTTAATAAAAACGGCCACAGAACTGAGATCCGGGCATATTTAGAAAATAAAACTGGATATACAAGTGTATAACAGTGTAATGAAGTAATATAAACTTGCTGATCGTAAAAATACTCACAATGGACGGCTACACACGGTTTTTGCCAGATCGAAGGCTTTAAACGGCCAAATCTACCGGTTAATTTTTGAATTATAAAATGAGCTGGGGATCACCTCATATATATAGACCAGGGAGAAGCAAGTCTGCCCGCGACAGCCGCGGGTCTACTTGCGGCACCACGTGGTAGGCCCCGGGTGGTGGGTCCTGTAGTTTCGAAGTACGTGCACTCCGAGCAATGTGAGGTTCGATTCGAAACTTTTTAACTTTTGATCGGAGCGTCCATTTGAGGCATGCTATACCTTTTTGGAAATCCCTTGCCGAGCGCGTCGCAATGACATGGGAGAAAACCTTTTCTGAGTCCAAAAAGACTAGTTCATAACCGGGTCTTTGATTCTTCGCAGTTTAGTCCGTTGAGCTGTCTTGCACTGTTTCCACTCGGGAATCATTGTTATGGTTCGTTCTGACCTTAATGGCATTAATTTGGCTTGAGTTTGACCGAATCGACTTTAAGTTGGTAAAATGATCGTTTTGCCCTTCCCGGGGTGGCCTTCAATGTCGGCATGGCCTTCGGCTGACTTCCTGGGGTTGTTCCCAAGGTTTGGATCCCATTCGAGTTTGTTTGTCCTCAGTGTTGTCTCCTGAGGCTGACTTGGTCCTTCCAGGTTTTTCCCTGGAGATGTTGTGAGGCTTTAGGATTGTTCCCGAAGCTGACCTGACCTCCTGAGTTGAGATCGGGGCTGACCTGTACCTTTCGGGTTGAGACTGGGGCTGATCTGTACCTCCCAGATTGAGATCGAGGCTGATCTGTACCTCCTGGGTTGAGATTCGGGGCTGACCTGTACTTTCTGGGTTGAGACCAGGGCTAACCTGTACCTCCCGAGTTGAGATCGGGGTTGCCCTGTACCTCTCGGGTTGAGACCGGGGCTGATCTGATGGCCCAATATTGAGACCGGGGTTGATTTGACGTTCTGGTATTGAGACCGGGGTTGAACTGAGGGCCCGGTATTGAGACCGAGGTTAAGTTGATAGCCCGATATTGAGATCGGGGTTGAGTTGATGGCCCGATATTGAGACCGGGGTTGATTTGACGGCCCTGGTATTGAGACCGGGGTTGACTTGACAGCCCAGTATTGAGATCGGAGTTGAGTTGATGGCCCGATATTGAGATCGGGGTTGATTTGACGGCCCGATATTGAGACCGGAGTTGAGTTGACAGCCCAGTATTGAGACCGGGGTTGAGTTGATGGCCCGGTATTGAGACCGAGGTTGATTTGACGGCCCAGTATTGAGATCGGGGTTGAACTGAGGGCCTAGTATTGAGATCGGGGTTGAGTTGACAGCTCGATATTAAGATCAGGGTTGAGTTGATGTCCCGATATTGAGACCGGGGTTGATTTGAAAAGACAGTTTTGCCCTCCTACAATGTTAGTAACAGGGAAACAAAATTTCAAGTGTCTACAGATGCCCCTCTTTATCATGTTCATGCAATGTAGTGGAATGAACAAGAAAAAGATTGCTAGACACTAGAAATGCAAATGCAAAGGCAAAGCAATGCATGGAAGGATACGCGATGAATGTTAGATACCTTCGAGGGGGTAGGGTTATCACTGATTGATTACGTTAATTTCTGCTGGGGATAACGCTACCTGTGATAACCCTTGTTGCAGCATTATCATGCGGTTGCTGGTAGGACATCCAAGTTAAACTATCACAGACTGTTCTCGTCACTTTCTGATGGGGATGACGTCCTCTATGATAGCTTTATTGACTTTGACGGGGATGATATTATTGATGCTACCTTGGTTTGAGACCAATGGTTTGTCACGCCTGACGATACTCTTCATGGGGAATATTTTCCTTCCGGTTGATGCCGTTGTACCTTTCTGCCAGGTTTCTCTGCTGGGGATATATCTCGGTTATCGAGTTATCTCAGTGTGTGCATCCGTTGCCTATCTTGATGATAATTTACACCGGTAGTTGGCAACAGGGGGTTTGAATCACCAATCCTTCTCGGTGCTCCCTTTGAGAATGTGTATAACAGATTCCATCATTTGTCCTATGTGGGAATGGATAATTATATTATTTCTGCCACCGAATCATCTCTGATGCTTCGCGGGGTTGAGCCAATGGCTGAGATATTGCTGGGGTTGTGCCAACGGCTTAACTTCGTTGGGGTTGAGCCAACGACTGAACTATCACCGGTCTGTACTCGATGCTTCACTGGGGTTATGCTAATGGCTGAACTGCTATTAGTCCATACCCGACGCTTCGCTAGGGTTGTGCCAATGACTGAAATTTCATCGATCAGTACCCGATGCTTCGCTGGGGTTGTGCCAACGGCTGAACTATCATCGGTCAGTACCCGACACTTCGCTGGGGTTGTGACAATGACTGAACTGTCATCGTTTCTTACCCGACGCTTCGCTGGGGTTGTGCCAATGACTGAACTATCATCGGTCAGTACCCGACACTTCGCTGGGGTTGTGCTAACGGCTGAACTGTCATCGGTCAGTACCCGATGCTTTGCTAGGGTTGTGCTAATGGCTGAACTGTCATCGATCAGTACCCGACGCTTCGCTGGGGTTGTGCCAATAGCTGAAGTATCACCGGTCAGTACCCGACGCTTCGCTGGGGTTGTGCCAACGGCTGAACTGTCATCTATCAGTACTCGACGCTTCGCTGGGGTTGTGCCAACGGCTAAACTGTTATCGGTCAGTGCCCGATGCTTCGCTAGGGTTGTGCCAATGGCTGAACTATCATCGGTCAGTGCTAGACGCTTTGCTGGGGTTGTGCCAGCGGCTAAACTGTCATCAGTCAGTACCCGACGCTTTGAAAGTGGCAGTTTTGCACAGTTTTTTAGCAGTTTTTCATCGATTTTCATCATTGGTCCCCGAAGATTGTTTCGGGATGAATACCAATGGTTTTCAGGGAGTTCCTCTTTCTGTCAGGATATCGCTGCTTAAAAGTGAGATTTCAGGATAAACCGCTCAATCGCGTAGCGATTTTTTCTCAGATTTGACTTTTTAGCTCATATAAACTCTGCTTCAACACGAACCAAACTGAGTCGGAGGGAGTGGGGCCCACCCTAGGGAGCCGCAAGTAGGGATGCTCCTTCCTGCGGATTTATATTGGGCAGCGTGGAGTTCATAATTTCTAGTTTCAATTTCGAGTTTCAAACGAAATTCGATTTTCTTTTATAGATCTACGGAGTTCGGGCAACCTTTTTCAGATTCCGTCAGTGGTCACGCGTTCTGCATACTTTAGGTAACGTTTTACATTCTTTTTTTGTAATTTTTGATCGTTAAAAGTATGTAAACCACGTAGGGTGCTTTTAGACGCAATGTATAAAAAATATATGCCTATATGACATGCTAAAATTTTTCTGACTTCATAAGTATGCATATCTTACTGTAATGCACATTTTGACTTATGAAAAATTAGATTCTGAGACAGTCAATTTTTGCTCTTTTTGATCAGTTTACTCATCCTTTTTGAGGCCTAGTGCGCTTGGATTTTCAGCGAAAATGTTTATCGTAATTTGGATACCATGTGAAGTTTACTTTTGATTTTATGTCATAAATATGAACTGTTCCTGTTTTTGGGAAGGTGTGCTGCTGAATGGCCACCTAGACATGCCTGTGTGCATCGGACAGTCCATTTTACAAAGAAGACTAGCAAAAAATTTTCAAAAGTTTAGGCATTAGAAAACATGTAATTTTGACTCTACTGGGGATTTTTGACTGACCCATGCATCATTTTTAGGATTTAGTTTTTGAAAAACATGCAGCTTTGACTCTATTGGGGATTTTTGATTGACTCATGCATGTTTTAGGACTTAGAAATGCATAAAGTACTGATTTAAGTTAATAAGCCACATGTTTTAGGCTTACCACACCCTTTTTAAGGTGATTTGGAGACTTTGTCCAGGTGATGGACCGAGACAAACCTGATAGTGCTAGCAAGGTAGTTTTAGGAGTTAGGAGGAGGAGAGCTTCTGATGTTCCTTAAGCACGTCCAGCTCGTCCATCACGTAGGTTAGCAGAGTCAGTGATTCGTCCTGTACAGGATGAGTAGCCGATTGACATAGATGACGAGGAGGCTCCTTTTGCTGCTACCATCCCAGGCCAGGCCCCACGTGCAGAGCTTTCGGGCATTATTGTGCCGACCCAGGAGTTATTGGGAGAATTGAGTCGTCATCCATCGCGATTTCTTCATGACAATGAGGTGACTTGAAGTTTTCTTCTCTGTAGATTCTCTTTCTTTCTTTTACCACTCTCGGGGCACAAGTTCTTGACATGGGTTAACTTTTGATGCAGGTTCTCGACTTTACACAGCCTAGAGGGAACTGGTTCAATGTGCACTCTCTCTACTATACTATGCACAAGGAGTACAGGGACATCTTCAATACCTGGGGGTTTCAGGCATTCTTCTCTATTCTTTCCCGTCGTTGCCCCTAGGGTTATATGAAGGCTTTGTCTGAGCGCTGGTTCCACCAGACTCAGTCTCTTCATTTGTTGTACTATGAGGTGATGATGACCCCTATGGACTGGAGGTTCATCACCGACATAGAGTTCGAGGGTGAGCCCATGCCTGTCGTGGCTGACATCACACCTACTGCCATTCGGTCCCTACTGGGAGTTCCTGCGACGGCGATCAAGGGTCGGACAGTCCAATCGGGTCCCTTGAGCATAGATGCTCAGAGTGGGGCTTTACTTGAACCTCTGCCTGATGATCAGAGGGTTAGGGATCACATCCTGAGGTGATTATGTCTGGTGATCATCAGGGGTTATTTTTTGGCGGACAACCCATCGACTGTGTCCTTCGCCCTAGTCAGCGCTACCAGATATGTAGAGCGCCTCAGTGACTTTGATTGGGGTTCCTACACCTTTGCCTATTTTCTCCGAGGTATGTGCATGCTCTCGGAGGGTTTGATGGAGGCTTGGTTAGGGTTCTACCCATTTCTGCTGGTGAGTACATCTTTCTTGTACCTTTTGATTTCTGCATTTACATTTGTCAATCTTGGTCACTGAGGACTTTTAATAATTACATGGCCAGTTCTGGGCGTATGAGAGGCTTTCTTGCCTATGGCCCACCACTGCTTTAGGTCTGGAGACCTATCCCTGGGGACGGCGTTGGCATCACTCCACTTTGACGAAGGTCCCTGTTGCTGAGGGTTTTACTCATTCCCGCCTGCAGTTGGAGCTTTTGACAGCCGGAATGATCTCGTGGATCTCATATACCTTCGAGTTTTTGACTGTGGGATTTGAGGGAGGCTTCCCCACTGGTCGAGAGTTTGCATTGTTGACCCGTAGAATCCCGTTTTTGACAGAGGGAGGCTGGGAGCTCTATCTAGGAGAGCGTGCCATCTGGAGTATCACATGTCAGATCTGCATTCCCTTTATTCCTCGAGCTTAGCATCATTGGCCATTGATCTAACCACTGACAGATATCCATATAGAGGGCGTAGACGACTTTACCATATTAGAGGGACCTTACAGTCAGGAGGCATTCAGCAGCTGGTGGAGTCCTCGCACGATTAGAGCTCAGACTCATGCTACCCAGTTTGTGGCAGGAATGGTGCCTGGGTCTGTGATGATGACAGACTGGATAGTTTGCCTCAGGGAGCCTACTCACTTGGACCAGATCACAAAGCTGACCCAGCAGTTGATGGCCTGGTATTGAGACCAGGGTTGATTTGAAAAGACAGTGTTGCCCTCCTTTAGTGTTAGTAACAGGAAAATGAAATTTTGAGTGTCTCCAGCATGTTTAACGTCGTTTACTCGACAACAATCCTCTCCATCAAACCTCAGCCAGATCCACAAGTGTCAACATCTCAACCTCCTCCACTTGACTGCTATCGAAGAAAGGTTTCAACCTATGACCGTTCACCTTGAATACATTCCCTATTTTTGGATTTTGTATATCTATAGCGCCAGTGAGGAAAAACATTAGTAACAACAAATGGACCCTCCGAACGAGAACGTAACTTACTTGGGAATAATTTCAGCCGTGAATTATAAAGAAGAACTCGTTGTCCAACAGTGAAATTCTTCTTCAAAATTTGTTTATCATGGAAAGATTTTGTCTTCACCTTGTACAATTTAGAACTCTTATACGATTCATTTCACAATTCCTCTAGTTCTTGTAACTACAACTTCCTATGGACTCCAGCTTGATCCAAGTTCATGTTGCACTGCTTGATATCCCATAAAGCTTTGTGTTCCAGCTCCATAGGTAAATGACATGGTTTCTTAAATACTAGACTATAAGGAGACATACCAATAGGAGTTTTGTATGCCGTCCTATATGCCAAAATTGCATCTTCTAGACGTAGACTCCAATCTTTTCATCTCTAGAATGGACTTCACCTCGCAGTTTGATACCTCAGCCTGCCCATTACTTTGTGGATGATAAGACGTAGAAACCTTATCCATCACATTGTATTTCTTGAAAAGTGCGGCTAGCATCCGGTTGCAAAAGTGCGTTCCTTTATCACTGATGATGGCTCTAGGAGTTACAAACCTGGTAAATTTGTTAGATTTGACAAAATCTGCAACAACTTTGGAATCATCAATCCTGGTGGCTTTAACTTCCACCCATTTCGAAACATAATCCACAACCAATAAAATATAAATATTACCATAAGATGCAGGAAAAGGTATCAAAAAATTAATACCCCAAACATCAAAAATCTCTATAATTAAAATAGGGTTTTGTGGCAGTTGATTTCTACTTGAAATATTTCTTGTTCTTTGGCATTTTTCATATGATTTACAAAATAGATGCGAGTCTTTAAAAAGAGTAGGCCAATAGAAATCACTTTCCAAAACATTATGAGTTGTTCTTTTTGGTCCAAAATGACCTCCACAAGCATAAGAGTGATAGAAAGGTAGAATAGATTGAAACTCATTATCAGACACACAACGTTTAACGATCTGATTAGCACAAAATTTCCACAAATATGGGTCATCCCATTCATAATGTTTTGCATCACTTTTAATTTTTCTTTCTAGGATTTGGAAAACTCACTTGGTAAATACACACTTACCAAATAATTCACTATCTTTGCATACTAGGGTGTTATATTGTCAATGGAGAGTAGATGCTCATCCGAAAAGATATCCTGTAATGGTAGTGCTTCTTCCTCCTTGATTATTCTACTCAAATGTTCTATCACCAAGTTATTCGCTCCTTTTTTTATCTTTGATTTCCATGTTAAACTATTGCAATAGCAAGATCCATCTGATTGTCCTAGGTTTGGATTCTTTTTTGGTCAGCAAATAACTGAGAGCACATGGTCAAAATAAACTACAACTTTAGTACGAAGAAAATAAGATCTAAACATGTCTAAAGCAAATATAGCATAAAGAAATTCTTTTTCAGTTATGGAATAGTTTATCTGAGCCTCATTCAAGGTTCTAAAAATATAGTAGATGGCATAAACAACTTTGTCGATTCTTTGGCCCAAGACAGCTCCTACTGTATAGTTGCTGGCATCACACATTATCTCGAATGGAAACTTCCAGTTTGGTGGTTGATTCATAGGTGCATAGGTCAACATGCTTTTCAACTTATCAAATCCCTCCTTGCACTCATTGTCAAACTAAAATTCCACACCATTTTGTAATAACTTACCTAAGGGCAATAATATCTTTGAGAAATCCATGATAAACCTTTGATAGAAAATTGTATGTCCAAGAAAAGATCGAATCCCCGTACACTTATGGGGTAAGATAATGCAAATATAACATCTATTTTAGCTTTATCGACTTCTAAACCATTAGCTGGAACGACATGACCAAGTACTATTCCTTGTTCTACCATAAAATGACACGTTTCCCAATTAAAAACAAGATTAGTTTACAAGTATATATCTAATACACGAGTCAAATTATCTAGGCATGCATCAAAGAATCACCATGAATCGTGAAATCATCCATAAAGACGTCAATGCAATTTTCTAAAAGATCAGAAAAAATACTCACCATGCATCGCTGAAAAGTACTTGAGGCTTTACAAAGTCCAAAAGACATTTGATGATATGCAAATGTACCAAAGGGGCATGTGAATGTGGTCTTTTCTTGGTCTTTGGGAGAAATCACAATCTGGTTACAACCTGAAAAACCATCTAGAAAGCAATAATAAGTATGCCCAACTAATCTTTCTAGCATTTGATCAATAAAAGGAAGAGGAAAGTGATCTTTTCTAGTTACAACATTTAATTTTCTATAATCAATGCATACTCTCCATCCTGTTTGCATTCATGTGGGCACCAACATATTGCTGTCATTTTTAACAATTGTGATTTTGGATTTCTTTGGAACTACCTGCACTTGACTCACCCATTGATTGTCCGAGATGGGATAGATTATACCTTCATCAAGAAATTTTATAACCTATTTCTTTACTACCTTAATCATCGATGGGTTCAATCTTCACTGTGCATCCCTCGTGGGCTTAGCTCCGTTATCTAACAAAATTCGATGCATGCACATCGCAGGACTAATACCTTTGATATCCGCTATCGTCAAACCAAAAAATGTGAAATGGTTCCTTAGGACTCTAAGCAATTTATCTTCCTGCACTTTTGTTAGATTATTAGCAATAATCACAGGTAGTGTATCATTAGTCCCCAAATATGTATATTTCAAATGTTCAGATAATTGTTTTAATTCTAATGTTAGAGCTTGCACAACTAAAGACAATAACTTTTGATGAGAGGTGGGTAATTGAATTGAATAAACTGAATACTTGTCTGAAAATTTTGGTAAAAAGTGTAGTGCAGCCACAATCTCCTTCAATTCTTGATTTTGCGCCATCTCACCTTTTTTGTCCATGTCCAAACTGTTGGCAATGGCAACCTCCAAGCTGTCTTTATTAAGTTGTTCAAAAGCTTCCTATACTAAGGCGTCACTTACATCAATAGCAAAAACTTGACTAATATCACTAGGGTACCTCATGGCATCATAAATGTTAAACTGAATCTTTTCCCCATCGTATTCCATTGTTAAGGTCCCATTGTGCAAATTCAATCATGGTTCTCGTTTGTTTCAGGAAGGACCTCCCTAATAAGATATGGGAAGGGTTTGTTGACGTATCATCCTTCATATCCACAATGTAAAAATCTGCAAGAAAGATTAGTTCGTTCACATGCACCAAGAATTCTTCAATTACCCCTTGAGGGTAAGTGTTAGTATGATCTACCAATTGGATAATCACACCAGTATTTTTCAAATGACCTAGATTTAAAGAAGCATAAATAGATAATGGTATCACATTAATTGAAGCACCCAAATCTAGCATGGATTTTTCAAATCTGGTGTTTCTTATCTTACATGGATTTATAAACATTTCTGGGTCTTTAAATTTAGTGGGCATTTTTCTTTGGAGGACTGCTGATACATTTTCCCCAACTGTGACTCTTTCATCATTTTTAATTTTCTTTTCTTAGTGCATAATTCTTTTAAAAACTTTAGCATTCCTTGGTTACGTGATATCAAAACATGGAAATATCAGTTGACCTGACGAAGATTGAAGCAATACAAAGTTGGGAGCAACCTAAGTCAGTAACTGAAGTACGTAGCTTTCTGGGCCTAGCTAGTTATTATCAGAGATTCGTGGAAGGATTTTCTCGAATCGCCGTTCCATTAACTCAGTTGACTCGAAAAGATACAAAATTCGAATGGAGCGAGGAATATGAGAAGAGCTTCCAAGAACTCAAGAGGAGACTCATTTCAGCACCGGTTCTTACAATACCATCAAGTTTAGATGGATTTGTCATCTACAGCGATGCTTCAGGCAGAGGTCTAGGTTGTGTTCTCATGCAACATGGGAAAGTTATAGCCTATGCCTCTCGACAACTCAAAGAATATGAGAAGAATTATCCTATTCATGATCTAGAGTTGGCAGCAGTCGTTTTTGCATTAAAGATATGGAGACACTACCTGTATGGTGAGAAAGTGGAGATCTATACAGATCATAAAAGCCTTAAATGTTTCTTTGCCCAAAAGAAACTCAACATGCGACAACGACGTTGGCTTGAACTATTGAAGGTTTACTACCATACCATCCAATATCATCCTGGAAAGGCGAACGTGGTAGCTGATGCGTTGAGTAGAAGATCATATGCGGGTACGAGTGCGATATTGTTAACACAAAGGCCTAATTTGTATGACCTACAAAGGATGGAGATAGAGTTAATAATCTAAGAACCCACGTGAAGATGGCAAATACACGAGTATAGCCGGCTTTGATCGATAAAGTTAAAACTGCTTAAGCTGTAGACTTGGAGCTGGTGAATATGAAGAAGAAGGTGCAAGATGGTGCTATTTCGGAAGCAAGAATCGACGAGGAAGGGATACTTTGAGTCAACTCAAGACTTTATGTTCCTAATGACCCTGATTTAAAATATAAAATCTTGATGGAGGCACACAACACATCGTTTGTAATCCATCCTAGAAGTACCAAAATGTATCGTGATCTTTGAAATACAATTTGGTGGATTAATATGAAGAGAGAGGTCGCAGAGTTTATCTCAAGGTGCCTAACTTGTTAACGTGTCAAGGCGGAGTATCAAGTGCCAAAGGGTCCATTGCAACAACTTGAGATTCCAGAATGGAAGCGGGAACACATCAACATAGATTTCGTGACAAGTCTTCCCAAGGTTTCTCAAGGCTTAGACGTAATTTGGGTCATTGTTGATAGATTAACTAAGTCTGCTCATTTATTGCCCATACGAGAGAACTATTCACTCGAATGTCTTGCTCGTATGTGCATAAATGAGATTGTAAGACTGTATGGTATGCCAGTATCTTTAGTTTCTGATCGAGACCCTAGATTCACTTCACGATTTTGGGTCAGCTTGCAAAAAGTTATAGGCACTGATTTACGATTTAGTTCTGCATATCATCCCAAAATAGATGGGCAATCGGAAAGGACTATTCAAACTCTTGAAGATCTATTGAGACTTTGCGTACTAGATTTCAAACGAAGTCTGTACAAGTACTTGCCATTAGTGGAATTCTCCTACAATAATAGTTATCAAGCAAGCATAAGAATGGTTCCATTTGAGGCGTTGTAGGAATGAAAGTGTCGTTCTCTAGTATGTTGGGACGAGGTAGGTGAAGCAACATTTTTGGGATCAGAGTTAGTACGCATGACTACGAAAAAGATTCAAATGATCCGGGGATATATACAAATAACACAAGATCGACAAAAGAGTTATACTTATCTTTATCGAAGGGACATGAAATTCATTGTCAGAGCCAATGTATTATTACTTGTTGCTCCATGGAAAGGGGTTACGAGATTTGGAAAGAGAGGAAAGCTCAACCCTCGATTTATTGGTCTATTTGAAATCCTTGATCGAGTAAGAACTGTGGCCTATAGACTTGCCTTACCGCCAAGCATGTCTCGTATTCATAACATTTTCCACATATCTATGCTACATAAATATGTGGAAGACCCAAACCACATTATTGAATTAGAACCATATGAGATAGTAGAAGATTTAATGTATGAGGAGTTACTTGTCAAGATCTTGGATAAGAAGGAACAGACACTACGCTCCAAGGTTATACCTTAAGTCAAAGTTTTATGGAGAAACCATGATAATGAGAAAATGACCTGGGAGTAAGAATTTGAAATGAGAGCAAGGTATCCTCACCTCTTCAAAATACCAGGTACGTACATCAATTTCGAGGATGAAATTTCATAAGGAGTGGAGGTTGTAAGACCCCGAATTTTATGAAATAAAAGTATTCAATTTTTCTTATAATTATTATTCTATTTAGTAAATGGTTATATTGATAAAAGGTTAAAGTTAAGGGTGATATGTGTAAAATATAAAAGTATGTCGAGGAATATTCGTTCTGTCGGGGAATATTCGTTCTGTCAAAAAAAATTCTTTTTGTCGAGGAATATTCGTACGACGGCGCCAATCATTTGTGAGACCCATAACAGAATAAGTGTCAGATATAAAAAGCGACAAAAATAACCTTTTTATAAAATAACGACAAAACTTTTACCGTTAAACTGTTAAAATACCCGGTAAAAGTCACTCAGTATTTCATTCAATAATTACCACAATAGTTGCTGCATAGTATCTCATATTATTGATTCAATAATTATTACAGTACCATCTGCACAATATTTTATATTATTAAATCAATAATTGTCACGATATAGTAACTCATATTATTGAAATGATATTATTGATTAGCATTATCGGTAATGTCTAGAATGTTCTGTCGAAGAAAGGGGTTAGGTTATCTAATTGTGCGCCAGTAAGGAGAAATCTTTATCGAAAAGCCTCTTTTTCCTGGGAACGATCTGGTTGTCAGTATTGTGAGTCTATAATATTAATACTAAATAATTATTGAAGGATTAAAAAGCGTTGATTAATTATGTGATGCGTAATATAACCATTAGTAAGAAGTTGCCGACACTCGAAGGAAATAATGGTGATATGTAGTATTTTGTAAGTTTGACTTATTCTATGGGACCCGTAGGTTATCATCTAAGAGTCACTTTTGCCAAAAGTACTTGCCCCTTCGCAAATAGCCAGTTGCCTCTTCACATTGTCAAGGGTCAAGCCACTTATCTCTTCCCATTACCAGACGTTAAACCAGTTACCTTTTCACATTACCAGACGTCAAACCAGTTACCTTTTATATTACCAAACATCAAACCAGTTACCTTTTCACATTTCCAGACGTCAAGCCACTTGCCTCTTCACACTACCAGGGATATTTTCAGTTCGTCTATAAATAGAAGCTCATTTCTTCCTTCTTTTTCACCAATTCACTAAGAAAAGAAACTCACAAGAGAAAACTATAGAGAGAGAATAAGAGAGAAAGAAGAGGAATATTCGAGAAGCAAGCACACACTTGAATTGATATTATTTTCTTTCATATTCCATATTATGTAAGTTATATTATTTCAATTCATATTCCTAAATCTAAACTTTCTATGATAAGTATTGCTTCTATAATTCCTGAAATTATTATAATTTCCTTAAGGTTTGCTCTTCATCTAATATCATTTCACTGGAATATAGGTCTGAACTTTCTTATTAAATCTTAATCTTTTCATGTCGGGTATTATTCATCCAGGATACTATTCCTACTAGAGTACTATTCATCCAGAGTACTATTCATGCTGCAGTACTATTTATGACGAAATTTAGTTTCTTTTCCCTGTTCAAATTATCTTTTATGAATCTTTTTCTTGAAATTGAATCCATGTTTTTATCTTCATGTTGACAATTTGGATATTATTGAACTCTGGATAAATTGAATTATAAATCTCTAATATTTATCATTGATCTCACTTGTATTCATTCTTTATATCATTGTCATCATCCTCCTACTTGAATTGTGGTGAAGAGTTATCTTTGGCCCGTAGTGCAAAGATGAATTGTTGATTGGTATGATTATGACCAAGATCTGTGTATTAGTATAATTATGACCTTTAATGTTACAGATAAAGGCTTGTGATGAAAGTTCTCTTTAGCCCGTAGTGCAAAGATGGACAGGTGTTTGGCATGATCATGACCACTGGTGATACAAATGAATATCTTTGGCCCGTAGTGCAAAGATAAATTATTGATTTGAAATAAATTTTTGATTGGTGTTATAGGGATTAAATATTGATGCTGGACTTTTAAATCATAGAGTAGACATCATGCTCCACTTGACTCTTCTAATAGATTGTTATTTCCGCTGGAGTTGTTGATCTAAAACTTGTTGTCTATTATATTCTATTAGATTTTTCACTGTTGAGACTAAGAATAATTTATTCTTCATTATCTTAGTTATAATATTCTTTACTGGGCTAGTTGAGCTCACCCTTTTCCTTTTTGTTCTATTATTCTTCTCGAAAAATGAGAGTATCACTGGGACTAGTCGGGGAGTGGAGTAATGATCCGAGATAGTTATTATAGTAGTCCTCACTATCTTGTAAAATAGTGTGACAATAATTGTAATGAAAACTTAATTTGAGTGTGGATATTGTCGTATTATATACGTTATAATATTTGTATTGAACTCACAGTATATGAGTGTTATCGTATTTTGCACGACAGTTTAATAGTTGTAAATAGGAAAGTTTATATTTGGATTTTGTAGTATGTATTTGGCGACTCAGAATGGATTGTGTGGACCTATTTTGGGGGCGTCACATAAACCTCTATCTCTTTGTGCATCATGTCATGGAATAGGGCCTAATAATCCACATATACTCGTACCTTCCATCCGGGTTTAGGCACAAGAACCACATTGGACAACCATTCAGGGTAAGTTAATACCATGATAATGCTTGCTTTGAATTATTTGATAATTTCTTCTTTAACTTTCAAGCTCCACTCTGTCTTTAGTCTTCTTAGTTTTTGTTTGACTGGTTTAAACCCTTCTTTGATGGGTAGTCGATGAATGATACTATCAGTAGACAATCTGATCATGTCTTCATGCGACCATATGAACACATCCTTGAACTTGGCTAAGAGCTTAATCAAATCTTTAATTTAGTTTGGGGTTAGATCATTCCCTATTTGGAGTTCTTTGGGATCTTCTGAGTTTCCAATATTGACAGTGGTGGTTTACTCAAGGTTGGGTTTGGGTTTGTCTTTGACCCATCCTTTGAACTCCTTATGCACCTTATTGTCATCTATCTCCTCTTGCTCAATTTCCATCAGGTCAAAGTCTAACTCTACATCAAAGTCGTAGTCACTGCCTAGATTTGGCAACTCATCAGCAAGGCTAAACAAACCTAACTTTAGAGTCCTGAAAATAAAATACTTTTGCTTAATATATGAAACTATTTAATAATACAAAACATCAGTAAAAGCATAACAAAAGTAAATTGCTAGTACTAAGCAACAAAAGTAAGCAGTTTAATAATATCTACACTTCAGGACAAATGAACCATCTCTGCCCTTTTACCCTGTTTGAGTGATGCAAGGAGTGCTGCTCCAATTGTCCAGAGTTAGCTCATTATTATTTACTACGATGAAGGGGTTGTTGTTATCCTCCTCCTCGATGATGGCCATAACTGAATCCATATTAGGGTCAACATTATTTCTTGGAACATCAACCTTGGCCCAATCTATGAAAGGGATTGCAGGCTGGTTTTCTGATTGGTCACTATCTGCTGTATCACTATCCATACCTCCAGTTTGTTCCTGGTAGAATATTTTTGCAAATTGATCTTAAACTTCTTGTAGGAAGAGCTCATTCCGATCTTTCATTTCCTTAGTAGGAATTTGCATTTCTTTATCACTGATTGACTTAACCTCAGGCATCAGCAGGCTGGACAAAGAAGTAGTTATCTTTCTCATAGGTTTCCTGAATCATGTGTTAGGAATATTCATGAGAATGGTATTCATATTTATATAAGATTTGATTATGATCTCAATGAATGAATATGAAAGTATACTTGCATTGATGAAATCTGTAAAGTCCTTTGATAGATAATAGGAATATATGTACAAGGACTTAGAATGAATTGATCAAATATGTTACGTTGATCCTACATAAACAAAACAGCTTTGTGAAGTTCTTAAAAAGAAATGATGTACAAGGACTAGAAATAGAAAGATCAAGCTTGTTAGGTTGATCTTATACAATGTAATAGATAGGCCTGTCTGATCGTCGTGCACTGCACCAGCCATCGTAGTCTTCTAGGAGAGACAAGGAAGACTCGAGAACTATCAAGGCAGAATCGTAGTCTGCAAGGATAGTAGATCTCAGAGTTCGTAGTCTGCCAGGAGAGACGAGGCAGGATCGTAGTGTGTCAAGAAGAACTTTCTCCGAGCCGTAATTTGCTGAGGAAATCATGTTTAGAATCGTAGAGACAGCCTGTCTAAGAGCCGATCGAGCGCCTGCCAAAGCTAAGTCAAGAATCGTAGGCCACACTTAAAGTATTGGAGTCTACTGATCATATCAGAGGTAGAGATCGTAGTCGAGCCAGATCAGACAAGGACAACAAATGTTAAGGCAGAAATCGTAGTCTGTCAGTTAATCTGATCTCGGAGTCGTAGTGTCTGCAGAACCAAAGCAAGATAGTAGTCTGCAGAACTAAGGCCTCAACAAAATGCTCACAATGCCAAGGAAGAATCGTAGTGTCAACACGATTCTCAACATATGAGCACTCCCAGAATATCCAAAGTATGAAGCCTCTGGTCTGAGCTGAAAGGATACAATCTACCTGAAGGAAGCCAGAGAGCACTCACCGAATGGCCTGCATGCAATTAGAAGATCTAAGAACCAACTCAATAATTGAGTATTAAAGTCATTCAAGTGAAGTCTTCCACAAGAAAATCAGAAGAAGACTTCAGTTGAAGTGACTGACCAAAGTAAGTTAGCAAGTGAAGTGTCTGTCAAGAGAACAGAAGACAACGATCTTGGGTGTGACCAGGATCGAAGTGCTTACCAGATGAGAAGCAGGAACTGATGTAGTTTATACAGAGATATTGGCCATCACATAAAGAATAGACGAAGATGAGTAGGCATGGAGAACCTCCTCAATAAAAAGTGAACGGGAGATCACAAAGAGAGAGAGAGAGAGTAAAGATGTCTAATCAGAAGAGTCTTACAAGTCAGAAGGGCCAAAGCATTAAATCGAGATGTTAGTTCCTGAGCCAAGTCAAGGCAAGCAGAAGTATTGAAGCACTGCACAAGTGAAGGAAGAGAGGTTCTATATTGCAAATCAAAAGAACACTCTTCAGAATCATAGTGTTGTCTCAACCAGTTAAAGAGCAACATTTAACAAGGCAAACTACGATTCAGTTCAAGGTCATCTGCATCAGAATCGTAAAGTTCAGTTATATGAAGATTGAAGCATTGGCAACGGTTTAATCTGAAGACTGATATTCGAACGTTACTGCTTTGAGAGCATCGATGCAGAAGGACAACTTCTGATGTTCTGATCGAGGAGTCAGAAAGAAGAAATAAAGATGACTACCAGTCTGACACGGAATAGTGACATCTCTGAAGTGGTAGGTGAAGTAGCAGACTGTTATGTCAGAAAAGTCAAAAAGGAGCTGTCACGTCAAATCAGTAATCTGCACCAAATAACTCGAGATCTGCGAAGCAATTCAAAAAAGCTTCCAACTACTATTTTCCAACGGGAAGATCTTGGAAGGGTATTTAATAGCTGAAGCTTCAAAGATGAAAGAGGAGCTAAGCTGCTGAATCATTGAGTTCTTGTAATGCTATATTATTGACTCTACGAGTTCTACAGAGCTGAAAAAGAAGACTTCAGATGACGTGACTGACCAAAGGAAGTCAGCAAATGCAGTGTCTGTCAAGAGAACAGAAGACAAAGATCTTGGGTGTGACCAGGATCGTAGTGCTTACCAGATGAGAAGCAAGAACTGATGTAGTTCATGCAGAGATATTGGCCAGCACATAAAGAATAGACGAAGATGAGTAGGCATGGCGAATCTCCTCAATGAAAAGTGAATGGGAGATCACAGGGAGAGAGATTAAAGATGTCTAATCAGAAGAGTCTTACAAGTTAAAAGGGCCAAAGCATTAAAGGGAGATGTTAGTTCCTGAGCCAAGTCAAGGCAAACAGAAGTATTGAAGCACTGCACAAGTGAAGGAAGAGAGGTTCTATATTGCAAATCAAAAGAACACTCTTCAAAATCATAGTGATGTCTCAACCAGTCAAAGAGCAACAGTCAACAAGGTAAACTACGATTCAGTTCAAGGTCATCTGCATCAGAATCGTAGAGTTCGGTCATCTGAAGATTGAAGCATTGGCAACGATTTAATCTGAAGACTAATATTCGAACGTTGCTGATTGAGAGCATTGATGCAGAAGGACAACTTCTGATGTTCTGATCGAGGAGTTAGAAAGAAGAAATAAAGGTGACTACCATTCTGATATGGAATAATGACATCTCTGAAGTGGTAGGTGAAGTAGTAGACTGCTGTGCCAGAAAAGTCAAAAAGGAGTCGTCACGTCAAATCAGCAGTCTACACCAAATAACTCGAGATCTGCAAAGTAATTCAAAATAGCTTCCAACGGCTATTTTCCAACGGGAAGATCTTGGAAGGGTATGTAACAGCTGAAGCTTCAAAGATGAAAGAGGAGCTGAGCTGCTGAATCGTTGAGTTGTTGGAATGCTATGTTGTTGACTCTACGAGTTCTACAGAGCTGAAAAAGAACATGTCTCAGTGGCAGTGAGAATACGAAAGTAGAAGTGAAGAAGATTTGAAGAAGGACTTTAATAGACTAAGGCTTCACTCAACAACAATGAGAATGCCATTGAAGATGGCAGCTAAGCTGAGAGCCGAGAAGGCCAAGAAGATAGCATTAAGAAAAGTGGCAGAGCAGAAGGAAGATTCAAAGAGCCACTCTACGAATCACCATGAAGTACCAAAAGCTGAAGTAGAAAAGATTCAGGACCATGTCTGCATATCATTCAAAAAGGGTTCAGGGAATGCTAAGGACCAGAAGTGATTAACAAGCAATGTCAAGCCTTAGCAAACCCAAATGGTAGGTGCATAGCTGAGATCAGATGAAGATGAGAAGAACAGAAAGAAGATCAGCTGCACTAAAGTAGAAGACTACTAAGTACTCAAGATGTCATACTTCAATGAACATCTTAGCGGTCTATCCAGTGGTTGTCCAGACTCGACGCAGAATGCAAAGAGGACCACCCCGAGCTACTAAGTACAAGAGATGATCAAGCTTCAAGTCATTTTAGCAATAAAACACCAACAACAACTACAACAACAACAAGTAGCTAGGGCCTGAGAGGTCCTTGTCCAGAGGGACTAAATTGAGTTCCAAGGATGCTGGCCTTGAAGAGTTCGTAGAGAACTAGAGTTCCAAGCCTGCTGGGCTTGAAGAGTTCTTAGTGAACTAGAGAAGTTCCAAGGCTGCTGGTCTTGAAGGAATCTTAGTGATTCGGGGTGTTGCCCCTTTCCTTAGTGGAATTCCTGCTAGTAAAGCAGAAGAGTGGATTAGGAGCTTGAGTTTCTGAACCACTTAAAATCCCTTGTGTCTTTTACATTCAGTTATTTACTTTCTGTCATTTACATTATGTACTTAACTGCTATAACTGCTATGGATGTAATAACTACTTTCAACTAAACTAACTCCAAGAACAATGTGTAACAATGTTTATGAATATATTAATGAAGGGGATCTTTTACTTATTACGCTGTGCTTGAAAAGATTCTTATGTTTGTCATATGATAATTCATTAGCAATACAAAATAAATTGGAAAAGTACTTAAAATTAAAAAGGATCTATTCAACCCCCCTTCTAGATATATTGTGTGCCTATTAGGAACCAACATCATGCATTAGTGAGATTCGGTAACAAGATGGTTGATAGATGAGTTGGCATATGTTTATGTGAGTTTCTGTATTTTGATCCATAGTAATAGCCTAATCCAGCTTTCCCTACTTGGCTATGTATTTGAATTGGATTTTTGATCCCTTATTGATATTTTCCTAGCTCTTTTCCTGGCCAGAAACCCAGGGATATCATCTCTTGAATGAAAGCCATTACTTCGGGAGAGATTCTTAGTTTTAAGCTGGTGGCACAAGAGGTCGATAGTGAGTGGTGCTCACTTCGAATGCTTGAAAACTAGCAGGCTCAACTCCTTTATTGAGGCTGATCAAAGGCATTTCCCCATTTACATGGATCGGGTATTCTAGTTCTGCATTAACAGTCACCATATTACCATTGATGATGTATTTCAACTTCTGATGAAGAGTGGATGGGACTGCTCCCGCCATATGAATCCATGGTCTTCCTAACAATAAATTATATCCAGTAGTGATGTTCAACACTTGGAATGATATGTGGAATGTATGTGGGCCAATCTCCATTAGAAGCTCTATTTCTCCTATAGTATCCTATCGAGATCCATTAAAGGCTATTATGATGATATAACTTCTCCAGATTCTGTTTGGGTTGATTTTCATTCTTTTCAAGGCATCATAAGGGTAGATGATCAAGGAAGATCTTCCATCTATAAATACACCCCTACCATATATCCTGAGGATATCACTGCTATATGTAGCGATTTGTGATGACCTGTTCCTTCTGCCGGTATGTCATCGTTAGTGAAGGATATCACATTTCGATTAAGGATGTGATCTACCAAGTGCCGAAACTATTCTGTGTCCATCGTCCTTGGCAGGTGGGCTTCTTCCAGGACATGAACCAGGATTTTAAGATGATCCTTAAAGGATAATATTAGATCCATGATAGAGATCTATGGGGGTGCATTCTTTAACTACAGCACCACTTTTGCTTCATTGTGTCCTATTTTGTTGATGAATTCCATAACCTTCCTCTCGGGCAATTTCCCTGTGACGCTTCCAAGTCCAGGTACTTTTAACCCACAAATATGGTGCTACACGGTGCTACAAACTATACATTCATTCCAATGAAAATTGCATCAAGATGAACATACTTACTAAATTCTTATTACAATAATAATAATAAATCCTTCCTAGGCTCTGTTAACCATTGCATCGTTCATTGTCATAGTATAAGTTCATACAAATATACTATGCTATTACAGGATAATCTATTTATCCATCTTGGCTTGCCCTTATCCTTACTGGAACCCTTAGTCCGTTCGCTCTTAACTGCAATAATATAATTCAAGTAAGAAGTGAGCATAACTAGCTCAACAAGTCTAACAATACATAAGCAACCATAAAATTAAGAATCATATGATTGAATCTTCAATAACTGAATAAATAGTTATGAAGTACTATGAACAATTGAAATAACACTTTTCATTCTCTTAAAACAATTCCAAATTACATATAGTAGCTTAAGAATTATGAGTTGGTCAAATGACCACGAACATTCTCATTTCGTTTTCATTCATTAAAATGGCATCCCTGTACTAAGACCGTACATCCGATATAACTTACGAGCACTTCTAGGTGATCATCCTATAGTACTCTATGTTGATCAACACTAACCCGTTAACGTATTTACGTTTAAGTTTTGACAACCTCACATGCCCCTCGAATAACTAATGTAAACTACCTTTGTTTATTCAGACTCAGGCTTAACTTTGAATTTATACCAAATAATTGGCATAGGATAGCGTTATCAATACTACATTGAAAGATTTGTAAATAAATCAATCAACCTTTAAGATTCGTCTAGCCGAGTTAAGAATGGCATCGACTCTTTCGTAAACAATCCATGTACAATAGAACATGAATCACAGAAACTTGACTAACACGAAGGTCAGACAAGTGTTAGAAGAACTTGCCTCCAAGCGTCTTCTACGTTAAATTAAACCGGTCTCGGTCTTTATTATTTCTACATGATATATTCACATAGCACACTGAAATTAGCTACCAAACAATCTACACAAATTATTTATACCAACTTCTTTCTCTTTTATTGCTTAATCAAAATTATTTCATTAATAATGTTCGTTTAAGGTATTCAATGTTCATTATGGCTAATTAACATATAAAGTCACAAACCGACACTCGTCGTTCATTATTTACGTATAACGATAGTCGTAACCTTACTCGGTTTCTTAGTTCGTATACGGTTTCCCCCTAGAATTTTTGATATAGGACCTCATATAGAAACTACATAAGTTTTATCTTCATTTCTTATCATTCTCATATCACGCACATCCATTACATACTATATAACCTTAAGACGCGCGTTAAACTCAAATACGATACATGGTTTACGTTTTCGTATTTCACGTTCTAAGTTTATTAACTTTTAATCAATGTTTAATTCCTAAAATCATAGTTATACATGTTGTTTAGGAATTCTCTCTTCATGTATATTAAGTATATACTTGCCCATCAATTACCACGCAAAAAGTTGGATTAACAAAAGCTCGCGTCAGAAAAATTTTAGTTAAGGGCGCTGCAGCGCCACTCTCAGTGTTAATACTAGCGCGGCAGCGCACCTTGACAATACAAGGGCCTCCAGCCAGGCACTGCGGCCCGCCTTTACTAAGCTTGGGGCTGCGCTGCGGCGCCTGCCCTGAACCTCTGATTTTTTTTTTCAAATTTCATTATGATTCCTTCCCGAGCTCGTAACGCGACCGTTATAACTCGGAATTGGTTCGTTCAAAAGTCATTATCTCACATATCTTACGTACTTCAATTTCATCAGGACAAAATACGTTTCTAAATCCGTTAATGAGAAATTCACTGTTTAAATATTCATTACTCGTTTATTACGCGTTCTTGAGCGTTCATCGCTCGTTTCTTCGTTTTAAGTCTGAATTCGACCGTTCTTGAGTCCACGACTCTTAAATACATCGTTCTTCTCTATGCCACTGAACACCTAGGTTTCTGAGTTCAACGACGACTTTTCACTATCGTTCCAAGAAATCCTAGTTAACTACGATTTCGACGATTAACGTCTTTTCCCATAAATTTTGCCATAACTTCGTTACACGAGATTTTTATGCGAAATCAAATGGAATCAATCCATTGGTCAATCATCTAAGTTCCTAACCAATAATTTTCACCTAAATTATACGCGATGGTTTTCAATTTGTCCATCAAAAATAAGCTCTAAGCTTTATGCATTTTCTTCGATTAATGCTTAATCATTCGATTATGATTCTCACTTAGACATGGCTTATTAATGTTTTAGTCCAATAAAAGCCATCCTTATTACTCCGAAAGATACATACTCCACCAATTCATTTCTCTATAAGAATTCAATAGAAAAATATTTAAAGTTCGAGTTTACGTGTTTTACCTTCGCATTCTTCGCCTTCCTGCTTAAAGCTTGAATAGTTAGCTTCTTTTCTTCCTTGATCACTTGTTAATGCTCTTCTCTCTCTCTCTCAATATAGGTGCTCAAAGTTGGTAAAACAACTAATGAACTCTTAAGCCACTCTTTTAAATAAAATGGCTAAGGGCAAAATGTTCATTAAGCCAAACCTCCACACTATTCACACCTCCTTAACAAGCTTCCAAAGGAAGCTACCCACCTTCCTTAGCCACCAAGTAGCTGACCATGTGGGGTTGTGGGTGTAATAACCGTGAATTTTATAAATAAATATTAATATTAATATTAATAAGAATGTGAATATTTATTTTATATAAATGTTTATATAGCATGAGATGAGTAACTCAATTAAAGTAAATTGAATTTATGATAATTGAGAAAGTGTGGAGATTTATAATGAGCTCGTAGAATGTCTTGTGTGGCACGATGATGGAAATTATGACGATTTAATTGAATTAAAGAAGGAATTAATAAGTGAATGATTAATTAATATTATATTGTTAATTAATTATTATTATGAGTAAAAGCATATTAATGAGTAAATAATTAATATAATAGATTAGTGTTTATTCAATTAATTGCTATGTACAATAATATGTAATCATTAACTATATGTTATGGTACCTACATCTATTTAGTATACAATAAAGTGTGACACTTCAACGTGACTATATAATATATAAAATTATATAGTAAAATTAAATGAATTATATAAGTTGCATAAATGATGCTTATGTGACAATATGTTATGTGTGGTACATTAATGTGTCCTTTATGAAGAATATTAAATGAAATTATATAAATAATTGTTATTTAATAATTATTTCAATAGTTAAGCATAATTGAAATAATAAAGTTTATAATAATGTGCTGTGATAATACTCAACTAAATCATATTTCGATATTATCAAATGTACATGGATTATATAATGATATGTATACATGTAACCCTAATTTGCTACAATGTAATAGTAATTACTCAGTAAAGCTACATTGTAAATTAAAGAAGAAATAAACCTAGGTATGCATATATACATTTATGTAGGAATAATGTGTGTATGTACATTTAAACCAAATTATATAGTATTTCATTTTGCCAAATTGCTGAGAATTTGACTTGTCCCTTAATGAATGTCACATTCTTCTCTTTCACGTGTATGGCAATTGCCTAGCCTATCCCTCAATTTCTTGATAGCTTAAATCAAATGATGGCAAAGGGGAGTGGGTTGATGTGGTGGGTGACAACTATTCCACCAAACATTGGTTGTCCATCATCTTCTTCTTCCTTCTCTTGGTTTGATTCATGGTGTAAAGGCTTGGCATGGTTAATCAATTCTCTATAAATGGCAAGCTTGCCTTCTCATTTCATGTTGCTAAATTGTTTGTTAAGTGTTATAGAGAGAGTGAGGATATTGAATTGAGAGTATAATCTAAAAATTGAGAGCAAGCCTTGTTCAATTCAAAGCTCAAGAGGTATAAATCTTACATTGTGTTCTTAGTTTTGAGTTCAATGATTTATAGAAATTTGCATGATTTAGTTGAAATTGGTTATGTGAGATGGTGTTAGCATGTTAGTATAGTCTATATACATGTTAGAGATGTAATGTGATTGTTAGCAAGCATGATTCCTGAATGATTATGGAACTTGGAAAAAGCTTTGCTGTTGCAGAAAAACTTCCTGTCTGGAAACGGAGTGGCGCGACCGCGCCACTCCCTAGTACAAATACGACGCGACCTCGCCGATCTGCAGAAGAGGAATCTCATTTTTGTGGTTTCTGAGATATTGAGCATGCTAGTTTAACTCAATTAAGCCTATATAAGTCCCTGACATGCTAGTATAGGTGGCCTTACATGTTATCACCCACCTTAGCTTGGTTTCTAAAGGAAACTTAGAGTTTTTAAACGCAAACTTGACGAACTAAGTACACTTTGAGTTTTGAACTTGTAAGCATGCTTATGTGGTCTAGTTATGTGTGTACATGAGTATGATATATAGTATATGGAGTTACTTTACATGATTGGTTGGTTTGACATGAGATTTTCAAAGAAAACTTAAGAGTTTGGAAAACTAATGTGGTTGATAACTACCTTATGTACATTATGAAATTTGTAACTACCAAGATAGGATATGTTATGCCTCTAGACAAGATAGACATGTATACTTAACTAGCCATGTACATAGCAAACTAGTTGAGCATGGTTCCAATGAGTTTTAAAGAAGTAAAACTATATAACTTGAAATACATGACAAGGGTAACTTGAAATACATGACTAGGGTGACTTGAGAATGTATAATTGAGGCTTATTGACCTCATTACGTAGGTATAATGACTAAACATGAGAAACTTTGTTAATTGAACACGTAAAGTGATAACAAATTATGTTAAAGGCAAGATGTAAGATCGAACCTAATCATAAACCACATGACATGTATGTTCTGCATGTGTCATCATCAATGTATGTGGGTGAGTGAGCTAGGACATGCAAACTGAAATTCAGTTCTGGTTTGAACTAGAAGAAGGGTGGCCGCGCCACTCCCTAGTTCAAACCAAGCGCGGACGTGCCACCCTGCAGTGTAATCTGACCATATTGTGGTAATCTGAAATAATTTCATGCATGTTGGATATATTGTTATAGAACTGCAATACATGTTAGTAAAGTATTTATGAGCATGATGATGATAGTAGACCCTATATTGACAAGTGTTTATGCAACTTTTAAAACGCTAAGTCAAACAATGATTATGAGTTATGTTAATTGATTAGTATCTTACAAACCAATTTTTGTGCTATGTGTGTAAAGTATGTAATGACATATGTATAGGATTGTACGACTAAGTTAAACTCTTATGTATGTGTTTAACTTACATAACAAGTATATGTATTCAATGTACGTAACTAATGAACATCTTATATACGTAACTATGTTATAATAGGATTCGAAAAGTGTTGATAAGCTAGACATCGATAAACTACGCATAAGGCAAGTATCTAAACCTTATCTCTTTTGTGCAAGTTTTCTAACTTCATTTGATTATATAATTGAATGCAAGTACTCAGACCCTAATCTTTATTGAGCACTACTTAAGCTTGTACTATTATTGATCGTACGAGTAAACAATTGATAGTATGATTCATGTCTTTGACTTAATGCTTCATAGCTTAAGGTGAAGTCTGTTTATATTCTTTGAACTTTAATTTCGAGTATTGAACTTATAATTGTTCTTATATACGTTGAAAGAACGATCTATCAAATTTGATTCTGCTAGACCTATATCATGAATTTGAAAGTGATCCAAACCAATTGATTGGTACGGAATCTTATAATTGACTGAGATGAACAACCCTCATTGAAGGGAAAACTTTATATTTATCGGGAGACCGACGTGCATACATGAGTACGATTAAATGTTATGCATAATGTAGGTTACTTTAGGCTGATCACCTGTTGTACTTGTTTTGTTGGATTTTCAGTATATTAATGTTAATTCTAGTAAGAGTTCATAGTCCTTAGTGACTGCTCAGCATTCATTATTCTTGAACTTTAAAAAGTTTAAACCTTGAATTCTATTGATATCTTTATGCCTTTAGAAACTGTTATTGAAAACTATTGATACTTCTTGTTATTCTTGAACTATCATTTATTGTTGAACCCTTGGGATTTGAAATCTATAATATTCACCCTTATTGCTATATTAATTGCTGAGCAAACTTGTTGATCATTCTTGCTTTCCCTAAAAATATTTCAGTTACGGCAGAGCAAGGCGGACCATCGGGCACTAATAAGGGCTAGGGCAAGGCTACGGAGTAGCTTATATTTACTTAAGAACTATTATGATAAGTTTAATAAGATTATATCATATTATGTATTAGTTAAGTTAAGTTATGTTTAAGCTATGTATGAGATGTTTAAGTTACGAGACCTTGGGACATGAATGATTATATTAAATAAATGTAATTTATTTTATTATTTTCGTTGCGTAAGATGTTATTGAGTCATTAGATTATAGAACGTGACGAACCGAATTCGAGATGCGAGTGGTCCAAATTTGGGGGTGTCACAGGTTGGTATCAAAGCATTAGTTATAAACCTTATGTGACGAACGAGATTTTTAATATAATTTAAATATTTATTGAATTTAAATAAATATTTTTCAATGATTTAATTATTGAGTCAAATAATTATGTGATAGAATTATGCTAGATTAATTTAATTATATGTGTTACATTGATTAAATTAATGTAGAGAATTTTATAATTCAAAGTATGAATTTAATTGAGCTTATTTGATTAAATGAATTATTTAATAAGCATAATGTTATTCTAATTAATTTAATAATTAATTAGAGATTTAATAATTTGCCATAATTAATAAATAAGAATTTTAATTATGTGATTATGTGATTTAATGTGGAATTGTTCTATTTTATTTAATGGATTTAAATAAGATTATTTGATTTATGAAGATGTGCCATTAAACTGTATAATAAGAATGTAATTAGATTAAAGGGAAAGAAGAAGGAATAGGAGAAGCCAAACATGACCTTATTGGGAGTTGGGCAATTAACTCATTATGGGATTAACTGACCATTACTACGTTAATTATATAAATATATATATAATTATACGTATATTGTATTAGACCTTATATATAATATACATCAGTTTTATACAACATATATCATATATCAGATATAGCATATTCATATTTTCAGAGAGAATTGAGAGATAATTGAGAGAGAAATTGTGAAGGAAATGGTGAATTGAAGAACTCTTTATAATCATCCTTGTATCATCTTCACAAACTAGCAACGGTAATCTCTACTCTTTAGTTTTCAAATTTAGTTTTTCAGAATTTTTCCATTAACGTGTTTTAGAGTTCTCTATGAAGAACGATTTTTATGATTAACTTAATATATGATCATATATGTGTATTATATGTTGATAACATGTTTTATATTATATATTCATGTGTTAGTGTAATCAATTTCATGTGAACATGTTTTAATCAGAGTTTTATGATTTACAGAGCATGAAAAGTATGAAGAACACATATTTGACCTTTATGTACAAATTGTATGCCATAAATTGTTTGTTTAACTTAAAATTTACAATAGATTATGATTATACATGTTAAAACAAAGAAAACAAACTTTGAAAGAACGGATTCAGAGTTATAACGAATTCTTGACGATGAATTTCATGTTTCGTGTTTTTTTTTTCAAAACTTTCAAAAACACCAAGAACAGTGAATTTATGTGATTTGATTTGAGTATTTACATTATATAAATCGTTAAAATTATATTAAAATCACTATATGATGTTTCTATGAACTTTATGCTTCATCAGAATCACTATACTAATTTGATTTGGATTTATTTGGCCTAAACTGTCAAAAATCGCAAACCAGAAAACGCACCAGCAGGGACCCCCATCCCATCAGGTCCTCATAGGCATAAAGGCCCGCCCCAGCGGGAGTGGGTGCTGTTCGGGACCTTGCTTGGTGTCCGAGAAAATTTTCATGACTGTTTTGACCTCTTGTAGTAAAATAAGCATAAGTTTTTCATACGAACTCTGATTAATGCGATTCAGGATTATTCAGAAAGATAACGAGTAGACCTACAACTTTCATTCTTTAAGTTTATCGATTTCAAGTCGTTAGCAGGGTTCAAAATGGCCATCTTTGTGACTGATGTGTATTCTAGGCAATCGGAGGGCGTCGGACATGCACGTACGCAAGTGTAGTGCTCTCGACGATAAAAGATGTTGTTCTAAGTTATAAAATATGAATATTATGAAATATAATGATGTTTAACATTAATTAATGATGTTTTAGACAAATTGCATGAGCATGTTAAGCGTACGCAAGAGGGAAGAATCGGGCGTGCGACGAATGAACGTCGAAACATCGTGCCAAGTGTAATACTATGCTATAACATACTTGAGGACTTGATGAACATGTAATGCTATGATATAACATATTATTAACACATATTAAATGATTTGAAGTTCATGTTAATAAACTAAGTTATTGACATATATAAGATAATGTGAAGGTTCAAGTTAACAAACTAAGTGCGAACTTGAATATTGTGATTGTAAAACTTGATTATGATTATTTGAAGGATTATACCTATATGATATGCATATTCTGAATTCATGTGGTTAGTTAATAAGTTAACACTAGGAACCAAGTAATAAGTTGACTTAAATGAAAAGTTCAACAGTTGAACATAGAAGTTATGAAACTAATCAACATCGTATGCATAATGAAATGTGTAGGACGTTGAGGTATTGAATTGTAACTATATTTGTAGCTTGCGCACGAGGCAAGTTTCCTTACCCTAACTCTATTATGATTACGCAAGTGTTCTATCCCTAACTTATTATCGTTTAACAATTTTTCTAAACTTTAATTTTATTGAGTAAGTTTTCTATTCTTGAAATACTATCATGTTCTTGTTCCTAATTATTAAAGTTCAAGATTTCATATGAGATATTACGATTCTTTCGAAGTATTACTTCAATTATACAATACTTATTCAAATGTATACTCTTGAGAAATTATTATTCGAATTGAATATCATTTATTGTTGAGCCTTATAAGACTAGCGAACCCTTATTGATTCGACTAGTCTATAGTTAATGAACGTTCTAAATTCTGAAACTATTACTGAGCTTATCCAAACCAAACTTCCTTTGGTGCGGACTCTAATGTCAAACTGAGATGAACAACCCTATCATAGGGGATTGATGATGCATTAGCTTTAAGATATTGTGCACAGTATGGTACTAAGGGCTTATCCCCCTAAGTACAAAAAGTTGAGTCCATAGTCTTATGACTGTTAAAGGTTTCAAGTATAAACACTTGTCAACCTAGGACATAGTTCAAGGTCTTATGACCCTCTGATGTTCTTTTGATTCTTGTTATTCATTCTTGATTCAAAAGCCGAGTTTTCATTATTCAGAAGTCTTTGATTCACTCGCATGTTATTATATTGTTGTTATATTGTTATACTTATGGGCAATCGTGCTCACTCTTGCGTAATAATAACATTACAGTTAAGAACGAAAGATCTGACGAGCTTTCCACTAGCAAAGGCAAGGGAAAAGTCAACAAATGATGAAGACTTGTTGTTTAATTGATAATATTTATTTAAGACTTATGCGTAATGTTTAAGACTTATTATTTGTTTACGTTTTTGCAACAGAGATTTAAGGTTAAGTATAACCTGGGATTGATTATGTATTATTATTCAGATGTTGTAACCCCATAAGGGGAAATGATGGATTTATTTCTATCTATTGCACGGTTTGTATTTATGGGTAGATAGATAGATGATATTAGTACAGTGAACACCAAATCTCGTGAAAATTAAAGTACCCGTATTTGGGAGTGTCACAGGTTGGTATCAAAGCTGTAGGTTATAAACCTTAGGTGGGGGAAAACCTTGGGTATTAGCCTTTTAAGAGATTGAGAACATAGTAATATGATAAACTCTTATCAAGTTCTAAGAAAGATAATAATTTACCTTATGTGCTATGTGTTTATACTTGTGTACTCGAGTATCGATTAGCATCACATAATAACTAAGATTTAAAATTTGATTTGTCAGGATGACGGATGCTGAAGAACCTAGTCAGCCTAGGGACATTGTACCCCGAGAGGCGAGAGAGGAGGAGCCCTGAGACATTCACATAGTCTAGGTGCAGTTGATTCGATGAGAGCCATCTCCTTTGATCAAAGTTGTTGGTCAGGAGCATGAGCTAGTGTTTGACTCAGAGGAGGACTTTGAGGAGATTGAGGTTCAGGCTGAGGCAGTTGAGGAGGAGGAGAAAGACCCTGAAGAGTTCCCACCGAACTCTTTCAGTGCTGAGATGTATGATGAACTGTATGACCATAACATAAAGTTACGGGATACTATTCAGGAGCTGAAGGAGTAGACGGTTACTCAACAATCTACCATCGAGCAGAAGAATAGTGAGATGGAGGCTCTTTACACACGTCTTGGAGACGTAGAGTGGGAGTTGATCCACGAGAAGGGCCATGGTGAAGAAAAGTTAGAGGAGATAGAGAAATTGAAGAATGAGTTGAAAGAGAAATCAGTAAGGCTTGCCATAGCCGAGGATGCTTGGGTGCGAGATTCACGACGTGCAGATCTTGCAAAGGATAATGACCGCACAAAGAGAGCAAAGATTAAGGAGACGGACGACACGTTTCAGAATGCAATTGACAAGGCCCATGATCGGGTTATGTACTATCCAGTTCAATTTGAAGGTCTACCTTGGTACATGCTGGATCGTAGGACGATGTTCCGCATTGTGGAAGAAGAACGCAGTAAAGCTGTTCGTCGCCTTAGTAGGCAGTGATAGGAACAGTTTGATTATGTGAATATTTCTTTGGTAGTTAATAATGTAAATTCCGATGTGCTTATAAATAGAGGAATATTTTGATGATTTAAATCCTGTAGATTCTTTATCTCAAGATAGTTGATGTAACTAGCAGTGATGCTATCATTTTATGTTAAAACTTTCGATTAAATAAAATATCAGAGTTATTTGAGATGATTATTTGTTAAGTGATTATGTTAAAATGTTTAAGTTAAGTCTTAAATATTTAAGAATTGAATAAAGATCTAATAAGCGGATATCTTATACAGAAAAATATGCCGCCGAGAAGAAGACCAAATCGTCAACCGACCCAAGAAGGGTCAACGAACAACAACAACGACGCCAATGCTAACGCTAACCCCGTTCATCAATTGGTAAACTTACTGGCTGGAGCGATTAACAATCAGCCTCAAACTCCACCGAACACCTCGTTCAAAGAATTCAAGGCGGTAGGAGCGATAGAGTTTAAAAACTCCACGAACCCGATAGAAGCTCAGACTTGGGTTATGGAGATAGAGAAAGTTTTTGACGTCGCTAGAGTCAGTGAGGACCAGAAGACCGCCTACGCAATGTTCATGTTAAAATCAAAAGCCAGTTTTTGGTGGCAGGCAAACAAGGTCTGAGGAGGAGAAGGCGTAATAACCTGGGAGAGGTTTAAAAAAATGTTTTTCGAGATGTATTTCCTGGCTAGCTCACAGAACCTAATAGAGGTACAATTTATAGAGCTCAAGCAGGGGAATATGTCCGTACCAGACTATGCAGCAAAATTCAATGAGTTGGCTAGGTTTGCCACGTATCAAGTACATACCAACGAGAGGAAGGCAAGAAGATTTGAGGAGGGACTGAAACCCTAGTTATATAGCAAAGTGTTAATGTTCCAATTGAACACTTTTACTGGAGTATTAGAGAAGGCCATACTCGCTGAAGGTGGAAGCGATGCAGTGACTAAGTACAATCAGGATCAAAAGAAGAAGAAGAGTGAAAGTGAAGGAAATAATAAGGCTAGTGGCAGTAATATGGGAGGAAGTAACAATCAGAAGAGGAGGTGGTCTGACAACTCGTCAACTGGAAATCATCAAGGAGGTCAGAAGAAGAGAATCGAAGCATGTCCGACCTGCGAAAAAGCTCACCTGGGGGTCTGTATGAAAGGAAAATGAGTGTGCTACAATTATGGACAAGAAGGCCACATAGCACCTAACTGTCCTAAACCAAAGAAGGACGCCTGCTTCACATGTGGATCGAAGGACCATTTGGCTTGGGATTGTCCCAAGAAAGGATCTGGAGGGGCAAGAATAGGAGGGAACAAGGGAAATAGCGGTGGCAATGCTCTAACTATTACGGGACCAACCGGAACCAACCGACCAACCGCCAGGACGTTCAACATGACAGTGCAGGATGTTGTGCAGTCTCGCGATGTGGTGTCAATTATCATTCTGATCAATAAAGTCAATGCTTATATATTATTTGATTCGGGTGCTACTTGTTCATTTATATATAATGACTTTGCTAAGAACTTAGGATTGCATAAGGATGAGTTAGAATACCCTATGAATAGAAATTGCGAATAGAGAAGTGATACCTGTTAAGTACGTACACAAGAACTGTAGGGTGGATATTAAGGGTAACGTTATGAATGTAGATCTTATTCCGATTAGACTTGGGGAATTCGACGTTATTCTGGGAATGGATTGGCTATTCAATTATGGGGCTGTAATTGATTACCAGAAGAAATGTATTAACCTTATGACTCCGTCAAAGGTTATGTTTTATGACAGCAAGTCTCCTAGACAAGCGAGTTGTCAGACGATGTTGCAGGCTAGGAAGTTGTTAAGACAAGGCTGTGTAGGATATTTAGCCTACATAGTCGATAGTCATAAAGGGAACCCGAAGATAGAGGAGATACCAGTTGTGAAGGACTTCACAGACGTATTTACAGACGATCTACCAGGACTTCTGCCAGACAGAGAGGTTGAGTTTGTGATCGATTTGGCGCCAGAAACGGCTCCAAATCAATGGCACCGTAACAGATGGCTCCGGATAGAGATGAAAGAACTGATGGTACAACTGCAAGAATTAATGGACAAGAAGTACATACAACCGAGCGTATCACCGTGGGGAGCGCCGGTGTTATTTGTGAAGAAGTAGGACGGGACGATGCGACTCTGCATCGTCTATAGAGAACTGAATAAGGTGACGATTAAGAATAGATATCTATTATCGAGGATCGACGACCTGTTTGATTAATTGAAGGGAGCGAGATACTTTTCAAAGATAGACTTGAGGAGTGGTTATCATCAACTGAAGGTGAGGCCAGATGATATTTCGAAGACAACATTTAGGACTCGATATGGTCACTATGAATTTCTGGTGATGTCATTTGGTCTAACGAATGCTCCTGCAGCATTCATGGGCCTAATGAACTGAGTGTTCAAGCCATTTTTGGACAAATTCGTGGTGGTCTTTATCGACGACATTTTGGTATATTCGAAGACCAAGGAAGAACATGTAGAGCATCTGAAGTTAACGTTAGAGGAGTTGAGAAGGGAGAAGTGTTATGCCAAATTTTTGAAATGCAAATTTTGGATTGAGCGGGTATAATTTCTCGAACATGTGATTGATACGGATAGAATTTCGGTAGATCCCTCCAAAGCCAAAGCTGTAATGAACTGGGATCAGCCGAAAACACCTTCGGAAGTGAGAAGTTTTCTTGGATTGGCAGGCTATTACAGAAGATTCATTCATGACTTTTCCAAGATCGCAACTCCGCTGACGAATTTTGTGACGAACGAGAATTTTGTAAAGATATTGAATATTTATGGAGATAAATAAATATTTTTAATGGTTTAATTATTCAATTAAATAATTAATTCATGAATTTGTGGTAGATTAATTTAATTATATGTGTGACATTAATTAAATTAATATGTAGTGATTTAATAGTTCAAAGTATTTAATTAATTGAGTTTATTTGATTAATTGAATTAATTAAATAAGCATATGTTACTTTAATTAATTTAATAATTAATTAATGAGTTAATGAATTGACATAATTAATAAATAAAAATATTAATTATGTGACAATGTGTTTAATGTGAATTATCTTATTTTATTTAATTAATTTAAATAAAATTAATTAATTAATAAGTGATGTGACAATTAAGTATATAGTAAATTAGTTTATTAAAATAAATGGAAAAAATAAAATAAAAGAAGAAGAAGCCAAACAAGGCCCTTGTGGGAGTTATATTACAACGGATATATTATATATTTATATATATATGTACGTTATCTTCCTAAGTCATTTTATCAGAAGAAATTAGAGAAGTCAGAGAAAGAAAAACGTAGGAAGTTTCAGAGAGAAGAAGAAGAAGAGATTGAGAGAAAGGAATTTGAGAAATCTTAAGTATTGTTTGTGATTGTGTTATCTTCATACCAAAAGGGTAATTCTTCTTTTAAGTTTTCAAAATTAAGATTTCTTAAATACGTACTTTTTAAGTTTTCTGTGAAAATTGGGTTTCCCAATTGGGTTATGATATGGCTTTATCTATATGGGTATGTAATTATAACATATTTTCTAACGTATATACATGTTTTAAAGTAATCAATTTTATATAATTTGGCCTTAATTGGTTTTTTTCAAAAAGTTACAGAGTTTTCTACGATGTTGTAAAAAATTTCTCTGTCAGTACTTATATTTGGGAAATTAAAGTGTGAGGTTATTATATATGTGACCGTATATGTTAGTATTATGTGTTGGATCATGTATCCATGATTTACACTGATCACACCAAATAACTTTGTTAATAAATGGGTTTGATGAAATTACAGAGTATTGAATATGGGTGAATAACCCATATGGGTTAAATTAATGATTGAATCATATGTTTATATTTAAATTGATACATGAATATGATTGTATATGTAAAACAAAGAAAATGGAATTGAAATGAATGGATTCGGTGTAGTAACGAATCCGTAAGGAGATTTTTATGTTTTTCATTAAACTCTTGAAAGTTTTGAAGAACAGTGAAAATTAATATTTTGATTTGTATAATTACATAACTTGGAATGTTAAGAATATGTTATAAGTGATATATAATGTTCCTGTGAAGTTTATACTTCATGGGTAACATTATAAATCAGTGTAATAATGTGAATTGGGAGAAAATGGGAGAAAATCTGTGTTCGTTCGCGAACTTCAGATTCTGAAATTTCCGCAGCCGCGCGGCCGCGCCGGCTGCAAGGCAAAATGGCGCTCGGCCGCGCCTGTCCGAAAATTTTGAAAAAAATTGCTAAGTGTTGGAAAATTTTGAAATGTGTTTTGAGTCTAAATGAACATGAACACATGTTGTATAAATATAATAAAATATTGATATGAGTTTAATAATTTATGTTATGTAATTAATTAATAAATTAATTACATGACTTAAACTATTATTTGTAAAGGTTAAATAATGTGTTATAAACATTAAGACATTATTTTAAATTTAATTAACATGATGACATGTTATGTATGTAATGAGTTATTAATACAAGTTAATAACTTAAGATACGTGATTAATTAACAAGTTAATTAATCAACGTAAACCATTATTTGAAAACCTAATAATGAGTTTGAAGAATACTATTGTAAATCAATCATCATATCGAACTTGTGATTAATTGATATTGTGAATGTATTGATAGGTAAGAGTAATTAAAGAAGTGAGTAATAATTGTAGCTTGCGCACGAGGCAAGTTTCCTAAACTCAAATCTCTATATTTGAGCAAGTTTCCTAAACTCAAATCTTTATATTTGAGCAAGTTTTCTATCCCTAACTTATTATTATTGTTTGGCAAGTTTCCTAAACTAAACTCTTTAAATTAAGCAATTGCTATGCTTAATTACTATTGTTGAGCAAATTCTTACTCTTGAATATCCAAGTTTAGAATTTCATATGAGATGCCATGATTCTTTTAAAAGTATCATTTAAGTGTACAATACTTATTCGATTGTATACCTTGAGAAGTTAATATTCAATTTGAATATCATTTATTGAGTTATCCAAACCAACTTTATTTGGTGCGGATTCTGATGTCAAACTGAGATGAACAACCCTAATATAGGGAATTAATGAAGATGCTTAAAGCGTTAAGATAGTGTGCACAGTATCAGTACGAATGGCTGATCTCCCTAAGTACGAGAAGTAAAGTCTATAGTCTTGTGACTGTTAAAGGTTGGAAAGGTTAATATACTTGACAACCTAAGACTCGGTTCAAGGTCTTAATGACCCTCAGAAGTAATTTGACTCTTGACTAATATTCTTGATTCAAAAGTTGAGAAGTAATTTGACTCTTGGTTAATATTCTTGATTCAAATATTGAGCTTTCTGTTATTCAGAATTCTTTCACTCGCATGTTATTATTCTGTCATATTTTTATACTTGCGGGCATCCGTGCTCACTCTTGCATAATAACATTGCAGCTAATAATGAACGAAGTGATGTACCTTCTAGTAGCAAGGGCAAAGGAAAATCTAACAAGTGATGAAGATTTGTGTTGTCATGAATAATGTTAAAGTTTAAGATTTATGTGTGATGATTTAAGACTTATTTATTTATGTTTCCGCAAAAGAGATTTAAGGTTAAGTATAACCTGGGATTTATGATGTATTTTTATTTCAGATGATGTAAGATGATGATTTATTTATCTAATAAATGAATTTCATTATTTATGGGTAGATAGTTGTATGATATTGGAACAGTGAACACCAAATCCTGTAGAAATTTAGATACCGGATTTGGGGGTGTCACAAATTTGACTAGGAAATCGATGAAGTTCGTTTGGACGGAGAAGTGTGAGGAAAGCTTCCAAGAGCTTAAGAAGAAGTTGAGTTCGGCACTTTTGTTATCTCTTCTAGATGACACAGGAAATTTTGTGGTTTATAGTGATGCGTCGCATAAAGGACTAGGCTGTGTGCTTATGCAAAACGGTAGGGTCATTGCGTATGCGTCACGACAATTGAAGGACTATGAGAAGGGGTATCCGACCCATGACTTGGAGCTAGTTGCAATGGTATTTGCTTTGAAGATTTGGAGACACTATCTCTATGGGGAGAAGTGTGAAATATATACATACCACAAAAGTCTGGAATATATTTTTACATATAAGGACTTAAATATGCGCCATAGAAGATGGTTGGAGTTAATTAAGGACTATGACTGCGAGATTTTATACCATCCGGGTAAAGCAATTGTGGTTACCGACGCCTTAAGCAGAAAAGGTCAGGAGAAATTGATGATGTTGACTGCTCAGGAGGAGCTAATTTCAGCAATGGAGAAGCTGGAATTGGAGGTGAGGTATCCTATGGAAGTCGACGAAAAGCAATTCCAACTGCAAGCTGGTACAACTTTGCTGGATAAGGTTAAGGAAGCTCAACTTCAGGACAAATAATGTGAGAAGGTGAAGAAAAAGATATCTGAAGGAACCGAACTGAGATTCAAGATAGACAGTGAAGGACTATTGAGATTTGAGAGTAAAGTTTGGGTACCGCCAGTGCCAGAGATTAAGGAAGACATTTTGAGCGAGGCGCATAGCTAACGGTATTCGATTCACCCTGGTAGTACGAAGATGTACCAAGATCTTCGACAACATTTCTGGTGGTCGAATTTGAAACGAGATATTGCAGAGTGTGTTGCAAAGTGTCTGACATGTCAGAAAGTGAAAGTAGAACAATAGAGGCCGAGTGGGTTGCTACAACCTTTAGAGATCCCAGAATGGAAATGGAAACATATTACAATGGATTTCGTGGTTGACCTTCCGACAACTCAGAAAGGCTACAAAGCAGCAAGGGTTATCATTGACTGATTGACGAAATCCGCACACTTCCTTCCGATCAGAATCAAATTCAACTTAGACCAGTTGGCAAGGCTATATGTGAAAGAGATTGTTTCGAGGCATGGAGTTCCTGGTGTCAATTATTTCTGATAGGTATCCGCGCTTTACATCGAACTTCTGAAAGCGACTACAGGAATGCATGGGGACACAGTTGAGAATGAGTACGGCCTATCACCCTCAGACAGATGGATAGAGTGAAAGTACGATCCAGATATTGGAAGATATGCTGAGAGCATGCATCATGGATTTCAAAGGCAATTGGGATGATCACTTATCGCTTGTAGAATTTGGTTATAATAACTAGTTACTACGCTAGTATTGGTATGCCGCCTTATGAAGAGTTGTACGATAGAAAGTGCAGAACCCCACTTATTGGGATGAAGTTGGTGAGAGACATTTACTAGAACCAGAACTGGTATAGCAAACAACAGATATAGTGAAAGTAATCCGAACAAGACTGGTAGCAGCTTAGGATAGGCAGAAGAAATACGTCGATCCACACCATAAGAATGTTGAGTTCGAATCGGGTAGCTTTGTATTCTTTAAAGTCTCTCCTTGGAAGGGAAAGATCAGATTCAGTAATAAGGGGAAATTGAGCCCGAGGTTTATTGGACCCTTTGAAGTACTGCGAAGGATTGGTGAAGTTACATATGAGTAGACTTACCTCTGGCGCTAGAGAATGTCCACAACGTCTTCCATGTTTCAGTTTTACGACCTTACAAACCCGATTACAAACGTGTGATTGAATATGAACCCCTACAAATTGAGAAAGACTTATCCTATGAAGAAATTCCTATTCAGATTGTTGATAGGAAAGATTAAGTTCTCCTAAATAAGGTAATACCTTCTGTTAAGGTAATTTGGAGGAACCACAATGCTGAAGAAGCTACGTGGAAACTCGAAGAGAATATGATAAAAAATTACCCGCAATTATTTATTTAATTTTTGTGTAAGCGATTTTGGGGACAGAATCTTTGTAAGGTGGGGGGGGAGAATGTAACAGGATGAAATTTTTAATTGAACCGTGATTCTGGAGACATAATCCTTTTAAGGGGGGGGGGGGGGAAGATGTGACAAACGAGATTTTGTAATATAATTTAAATATTTATTGAATTTAAATAAATAATTTTTAATAATTTAATTATTGAGTCAAATAATTATGTGATGGAATTATGCTAGATTAATTTAATTATATGTGTTACATTGATTAAATTAATGTAGAGAATTTTATACTTCAAAGTATGAATTTAATTGAGCTTATTTGATTAAATGAATTATTTAATAAGCATAATGTTATTCTAATTAATTTAATAATTAATTAGAGATTTAATGATTTGACATAATTAATAAATGAGAATTTTAATTATGTGATTATGTGATTTAATGTGAAATTATTCTATTTTATTTAATGGATTTAAATAAGATTATTTGATTTATGAAGATGTGACATTAAATTGTATAATAAGAATGTAATTAGATTAAAGAGAAAGAAGAAGGAATAGGAGAAGCCAAACATGGCCTTATTGGGAGTTGGGCAGTTAACCCATTATGGGATTAACTGACCATTACTACGTCAGTTATATATATATATATATATATATATATATATATATATATATATATATATATATATATATATATATATATATATATATATATATATATTGTATTAGACCTTATATATAATATACATCGGTTTTATACAACATATATCATATATCAGATATAATATTTCATATTTTCAAAGAGAATTGAGAGAGAAATTGTGAAGGAATTGGTGAATTGAAGAAGTCTTTATAATCATCCTTATATCATCTTCACAAACTAGCAAGGGTAATCTCTACTCTTTTAGTTTTCAAATTTAGTTTTCAGAAATTTTTCATTAACGTGTTTTAGAGTTATCTGTGAAGAACGATTTTTATGATTAACTTAATATATGATCATATATGTGTATTATATGTTGATAACATATTTCATATCATATATTCATGTGTTAGTGTAATCAATTTCATGTAAACATGTTTTAATCAGAGTTTTATGATTTACAGAGCATGAAAAGTATGAATAACACGTATTTAACTTTTATGTACAAATTGTATGCCATGAATTGTTTGTTTAACTTAGAATCTACAATAGATTATGATTATACATGTTAAAACAAAGAAAACAAACTTTGAACAAACGGATTCGGAGTTGTAACGAATCCGTGACAATGAATTTCGTATTTTTCTTCAAAACTTTCAAAAACACCAAGAACAGTGAATTTATGTGATTTAATTTGAGTAATTACATGATATAAAGTGTTATGTTAAAATCACTATATGATGTTTTTATGAAGTTTATGCTTCATCAGAATCACTGTACTAGTTTGATTTGGATTTATTTGGCCTAAATTGTCAAAAATCGCAAACCAGAAAATGCACCAGCCGGGAGCCCCACCCCAGCGTGTCCTCATAGGTATAACGCCCCGCCCCAGCGGGGGTGGGTGCTGTCCGGAACCTTGCTTGGTGTTTGAAAAATTTTTGGGGACTGTTTTGACCTCTTGTAGTAAAATAAGCATACGTTCTTCATACGAACTCCGATTAATGCGATTCAGGATGATTCGAAAATATAACAAGTAGACCTACAACTTTCATTCTTTATTTTTTTTGATTTCAAGTCGTTAGCAGTGGTCAAAATAGGCCATCTTTGTGACTGATGCGTATTCAGAGGCAATCGGAGGGCGTCGGACATGCACGTACGCAAGTGTAGTGCTCTCGATGATAAACGATGTTGTTATAAGTTACAAAACATGAATATTATGACATATAATGATGTTTAACATTAATCAATGATGTTTTAGACAAATTATATGAGCATATTAAGCGTACGCAAGAGGGACGAATTGGGCGTGCGACGAATGAATGTCGAAACGTCGTGCCAAGTGTAATACTATGCTATAACATACTTGAGGACTTGATGAACATGTAATGCTATGCTATAACATGTTATTAACACATATTATATGATTTGAAGTTATTGTTAATAAACTAAGTTATTGACATGTATAAGATAATGTGAAGGTTCAAGTTAACAAACTAAGTACGAACTTAAATATTGTGATTGTAAAACTTGATTATGATTGTTTGAAGGATTATACCTATATGATATCCATATTGTGAATTCATGTGGTTAGTTAATAAGTTAACACTAGGAACCAAGTTGTAAGTTGACTTAAATGAAAATTTCAACAGTTGAGCATAGATGTTATGAAACTAATCGATATCGTATGCATAATGTAATGTGTAGGACGTTGAGGAATTGAATTGTAACTATATTTGTAGCTTGCGCACGAGGCAAGTTTCCTTACCCTAACTCTATTACAATTACGCAAGTGTTATATCCCTAACTTATTATCGTTAATCAATTTTTCTAAACTTTACTTTTATTGAGCAAGTTTTCTATTCTTGAAATACTATCATGTTCTTGTTCTTAATTATTCAAGTTCAAGATTTCATATGAGATATTACGATTCTTTTGAAATATTATTTCAATTATACAATACTTATTCAAATGTATACTCTTGAGAAATTATTATTCGAATTGAATATCATTTATTGTTGAGCCTCGTAAAACTAGCGAACCCTCTGATGTTCTTTTAATTTTTGTTATTCATTCTTAATTCAAAAGCCGAGTTTTCTTTATTCAGAAGTCTTTGATTCACTCGCATGTTATTATTATGTTGTTATATTGTTATACTTGTGGGCAATCGTGCTCACTCTTGCGTAATAATAACATTGCAGTTAAGAACGAAAGATTTGACGAGCCTTCCACTAGCAAAGGCAAGAGAAAAGTCAACAAGTGATGAAGACTTGTTATGGATAGTTGCTGCAGGTTCACACTCTGGGCTTCTGGAGTTGTGGGGATGCTGCTCTATAGTACTGTTGGGCAGTTTGGTTCCATTTCTGTGGGACTGTTTGGTTCCCTTTCTGCTGCTCATTTTCTGTTGGGCAGTTTGGTTGTATTTGTTACAGGACTGCTTTTTGGTTCCAATTGGGTCGTCTGATCGCTGCTTGCTTGGATTGATTTGGTCCCTTCGGTTGTTTTTTGAGTTTGGGCTGCCTAGGGCCTATCTTGAGCTATCACGCTGTTGCTTGTTTTGGCCTATTGGTTGGAGGGGTTGTTTGCTTCTATGTGGCTTCTCTGTTATGCTATGGCCTTTTGCAGTTTGTTAAGGCTAGCTGCAGTTGCTTGGGGTTGGGGTTGGCCGTTTTATTCCGGGTTGAGCTGCTGTTATTTCTCCCTATCTGTTGGGCAGCCACTTCTGCTACCGGTCTGTAGTAGTTTGGGTTTGTTGGGTAGTCAGTTTAATGCTTATTTTGGATTGGTTTGGTCCTCTCGGTTGTTGGTTTCCTTTGGTTTACTGTCTCTATGCTGGCTTCTGCTACTTTTTCTGGGACGGGTTTGGTCTGGGCTGCTACAGTTTGGGCCTTTTTTGGGTCCTTAAGCAGCTACCTGCGTGGGCTATTGGCTAGATAGGGGTTGTTGCTTCCATGCGGCTCTTCTGATTTTGCAGCTGCGAATTGCTAAGGCTTCTCGGTTGTGCTGCAGTTATTATGCTATTAGTTAAGGCTTCTACTGTTGTTGCTGCTAAGGTCTGGATTTCGGGCTTGGGTCTGCTCTTCTTGGGTCTAGACTGCTATCTCTGGGTCTGGGCTGTTTTGCTTGAGGTTGGGGATGGTTGTTTATTCATGGTGGCTTCCCGCTTGGATCACCTTCTTGTGCACATAAGTTGGGTCGGGCCTCTGTTTTTGGGCTGCAGATGGGCTGTTTGGGGTGCTGTTGGATGGGCTATTGTTTGCCTTTCTGCAGCTTGTTTAGTCCTGGGTCGTGCCTCTGCTCAACAGATGCTTTGGACTTTTGCTTTTCTTGCTGTTGGGTTCCTTTTTGTTAAGGTCCAGTTTGTTTGTTTTCTTGCTCTCTGCTTGGCTCTTTGTTGTTGATTGTTGATTTTGGCCTTGTATCTCTTATAGTCATGACATCAAAGAGCATGTCCTTTGATGTCTATGCTATACCCTGATTGGGGTTCCCATGAGTTTTGTATTCTCTTTTCTTTTAATACAGTCTAAATTTAACGGAAAAAAAAGACTTGTTCTTTAATTGATAATATTTGTTTAAGACGTATGTATAATGTTTAAGACTTATTATTTGTTTACGTTTCCAGCAACAGAGATTTAAGGTTAAGTATGACCTGGGATTGCTTATGCATTATTATTCAGATGTTGTAACCCCATAAGGGGAGATGATGGATTTATTTCTATCTATTGCATGGATTGCATTTATTATCGGTAGATAGATAGATGATATTTGTACAATGAACACCAAATTCTGTGGAAATTAAAGTACCAAGATTTGGGGGTGTCACACCTTAGGAGCGAGAGTCCTTAGATTATAACTTTAGGAGAACTTAGAAGAGAGAAAGGGATAAAACTCATATATAGTTTTCCTATAGAGACTTAGTGTGTTATGAAATATAATTTCATTCTATATAATGAACTTATGTTTTATTTAACATTCTAATGGAATTTGTTGTTTGTTGTCTTGTGTTTGTGGTTGTAGGATGACAGACATGGGAGGACCTAGTAGAGTGGCAGAGGAGGAGCCCCCGGATATACATGTTGTATATAAGGTACCTTTAGTAGCCAAGCCTGTGTAGGCAGTTGCACCGTCCGAGTTTGATGACGAGGACGAGATAGAGGTGGAGTCTGATCTAGAGGAGGAGCCCATGGAGGATGAGCCTATGGAGGACTCTGACGAGGCTACGATCGAGGAAAGGATGTTAGGAGAGTATGAGGAGCGGATCTTAGAGTTAGACTACAGAGTTCAGGAGCTAGAGGCTGAGGCTCAGGAGAGAGAGACCGAGTTCCAGAAACTGAGGGACGAGGACCACTAGAGGAAGTTAGTGATGCAGGAGTTGGAGGTACAGATTGCTTATCGCAGGGAGGCAGGGATTCAGATGGGAACTCTGTTTCACAGGTCGGTATCTCGGAATGTCGACTTGGCGGGAAAACTTAAAGAGGTAGAGCAGAGAGAGTTGAGCGAGAAGACGGAGAATGAGGCTCTCCGTACTCAGCTGGAGTTGGAAGTGATGGAGAGAATTCACTTCGAGGAGAAGTGGGAAGCAGCTAATGAGAGAGCAGAGGACTTAGAGGATGAGGTGAGGTGTAAGAAGAGGAAGATGAACAAGATGGGTTACGTGTTTTGATCGGCCATAGAGAGGGTGATTGATGGTGTGTATCACTATCCAGCGGAGCAGGGACAGACCCGTTACACTATGAGCAGAGAGTTGATGGCATACATATCACAGATAGTGTATAAAAGCATCGTGGAGCGCAGAATATTGGGATACAACCCATTAGTTTAGTGGTAGTAGTAGTAGTTCCTTTTGATGTGATGTATGTATTGTGATGTAATCCTAATCATTTGTGTAAGATATGGGATAGTTGTAATCCCCGAGTAGGCTTATGTTAGAGGGGTAGTATGTTAATGTTTTTCCCATCTTTTGTGATATTAGGGGATATATGTTGACATTTATAGAAGTATGCTAGGGATGATCATATGATGTAATGATTTAGGCATATGAATATAAATGTTTTTATTTCAGAAACGTGTTATAAAATTTTATTCCTTTTTGGCATTAAAGAAATACTTAAGTAATATAATTAGATAACAAGAATAAAATTTTGTGATGCATATAATGCCGCCCAGACGTAGACTAACTGCACCAGAGGAGTCAGTTAACAATGAGAGAGAGCAAGTAGATCCCATTCAGAAATTAGTTGATTTGTTGGGGGAAGCTCTTAGGGAAAGGAACAATGAACCCGTTCGCCCCAATCCCCAAACAGTTCCAATTACGAACTTTAAGGACTTTAGGAGCGTAAGACCTCCAGAGTTTGAAGATACTACCGATCCGATCATGGCGCAAATGTGGATTAAGGAAATAGAGAAGGCCTTCACCATTGCTCGTGTGGGTGAAGATCAAAAGATGGTATTTGCTACCTACATGATGAGGGGTGAAGCGAACTACTGGTGGGAGGCTAATCAACAAAGAGCGGGAGAATGGATAATAACATGGGAGAAGTTCAAAACTCTGTTCTGAAAGTAGTATGCATACAAGCCAATCATGTATGATGATAAAGCATATACTTTGGAGACAATCTTATTTATTTATTAATAAAAATATTCATTTATTAAAGGCATTTAATTATCTACATGGTGCTATTTTTATAATATGTAAATAACTCATAGTTTTAAGCAATGCTTTTAGAATCATGATGATGATCATGCTAATGAGATTTAAATTTTTAGAAAGCTTAAAACTAAAATAGTTCCCAATCGTAGGATTACTAAAATAGAGATTAGTAAATCTGGATAGATTGGTACATATGTTGCTTGCTCATTGGATGAGGATGATTGATCTCATGATCATTTGTGTGGAGACACCAAAGCAAGTATGTAGGTGCTTATTGGAGAATAAGTTCACTGAACGTGACTCGATATGGAATACCTAATGGAGTTTTACTCGCCTGTCAATAGGAATTCTTAATGTGATAGTAGTACAAGTGATCCTTGGATTTGAGATCATCATAGTATCTTGTATGTAATGAATTATACTTTGACTTATTCCTTAAAACCCTTTAGGGTATATAAAAGGGATATGCTTGGGTATAATGAGTTACATATGGAGATAATGAATGATCAATAAAGAATCTACCACCTCTAGTAAAAGAGGAGATATGTCCTATGTGATTCGGTAAATGACAAACCAGGAATCCTTGGCCAAGGTGGAATGAAATTAGAAAGGAGTTTCTAATTTGCATTAAATGGAGTTGTGCATTTTCTAATCGAAATACATATAATTAAATAAAATAAGACTTGATAGTAATTTCATGTCTTATATTTAATTGGGATATTGTATGGTGGAAGAATTAAATTGTACAGTAACTATTTACTCACAGGTTCTTTTATGATTAATGTTGAAATCTATATTATCTGGAAAGTCGTTGATCGCTAGGGAGGCTTATCCCTATTGTAGAATAAATATTATTTATTTAAATAGATTATTAATTTATTTATTTATTTAAATAAGGTTAGAATTGTTTTAATTGATTTATTCACAACCGGTTTAATATGGAGAACCTAAAGGGTCACACCATAAAGGGAAGAATAATTATTTAAGAAGGTAATGGCATAATCATAATAATGCATTAAGTGTAATTAATTTAATCTATGGTGATAGAATAAATTAAATAGCTTAATGCTTATTATTTAATATTTTGAAAATATTAAATATAAATTAATAAGAGGAGTCTTATTAATATTATTATATTTATTATTATTTTAATTTCTAAAGGAGTTTAGTAATTAATTTAATATTAGTACTCTCATTTATTTCTAATAAGATTAGGAGATAAATTAATTAAATAAATTTAATTAATTATTCCTAATTTGGTGGGAAGCCTAAATTAATTAAAGGAGTTTAATTAATTAATTAAATTAAATCCCATGTCTAATAGGATTAGAAGGGTTGACCAATATCTATATAAGAGGAGTCTTATAATAGATATCGGTTGATGCAATTCCAATTGTTGGAGAGTACTCCTTTTCTATAGAGGATAGAAAACTAAGCCAACCACCCTCCTTCTTGATAATTCATCTTCCTTGGTGGATCACCTCTAGAGACCAAACATTTGGGTGGCTAACGTTGATCAAAAGAAGGAATCTAACTCAGAAATTTAAGGAGATCACGAAAAACAAGGAGTTGAACTCGTACCTGTGGAAGCTTCGTTCTACAAGGGTATAATTTCATAACTTCTTATTTATCGTTTTAAATTAATAATTTGCATAAAGGATTATCCGAATAATGGTTTTGTAGAAATTTTTAAACTCTGATATACCATGCTTCCGTTAATTTTTGCAATTTGATTGCGTCACGATTTCGTACAAACCCAACAGTGGTATCAAAGTCAAACCTTTATTCAATTATTAATTATTTTAATTTCATATACATATGGGTATGTATTTAGAATAATTTATTGGGCATAATTAATTGTATAAAATTATTATTTTTTTCTTTTCGACGGCGAGTTCGTGAAAAGCCTGCTAAAATATTTTGGGAGCAATTTACCACATGAATAAGGTGACCCATAAAAGACCTGACCATTTTTCTTTTAATGAACATGGCGTTTTTTTTAAAAGAAGAGACTCATGTGATTGGATTTCAAAAGGTGAACTTGCAGGAAGGTTTAAAAAATGGCGTTATATATATAGACATATTATATTGTAATGTAATATATATGATATAATGTTACTTTATATATATATATATTATATATATATATTAATAATTTTATAATTAAAATAAAGAGTTTATTTTAATCTTGAAATTGGATTTCATGCAATTTAAAATTGCCCATTAAATGATACTCATATATATATGAAATGTTTTAATTTATGAGATGGATATTTATTTATTGATATATATGGTGATATGTATGATAATAAATGGGGATTGACTATTGACTATTTAACTAATGTGATTGGATTTTATTTGAATGCTTGAATGAATGAAGTTTATTAAATGAGGTTTGCGTACCTCGTCTTCTCTGGATTTTTTTTCTTGATGTAAAATTCTATCTCCCTCCTATGTACTTCCCCTTGACTGCTGATCAAGGTTTTTATTTAAATTAAATAGTTTAATGTAATAAAAATAGTTAGAATTATCTTGAAGAAATTGGAGACCAAGGAGCAAGGAGCGCGTGAAGACCCGTTCGTATGGAGCCTGAGTTTAAATATAATAGTTACGTTTAAATTTTATTTCTTGCTCCCTTAGGTTTGACCTTTTGGTTCACTTGGTGGCTCTAGTGAACCAAACTAGAATAAAAGTCCATAATCAATCCGGGTAAAATATAGTATTATATATGTGCATACTTAGTATTATATATATTATATTTTATACAAAACATGCTTCGCATGTTTAATAAAATGACGCGTATTTTATATATATATATATATATATATATATATGTGTGTGTGTGTGTGTGTGTGTGTGTGTGTGTGTGTGTGTGTGTGTGTGTGTGTGTGTGTGTGCATGCGCGCTAAACAAGATGAGACAAATAATAACAAATCCCTCAAAAAAATTATATTAAGTCTGAAGCATTCAAATGATATTTGGAATATCGAACGTCGCCTTCTAGCATGATAAATTAATAGAGTATTAAATATTTAATATGGGTTTGTTGTGCTATCCACAAGACGAGTAATGCATATTTAAGATATTAATTAATCACATTTGATGCTTATCAAGAAAATTGAACAATATAGTCTTGTTGTGCTATCCACAAGGATGAATATTTTTCTTTTTTGAATTTATGAAAGTGCTAGGCTGGACTTAGCTTAAATCATTTTAGTTCGGATGTGCACACACTTGACCATTATGATTTAAGAGTCAAATTAAAAGGAGTTACATGTTGATGTAATTGACAAAAGTTGTCTACCTATTTATTTATATATCGTTTGTTGTGCTATCCACAAGGCTATATACATTTGAAATGGGATCCTTAATCTCACTAGCAAATCTTTAATTAGATGTTGCCGAACTATATAAGTGAGGGTAATATAGTTTGATAAAAATAGTGGGAGATACCAATTTAAAATAAAGACCTAAATTTATTTTGGTATGAAAATAATTAAATGAATGTTTGCTAAAATGTTATCTTTTCACATGCAGAATTTTAAAAAAATTGTCAAAATCACTAATTTCATTGCGTAGCATACTTGATGCTAATAAACTAACCGGGCCAAATTACACGGACTGGTTAAGGAATCTGAGAATAGTTCTCACTGCTGAAAAAATTTCTTATGTCCTAAATTCACTTGTCCTTGAAACTTTTCTAGAAACAGCCTCTGAGGAAGAGATTGCCATCATTGTAAAGTGGCAAGATAATGCATCTGTGGCTCAATGCATTATGCTTGGATCCATGAATAACGAGCTTCAGCGTCAACACGAAAACATGGATGCAGCTATTATGTTGCTTCACCTCAAGGAGTTGTATGGTGAACAAAGTAAGACTTCTAGATATGAGATATTTAAGGAGCTCTTTCGATCTTAGATGACCGAGGGCACCGCCGTCGAGACTCATGTCCTTAGGGTGATCAATCTAATTGAATGCCTTGGACAGCTTGGGTTCGTCATGGATAGAGAGTTGAGTCAAAACTTGGTCTTGCAATCACTCCCTGAGACCTTCTCGCAGTTCGTTGTAAATTTCCACATGAATAAGTTGGATGTCAGCTTGCCTGAATTACTTAACGTGTTGAAAATTTTAAAAGGTCACTTCCCATCCAAGAAGAACCATGTATTGATGGTGGATTCTTCCAATAAAAGGAAGAGGCCCAAGGTGTCTTCTGAAAAGAAAAAATCCAAGAGGGGGCTAAGGGAAAGGGGAAAGAAAAGGAGCAAAAGAAATCTGAACCAGCTGGCAAAGGAATGTGCTTCCATTGCAATCGAGCCAGGACATTGGAAAGGGAACTGCAAGAAGTATCTAGCAGAGAAGAAGCTTGGAGAAACTTCGACTTCCAATCAAGGTTTGTTTATGATTGAAATTAATTTTTCTGAAAGTCATAATTCTACTTGGGTATTGGATACCGGCTGTGGTTCTCACACATGTAATACTGTGCAGGAACTGGTTAGAAGTAGAAAGCTAAGCAATGATGAGGTCATCCTATGAGTGGGGAATGGAGCAAAGGTTACTGAATTAGCTGTAGGGACTTATTATTTAGTAATGCCTTCGAGCAAGTTCATTTATCTAAATAATTGTTATTTTATTCCGAATATTATTAGAAACATTATTTCAATTTTTGTATTAGATATGGAAGGATATGCCGTTATTATAAAGAACAACAGTTGTTCAATTTATAAAAATAATATTTTATATGGTATTAAAAATCTGCGAAATGGACTTTATATACTTGATTTGCATGAAAATATACTTCAAATAGAACAAACTAAGAAAAGGAAAAGAGATGATATTAATTATACCTATATGTGGCACTGTAGACTTGGTTATATCAATGAAACGAGATTATCCAAGTTGCATAAGGATGGGCTCTTAGAGCTATCTGATTAAGAATCATATCCAACTTGTGAATCTTGTCTCATGGATAAAATGACTAAATCTCCTTTTAGTGGAAAAGGAGAAAGAGTTATAGAGTTGTTAACGTTGATTCACATAGACGTTTATGGACCTATGACAATAAATGCACGGGGTGGGTATTCTTATTTTATTACTTTCACTTATGATCACTCAAGATTTGGATATGTGTATTTAATAAAATACAAATCAGAATCATTTGAAAAGTTCAAAAGTGAAGTAGAGAAACAAACAGGCAAGAGTATTAAGATTCTTCGATCAGATCGAGGTGGAGAATACTTAAGCGGTGAGTTTTTCAATTGTCTCAAAGAAAATGGTATAATTTCACAATGGACTCCACCAAGTACACCACAGTTGAATAGAGTATCTGAAAGGAGAAATCAAACACTGTTGGACATGGTTCGATCCATGATGAGTTTTACCGACCTTCCAATTTCCTTCTGGGGTTATGCCCTAGAAACGGCTGCATACCTACTTAATAAGGAACCTACCAAATCCGCCCCAAAGACTCCATATGAGATATGGAAGGGGAGGAAACCAAATCTTAAGCATGTTAAGACTTGGGGTTGTACAACTAATGTCAAAAAGTTTGAACATGATAAGCTACAGACTAAATCCGAAAAGTGTAGATTTGTGGGATACCCTAAAGAAACTGTAGGGTATTATTTCTATCATCCAACTGATCAAAAGGTGTTTGTTTCGAAACATGTTGCCTTCTTGGAAAAGGAGTTATCTATGAAGGGTCAGTGGGAGTAAGATATATCTTGAAGAAGTTCAAGAACCACAAATTACTACGGATTAGAGTCAGGTACCTGACCAAGTGGAAGAACCTACTGTATCACACCCTATTCGTAAATCTGGAAGAGTATCGAAGATACCTGAGAGGTATGAATTTGTCATAGAGGATGACGATGAGGTACACATCATGAATGATAATAATCCGTTGAATTATGAATAGACTATGAGTAATAAAGACTTAGGGAAATGGCTTGAAGCCATGAAATCTGAAATGGACTCCATGTATGAAAATAAAGTATGGACTTTGGTTTCACCACCATGAATGCATTAAGCTTATTAGGTGTAAATGAGTCTTTAAAAGAAAGTCGGGAGCGGACGGCAAGGTAGAGACCTATAAGGCCCGACTAGTTGCAAAAGGTTTCAAACAAAGACAAGGAGTTGACTGTGATGAAACCTTCTCACCAGTAGCTATGCTCAAGTCCATTCAGATTTTGCTTGCTATTGCAGCTTATAACGACTATGAGATCTGGCAGATGGACGTGAAAACTGGCCTTCCTCAATGGGAAACTTGAGGAGGATGTGTATATGACACAGCCAGAGGGATTTGTTTCAAAAGTTAGAACAAATAAAGTCTGTAAGCTGCAACGATCCATATATGGATTGAAGCAAGCTTCTCGTAGATGGAACATTCATTTTGATAAGACAATCAAAGAGTTTGATTTTATTAAAAACGACGATGAACTATGTGTGTACAAGAAGGTTAGTGGGAGCGCCATTTTATTCCTTGTATTATATGTTGATGATATATTACTGATAGGGAATGACATTTCTATGCTACAATCGATTAAAATCTGGTTATCTAAACACTTCTCCATAAATGACTTAGATGAAGCATCCTATATTCTAGAGAAGATCACTGTGAGACAATGATAAACATCTTAAAGTACTTAACTAACACTAAGGATGTCATCATATCACATGATGGGTCTGAATTAAACTAGAGTGCTAAAAAGACTCAAGTTTTTAGACTAACCAAAATGATAGTAAATCCACTATAGGGTAAGTCGTTACCTTGAAAGATGGTGCAGTGAATTGAAAAGGTTCCAAACAACAAAAGATTGCTGGTTTAGTGACAAAGACAAAGTATATAACTGTAAGTGAAGCTGCAAGTTGATGTTTCGGATAAAAAGTTCATTACAGAACTAGGAATAGTTCCTAAGTCTCATCTTGAATCTAAACATGTGTTGCGGCACTTTGATTAAAGAAATCATTGAAAGAGGATCATATAGACTCTCAAGATAACATTGCAGATCCATTTACTATAGCTTTAACATAACAACAGTTTGATCGTCACTTAGAGAAGAAGGGTATGAGATACCATAGCGATTAGCTTTCGTGCAAGTGGGAGATTGAAAGTAGTATGCATACAAGCCAATCATGTATGATGATAAAGCATATACTTTGGAGACAAGCTTATTTATTTATTAATAAAAATATTTATTTATTAAAGGCATTTAATTATCTACATGGTGCTGTTTTTATAATATGTAAATAACCAATAGTTTTAAGCAATGCTTTTAGAATCATGATGATGATCATGCTAATGGCATTTAAATTCTTAGAAAGCTTAAAACTAAAATAGTTTCCAATCGTGGGATTACTAAAAAGGGGATTAGTAAATCCGGATAGATTGGTACATATGTTGCTTGCTTATTGGATGAGGATGATTGATCTCATGATCATTTGTGTGGAGACACTAAAGCAAGTATGTAGGTGCTTATTGGAGAATAAGTTCACTGAACGTGACTCGCTATGGAATACCTAATGGAGTTTTACTCGCCTGTCAATAGGAATTCCTAATGTGATAGTAGTACAAGTGATCATTGGACTTGAGATCATCATAGTATCTTGTATGTAATGAATTATACTTTGACTTATTCCTTAAAATCCTTTAGGGTATATAAAAGGGTATGCTTGGGTATAATGAGTTACATATGGAGATAATGAATGATCAATAAAGAATATACCACCTCTAGTAAAAGAGGAGATATGTCCTATGTGATTCGATAAATGACAACCCAGGAATCCTTGGCCAAGGTGGAATGAAATTAGAAAGGAGTTTCTAATTTGCATTAAATGGAGTTGTGCATTTTCTAATCGAAATACATATAATTAAATAAAATAAGACTTGACAGTAATTCCATGTCTTATATTTAATTGGGATATTGTATGGTGGAAGAATTAAATTGTATAGTAACTATTTACTCACAGGTTCTTTTATGATTAATGTTGAAATCTATATTATCTGAAAAATCGTTGATCGCTAGGGAGGCTTATCCCTATTGTAGAATAAATATTATTTATTTAAATAAATTATTAGTTTAATTTATTTATTTAAATAAAATTAGAATTATTTTAATTGATTTATTCACAACCGGTTTAATATGGAGAACCTAAAGTGTCACACCATAAAAGGAAGAATAATTATTTAAGAAAGTAATGGCATAATCGTAATAATGCATTAAGTATAATTAATTTAATCTATGGTGATAGAATATATTAAATAGCGTAATGTTTATTATTTAATATTTAAAATATTAAATATAAATTAATAAGAGGAGTCTTATTAAAATTATTACAATTATTATTATTTTAATTTCTAAAGGAGTTTAGTAATTAATTTAATATTAGTACTCTCATTTATTTCTAATAAGATTAGGAGATAAATTAATTAAATAAATTTAATTAATTATTCCCAATTTGGTCGGAAGCCTAAATTAATTAAAGGAGTTTAATTAATTAATTAAATTAAATCTCATGTCTAATAGGATTAGAAGGGTTGACCAATATCTATATGAGAGGAGTCTTATAATAGATATCGGTTGATGCAATTCTAATTGTTGGAGAGTACTCCTTTTCTATAAAGGATAGAAACCTAAGCCAACCACCCTCCTTCTTTAGAATTCCTCTTCCTTGGTGGATCACCTCTAGAGGCCAAATATTTGGGTGGCTAACGTTGATCAAAGGAAGGAATCTAACCCAGAAATTCAAGGAGATCACTGAAGAACAAGGAGTTGAACTCGTACCTGTGGAAGCTTCGTTCTACAAGGGTATGATTCCATAACTTCTTATTTATCGTTTTAAATTAAAAATTTGCATAAAGGATGATCCGGGTAATGGTTTTGTAGAAATTTTTAAACTCTGATATACCATGCTTCCGCTAATTTTTGCAATTTGATTGCGTCACGATTTCGTACAAACCCAACATGTTCTTCGAGAATTATTTACAGAAGAGCATAAAGAATAGAATGGAGGTGAAATTCCTAGAACTTAAGTAGGGAGAAATGACGGTGGCGCAATACGCGGCTAAGCTCCATGAGCTAGCCCGCTTTGCAGAACACCAGGTAGGGGATGAAGAGAGAAAGGCCAGACGTTTTGAACAAGGACTGAAACCTTAGTTATTCAACAAGGTGTCGGTTCTCCAGATCGAATCATTTGCCACGCTATTGGAGAAGGAGATTATTGAAAAGGGAGGTAGTGAAGCCCTATGTCAGTATAACAAGGAGAAGAGAAGGGTAAGAATGCTGGGGGAGAAAGCCGTGGAGGAAGCAGCAGCAGGGGAAGTAACTTAGGAAAGAGGAAGTGGGAGAATAACAACCACAACAAAAAATCAGTAGGGGAATTTTCATGGAGGGTTTAAAAAGAGGGCTGAAGGGATGCCCGAAGTGTGGGAAAAATTACTAGGGTTACTGCTGGAACGGGCGTAGTACTTGCTATAACTGTGGCCAAGATGGGCACATTTCACCCAACTGCCAAAGAAGATCAATGGATGTTTCGCTTGTGGCTCAGCTGAGCATCTGATCAAGGACTGCCCGAAGAATGGGGAACGACGGAGGAAATGGCCAACAAGGGGGTGGTAGCAAGCTAATGATCGACGGACCGACACAATCCAACCGCCCAACCGCTAGAACCTTTAACATGACTGTCCAAGACGCAGTAGCTGCAAAGGACGTGGTGTCAGGTATTATCCAAATTAATAATATAATATATTATTTGATTCGGGTGCCACCTGTTCTTTTGTATTTGAAGAATTTGCTAGTCGATTAAACTTACCCCAAGAACGATTAGGAAATCCTTCGAACATAGAAGTTGCGAATAAGGAAGTAATCCCCGTAGAATACGTTTACCGAAATTATCGCGCAAACTTTAGAGATCATGAACTAAGCGGAGACTTGATTCCGATTAGATTGGGAGAGTTTAACGTAATACTGGGAATGGATTGGTTATATAACCATGCAGTGATAATTGACTGTATGAATAAAAGTGTGAACCTTTAAACTCCAAATAAGTCTAAGGTAGTGTTTTATGGTAGCTCATCGCTTAAGCAATCATGTTGTTTTACGACGATGCAGGCCAAGAAATTGTTAAGAAAAGGATGTGTAGGGTACTAAGCTTACATAGTGGATACTCAGAAACAGGGAGTAGAAATAAAGGATATATCAGCAGTGAACAAATTTTGAGACGTATTCTCGAACGATCTGCCTGGTCTTTCGCCAGACAGAGAAATCAAATTCGTAATAGACTTAGCACTAGTAACTGCATCGATTTCGAAAGCTCCATATCATATAGCGCCAGTAGAAATAAAGGAATTAATGAAACAATTGCAAGAATTTCTAGATAAAGGTTATAAACAACGGAGTGTGTCTCCTTGGGGAGCACCAGTGTTGTTTGTTAAGAAAAAGGACGGATCGATGAGGCTCTGTATCGATTATCGAGAATTAAACAGAGTAACGATCAAGAATAGATATCCATTACCAAGGATAGACGACCTCTTTGATATATTAAAGGGAGCAAAGTGTTTCTCAAAGATAAACCTACGAACGGGTTATCACCAGTTGAAGGTAAGGGAGGAAGACATACCGAAGATGGCGTTTCAAACCCGTTATGGACACTACGAGTTTTTGGTAATGTCATTCAGATTAACTAATGCTCCAGCAGCATTCATGGACTTGATGAACCGAGTTTTCAAGCCCTATTTGGATAAATTTATAGTAGTCTTCATCGACGACATCTTGATCTACTCAAAGATGAAGGAAGAGCACGCCGAACATCTGAAGATGGTTTTGGAAGCGCTAAGGAGAGAGAAAATGTATACGAAATTTTTTAAGTGTGAATTTTGGATGGAGAAGGTTCAATTCTTATGACACATGGCAGACAAGGATAGAATTTTAGTAGATCCTGCAAAGGTAGAGGCAGTGAGTAACTGGGAACAGCCGAAAACACCAACGGAGGTGAGAAGTTTTTTAGGGTTAGCTGGGTACTATCAAAGATTTATTCAAGATTTTTCCAAGATAGCAATCCCGTTGACCAATCTAACGAGGAAGACGACAAATTTTATATGGACAAAAAATAAGAAGAAAGTTTTCAGGAGTTGAAGAAGAGATTAAGCGAAGCGCCTATATTATCATTACCAGATGATGCGGGAGGTTTCGTAGTGTATAGTGATGCATCGCACAAGGGACTTGGCTGTGTGATCATGCAACATGGAAATATCATTACGTATACATCACGATAATTGAAGGATTACAAAAAATGATACCCTACTCATGACTTAGAGTTAGTGGCAGTAGTTTTTGCTTTAAAAATTTGGAGACATTATCTGTATAGAGAGAAATATGAGATATAATGGACCACAAGAGTCTGAAATATATCTTCACACAGAAGCAGTTGAACATGCGTCAGAGAAGGTGGTTAGAATTGATCAAGGATTATGACTGCAAGATTCTTTATCACCCGAGAAAGGCAAACGTAGTTACCGACGCGCTAAGCAGAAAAGAAAGGGAGAAATTGTTCCAATTAACGACTTAGGAGGAGTTAATAAGAGAAATTGAGAAATTAGAAATAGAGGTAAAGGGAGCAGGGAGGTCTGATGAAAAATTATTTGTAATGAAAGCTCATCCAATACTGTTGGATAGAGTAAAGGAATCAAAAGAAAAGGATGAAGAGTGCGAGAAAATAAGAAAGAGGATCACAAAAAATGAAGAAGAAAGATTTAGAATGGATAAGGACAGTATCTTGAGATTCGAAGGAAGAGTATGGGTGCCAGCAATAACCGAATTAAGAGAGGAATTTTTGCAGGAGGCACACAATGCGACGTATTTCGTTCATCCAGGAGGCACAAAGATGTACCGAGATCTGAGGCAACATTTTTGGTGGCCCAATTTGAAATAGGAAGTCACAGAGTGTGTCAGTAGATGTCTTACTTGCCAACGGCTTAAAGCAGAGCACCAGAGGCCGAGTGGTCTACTTCAACTGTTGGAGATACCAGAATGGAAATGGGAGCACATTACGATGGACTTCGCAGTGGGACTTCCAGTCACGCAGAAATGTTATGATGCCATTTGGGTTATCGTGGATCGACTAACGAAGACCACACATTTTCTACCGATCAAGATACGATATAGTTTGAATCAGTTAGCGAGTCTATACGTAAAGGAAATTGTTTCATGACATGGAGTGCCGGTGTTAATTGTCTCTGATCGAGATCCGCGCTTCACGCCAAACTTCTAGAAAAGCTTATAAGAGAGGATGGGGACACAGTTAAGATTGAGTACTTCTTATCATCCTCAGACAGACGGACAGAGTGAGCGAACAAAACAAATGCTGGAGGATATGCTTAGGACTTACATGATGGACTTCAAAGAGAATTGGGACGATCACCTACCCTTAGTAGAATTTGCTTATAACAATAATTATCATGCGAGTATTGACATGCCACCGTACAAAGCTCTTTATGGGAGAAAGTGCAGAACGCCATTATGTTGGGACGAAGTCGGAGAACGACGAATTTTGGGACTAGAGTTAGTGCAACAGACAGCAGACGTGGTGATAGTAATAAGAGCCAGATTGGTAGCAGCTCAAGATCGCCAGAAAAACTACGCAGATTTGCATCGACAAGACCGGGACTTTAAAGTTGGTAGTTTCGTTTTCTTGAAGGTATTTCCTTGGAAAGGAAAGATACAATTTGGCAAGAAAGGAAAATTGAGTCCGAGGTTCATAGGGCCATTCGAGATATTGAAGCGAGTGGGTGAGGTGGCATACAAAGTTGCATTACCACCCGAGTTAGAGCACATCCACAACGTGTTTCACATCTCTGTGTTGTGTCCGTACAAGCCCGACTATAAGCACGTGATTTTCTATAAGCCCATTCAAGTAGAGAAGAATCTGGCGTATGAAGAAATTTATGTCCAGATATTAGATAGGAAAGAACAAACACTGAGGAATAAAGTTATATCTTCTGTAAAAATACTTTGGCAAAACCACGATGCCGAGGTGGCCACGTGAGAATTAGAAGATAAGATGAGGAGAGATTATCCCCATCTTTTTGTGTAATCTTGTGCCAATTTCGAGGACGAAATTTTTATAAAGGGGAGGATGTAATAACCGTGAATTTTATAAATAAATATTAATATTGATATTAATAAGAATGTGAATATATATTTTATATAAATATTTATGTAGCATGAGATGAGTAACTCAATTAAATTAAATTAAATTTATGATAATTGAGAAAGTGTAGAGATTTATAATGAGCTCGTAGAATGCCTTGTGTGGCACGATGATGGAAATTATGGCGATTTAATTGAATTAAAGAAGGAATTAATAAGTGAATGATTAATTAATATTATATTGTTAATTAATTATTATTATGAGTAAAAGCATATTAACGAGTAAATAATTAATTAATATAATAGATTAGTATTAATTTAATTAAATGCTATATACAATAATATGTAATGATTAACTACATGTTATGGTACCTAAATCTATTTAGTATACAATAAAGTGTGACACTTCAACGTGATTATATAATATATAAAACTATATAGAAAAATTAAATGAATTATATAAGTTGCATAAATGATGCTTATGTGACAATATATCATGCGTGGTACATTAATGTGTACTTTATGAAGAATATGAAATTAAATTATATAAATAATTATTATTTAATAATTATTTCAATAATTAAGCATAATTGAAATAATAAAGTTTATAATAATGTGAAGTGATAATACTCAACAAAATCATATTTCGGTATTATCAAATGTACATGAAATATATAATGATATATATACATGTATCCCCAATTTGCTACAATGTAATAGTAATTACTCACTAAAGCTATATTGTAAATTAAAGAAGAAATAAACCTAGGTACGCAAATATACATTTGTGTAGGAATAATGTGTGTAATTACATTTAAACCTAATTATGTGGTATTTCATTTTGCCAAATTGCTGAGAATTGGACTTGTCCCTAATGAGTGTCCGATTCTTCTCTTTCACGTGTATGGCAATGGCCTAGCCTATCCCTCAATTTCTTGATAGCTTAAATCAAATGATGGCAAAAGGGAGTAGGTTGATGTGGTGGGTGACAACTATTCCACCAGACATTGGTTGTCCATCATCTTCTTCTTCCTCTTCTTGGTTTGATTCATGGTGTAAAGGCTTGGCATGGTTAATCAATTCTCTATAAATGGCAAGCTTCCCTTTGATGAGTGGGATTTATACCCGCAAATCGGATACTTTATGGCTTAAATAGTTGCCTGATCTTCGTAGTTTTTATTTAGTTTATTATGTTTATAGTATTTTTATGCTTAATCAATGTATTGCAGGCTTTACAGGAATTTTCTAGCTTTCAGGGGACAAAACGGAGAATTTTCATACACTGGCGCCGCAGCGCCAATGCCTAGTCTCATTCTCGTGCCGCGGCGCCGCCCCTGGTCCTTTCTGATGTCATCCTGGCGTTGCAGCGCCACAATTCCTTTATGGGCTTGCGCTGCAGCGCGACCTCCGGTCTTTTGATTTTAATATGGCGCCGCAGCGCCACTTATAAGCTGATTGCCCGCGCCGCAGCGCGATCTCCGGTGCCCAGACAGAAAAGGCTTGCTTTTGACCTAGAAAAAAGAGAAAAACAGATATATAGACACAGAGGGAGCCTCTGCCAAAAAGAGGAAAGCGAGAAGAGGGAGGAGAGAAAGAAGACTGGGATAGAATCGGTTAGCTTAGCTTAGGATAGATTAGATCTCTTTTGTACTTTCTCTCTATAGTTATTGGGTAATGTTTGTAAATATAGATTAGGTAGATTAGGGTAATGTTTGGGTTTTCCTTGGAGCAACAAGAGCAGTGAGCTACACGGATTGGAGAGCTTGAAAGGAGCGAAATGCTTGGAGACTGAAGAGCCTTGACAGAGTTTATTCTTGTCCATTCATTTCCTCTATTTTTGTAATCCATAAATGTTGTCTTTATTGCTACTTATATTTTGTTCAATAGCTATGAACTAAGTATTGGCTCTAAGGTTATAATGGAACCCTTTGTTAGTTAAATTGATTGTCTTCTCTCTTTGGTTGGCACCATATGGTTTGGTTTAATATATTCATGCTTAACGATTCTCACTAAGACATTAGTGATGATTTTGGTAATCTATATGATATCGAAAGAAGAATTATAGATTTACACCTAAATATATTGGCATGTGATTATGGGTTTCGACTTCATAAGTTGTGCGTAGAATAGACATATATCTGTGTGCCACGTGTGACCTAATTGAGAACTTATGCTTAAATCCTTGTTAGGTTAATTCGCATAGACATGTGTAGGATTATCACTTAGTTTGGATGTTCTTTTCTGTTCTATTCCCTTTCGGGTGGATCCGGAGAGGATATGTTTGTGCATACCTCGACAGAGGTGTATGAGCACCTGTGTGTTCTCGGTCGACAAACTGTCGTGACCATTAAGACCAAAGAGAGAAGGGTAGGAAGTTTGATGAAGCATAGCACGCCAGGTGTTCGACAGAATGCCTGTGTGGGGTAAAGTTATAACCTTAGCTTGTAATTCCTTCGATTACCATTCGTTATCCGTTTACTTGCTTTAATAATTAGTTATAACTAGTTTAACCGCACTCCTATTAGTTTACTGTTCGAATAAGACTAAAGCGATACAAAGTTGGTATTTGGTAAATATTAGTGATAGTTCCTCGTGGGTACGACACTTTTCTTATCACTGTATTACTTGTTAGACCGCGTATACTTGCGCGTGTTTAGTGATCGGTTTTCCGACCAACAAGTTTTTGGCGCCGTTGCCGGGGAACTATTATTCTAATATTGTCCAATATTGATTTAAATCAATTTAGTCTTAATTTGAACGTGTTTATATTTCTTTTATTTGTTTGATCTTCCTTTGTGTTTTTAAGTTTACAGGTTATGGACGATCAATGTTATCAATGGCCTTATGAGAGGACTACACAACCAAACTCGGAAGGACTCGAGAAATTGCGAGCTCAAATTGCAAATGTCTTGAGGTTTTCTGATAATCTTGAATGTGAGTCCACTCAGACTGCCTACTGTCAGGAATAAGCTGACATTGAACAGATTTCCTATCATCCAAACTGTCAGGGTTATCCAAACTCTTGGGACTATAGTCAAGAGCAATATCATGATCCGAATTACTCCTATCCGAATCAATTTGAATGTCCATCTCCTCCGCAGTATAAGGTGACATTCCAACCCAATGAGAGCTTTTCGGCAGACTTAATAGAAGAGAAAAGGCTTAAAGAGCTCCTCACCAACTTTATAGAAAGAAATGAGGTTCGAATGGCATGCCAAGACGTCGCATTGCAAAGCCTCAAAAATCAATTGGGACAACTCGTCAATGCCATCATAAATCTATCGCAGGGCAATCTACCGGTCATAACCGATCTCAACGATGAAGCAGTAGAGCATTGCACGGTGGATACGCAAGGAGAAGGCGGTGAGTCTCACAAAGTTGTTGAGGGAGATGTCAAGGTGCAAATCGTCCAACCGGTGGAGTCTGAAGTTGGAGAAAAGATGATAAAGAGTGGTTGTATTGTCAAGACTAATCAACAACCGGAAACCACGCTCACGATTGTGGAAACCCTGGAGGGCCCGCTAGTGCACAAAGAACGCTTTCAACTTGATGAAAAAGGCGAATTAGTGGATAATTCCAGTGGTGAAAGATTCTTCGTACCAATGGGTGAAGAAAACGAGGATGATCAATCATCCATGTCCGCCACAAATTTTAAGGAATTGACAAATAGGCGGCATGAAATGGTCAATTTTGCTTATGAGCCGGATTGAGCGGCATCGGTATAGTCAAGCCGACGACTTTAAAACAAGCGCTTGGTGGGGAGGCAACCCCATCTCAGTATCAATTTTCTATGTTTTCTTTACTTATGTCTAGTTTATATTGTGTCTTTTCTTTTTACCATGTAAACATCGTTGCCAATGCGTATGCTTTTGTGATTATAGCAGGCAGCATGTTATTTAGTATGTTGCTAGTGTATATCTTAGTTAGAATTTAGTATATAGCATGTTGTTTACTTATCATGATATCTGTGTAATATATGCTGTCTAATACATGGTTTTTGTGCAGAAAAACTCAGATACAAGGCTAGCGCCGCAGCGCCAGCATATGCCCTGAACTTCGCGCCGCAGCGCCATGCTAAAAATGTAAATTTCCTATCCTAGCGCCGCAGCGCCCAGGAACAAAAGGGGACTCGCGCCGCAGCGCCAAAATCAGACAAAGCTACTGCCAAGTCGCGCCGCGGCGCCAATCAATGAAGGAATTCTCACGCCGCAGCGCCGGTAGCGAATTTTGGTTTTTAAAAAGCAACTGAAGCCAGCAGTTGTGCCCATTACCTCCCATTTCTCTCGACCCATATCGGCAGTACAAGCAACCCAACCGTCACTTTTCTCCACAGAACCCCCACCCTCTGCATAACACAGTCGACTCACACAAAATCATACCAACCTCAAGTCAAGCGAGAATCCAAAAGAAGATCAGCAGCAAACTAGGGTTTTTCCCCCTTTAAGGTATTTTATTTGGATTTCAACCAGTCACTAAGATATATTGATAGAATTGTTGGGTTGGTGCTTTGTTGGTGTTTTTCTTGTTGTGTGATTTGGGTGATTTCCACTAACGAAAATCGGGAAAGAGCACTGTCAAGCAAGGGCTGTCCAAGTGGATTTTCAGAATGCACACAAGGTGTTTGATAATTTGCCTAATAGAGAAATTTGACGGATTTGGCTTACAATTAGTGGGTTTTATTGGGGATTTGCTTCCTATTTCTTTAAGGGTTGTTTCTATAGAGAGTGGCATTGCTTAGGTACTGTTTTTGTCCACACCAGCTGCAAATTCTGACATGGCTTCAAAAAGGCAACGCCTGAGTGTCGGTGGTTCCTCGTCTGCAGCACCAACGGCATGGGACAATACCAAATTTGTTAACGAAGAGGCATGGAAACGATACAAAAGCTCCTTTGCCTCACGAAATTTGATTCCTGAACGGGGTTTGAGGCCTGACAAAACAAAGGATGGCGAGTTGTTAGCAATGATTGCGGGTCGCCAGTGGGTGCACTTCACAAAACCTCCTGAGTCGGCCATTGTATCTGTAGTTAGAGAGTTCTATGCAAATGCTAGTCCCGAAGGTCCTGCTGTTGTTCAAGTTAGGGGGCGGTCAGTGGCGTTTGGAAGCCAAGCCATCAATGCACTGTTCGCGACGCCCGGTTTCGAGGGTAAGGACTATATGGAGCAGGGACTCCGCAGCTATGACCTCGAGGATATTGTTAGGAGGCTCTGCAAGCCCGGGACTACATGGAAGACAAATGACTTCACGGGTGAGAGGACCAGTTTCCCGCATGCTGCACTCAGTCGGTATGGGAAGGCATGGTTCAGCTTTATTTGTGCCAACATGATCCCGACTCGTCACCTGAGCAACGTAACTAAGGATAGAGCGATCCTATTATTTGCCATTGTCACGGGTCTAAACGTGGACATCGGAGTTCTCATCCATGAGTCCATCATAAAGGCAATCAAGAGCAATATCTCTACGGGACTTCCACATCCATCCTTGATCACTTGACTGTGCAAGAGGGCAGGTATCCATTGGGGGCCAGAAGAGATAGCTTTGCCGCCCATGTCAGTCATTGACCATCAGACCATCTCACGCTTCGATGTGTGGGACGGGGCTATTTCTCATGTTAGAGGCGAAGGATTCGGGCCACCTACTGAGCCACCTCCTACAGCAGAGCCTTCGCAGCCACCAGACGCAGGCCCAGCTTCACAGGGGCTACTGAAAGAAATCATGGCATCCCTCACTCTGCTACATCAGAACCAGGATGCTAATGCTCAGAGGCAGCAGAGGCACATAGCAGCGGTGGCCTTGAGGCAAGACATAGCGATGCAATATCAGGCTGAGCTGGTCAACACGATGCAGAGCATATACACCGTGTATAGTGGTGAGGATTCTGAGTTTACGCCATTCCAGTTCCCAGAGCCTCCTGTCTTCCCACCATACCCTCCACCATCACCGCCCGCTGAAGCTGACGAGGACGCTGCTGCTGCCGAGTGACCAGACTTCAGGGAAGCCTTCTTGGTTAGAGTGATATATGTTTAGCAATGAGGGCATTACTCACCTTAAGTTTGGGGGTGTTATGGTTTATTATCTGTTTTATTTCTGTCTATTGCCATGATAGGTTGCAATTTTAGTACTTTGCTTAGGTTTTTATCAGGATTGTAGTGCAGTCGTTTTGAACTGCGGTATTATGTTTTGGGTTTATTATGATGGATGCCATGAACGGTTTGTGGTTATTTATTAACGCTTTGGTTATTATTAGCATGTTTGTGGTTTTTAGCCATATTTTTGGGGCTTTTACAGATTTATATGCTTGTGCCATGTTAATGGCTTTATTACCCTATTTTGAGCTGCTTTTATGCAAGGGTGGTATATTTTTCACTAATTTTTTGATTGTGGATAATGACAAGCGTCATGTAATTATGCTTATCTCTTAGAGTCGTGTCAAGCATGTATGAGCTAGGGGTTGTTTAATCGATAAGTTGAGACTGTTATTGATCCGTCCTTTTTAGCAAGCACCGACCGACTGGGTTAACTAGTTATTTTTCGAATTTAGTTCGCCTATTTATTGCTTTGGGAGTATGTTCACTCTTATAAACTTTCATTGTTACAAGGTAATAAAAGACTTCGACGCATATACAGTTTTGGATCTTGGATTCTGGCATGTTGTAAAAAAAAAAAAAAAAAAAAAAATTTGAAAAGAAGATTGAATATCGAAAGTCTTGCGGTGGGTCGAGATGGAGCGTAAAACGCACTCATCCATAAACGCAGGACCGATGTTGAGATGGAGCATAAAATGCACTCGCCAAATAATCTTCAGATTTCGTAAAGTCTAATTTGGCTTATGTTGATTACGTGGCCTTTGCTGCTCGAGTTATTAGATTCATAGGGGTGTTCCATGCCTAGTGCCCTAAAGCCGTCTGGCTTGGGAGTCACTGATCAAAAGCTCATTAATGGGTAGCTCTGATTAGCCTAAGGTAATTAAGTACTGTCCGAGTCAGATTTTACTTTCTTTATGCTAGAATCTTTTGATCCTTGTCTGCAATTGCGTCTTATTCTTAATGCTTGTTGAATGTTTAAGTTACGGAGTGTGCATATGGGTATTAACAATCGACTGTGCGAACTTATTTGAGCAATGATTAGTTAGGATGGTTGGTCCCCGCACACACACGTAGAATGGATCGAATACAGTCTTATGCTTGAAGCTGAATGAACTCTTACTTATATCTGTGTTTGCCCTGTTCTTTGGCAGTAGCCATGATCGAGCTTAGAAGCCATGATGCTTGTATACAGTGATATTTTTATTTCGCGTGTGTTTTCTATTGTGAGTTTGTGTTAGATAGTTTGCTCGAGGACAAGCAAAGACTTAAGTTTGGGGGTATTTGATGAGTGGGATTTATACCCGTAAATCGGATACTTTATGGCTTAAATAGTTGCCTGATCTTCGTAGTTTTTATTTAGTTTATTATGTTTATAGTATTTTTATGCTTAATCGATGTATTGCAGGCTTTACAGGAATTTTCTAGCTTTCAGGGGACAAAACGGAGAATTTTCATATACTGGCGCCGCAGCGCTAATGCCTAGTCTCATTCTCGCGCCGCGGCGCCGCCCCTGGTCCTTGCTGATGTCATCCTGGCACTGCAGCGCCATAGTTCCTTTATGGGCTCGCGCTGCAGCGCGACCTCCGGTCTTTTGATTTTAATATGGCGCCGCAGTGCCACTTATAAGCTGATTGCCCGCGCCGCAGCGCGACCTCCGGTGCCCAGACAGAAAAGGCTTGCTTTTGACCTAGAAAAAGGAGAAAAACAGATATATAGACACAGAGGGAGCCTCTGCCAAAAAGAGGAGAGCGAGAAGAGGGAGGAGAGAAAGAAGACTGGGATAGAATCGGTTAGCTTAGCTTAGGATAGATTAGATCTCTTTTGTACTTTCTCTCTCTAGTTATTGGGTAATGTTTGTAAATATAGATTAGGTAGATTAGGGTAAAGTTTGGGTTTTCCTTGGAGCAACAAGAGCAGTGAGCTACACGGATTGGAGAGCTTGAAAGGAGCGAAATGCTTGGAGACTGAAGAGCCTTGACAGAGTTTATTCTTGTCCATTCATTTCCTCTATTTTTGTAATCCATAAATGTTGTCTTTATTGCTACTTATATTTTGTTCAATAGCTATGAACTAAGTATTGGCTCTAAGGTTATAATGGAACCCTTTGTTAGTTAAATTGATTGTCTTCTCTCTTTGGTTGGCACCATATGGTTTGGTTTAATATATTCATGCTTAACGATTCTCACTAAGACATTAGTGATGATTTTGGTAATCTATATGATATCGAAAGAAGAATTGTAGATTTACACCTAAATATATTGGCATGTGATTATGGGTTTCGACTGCATAAGTTGTGCGTAGAATAGACATATATCTGTGTGCCACGTGTGACCTAATTGAGAACTTATGCTTAAATCCTTGTTAGGTTAATTCGCATAGACATGTGTAGGATTATCACTTAGTTTGGATGTTCTTTTCTGTTCTATTCCCTTTCGGGTGGATCTGGAGAGGATATGTTTGTGCATACCTCGACAGAGGTGTATGAGCACCTGTGTGTTCTCGGTCGACAAACTGTCGTGACCAATAAGACCAAAGAGAGAAGGGTAGGAAGTTTGATGAAGCATAGCATGCCAGGTGTTCGACAGAATGCCTGTGTGGGGTAAAGTTATAACCTTAGCTTGTAATTCCTTCGATTACCATTCGTTATCCGTTTACTTGCTTTAATAATTAGTTATAACTAGTTTAACCGCACTCCTATTAGTTACTGTTCGAATAAGACTAAAGCGATACAAAGTTGGTATTTGGTAAATATTAGTGATAGTTCCTCGTGGGTACGACACTTTTCTTATCACTGTATTACTTGTTAGACCGTGTATACTTGCGCGTGTTTAGTGATCGGTTTTCCGACCAACACTCTTCTCATTTCATTTTGCTAAATTGTTTGTTAAGTGTTATTGAGAGAGTAAGGATATTGAATTGAGAGTATAATCTAAAAATTGAATGCAAGCCTTGTTCAATTCAAAGCTTAAGAAGTATAAATCTTACATTGTGTTCTTAGTTTTGAGTTCAATGATTCATAGAAATTTGTATGATTTAGTTGAAATTGGTTATATGAGATGGTGTTAGCATGTTAGTATAGTCTATATACATGTTAAAGATGTAATGTGATTGTTAGCAAGCATGATTCCTGAATGATTATGGAACTTGGCTAAAGCTCTGCTGTTGCAGAAAAACTTCCTGTCTGGAAATGGAGTGATGCGGTTGCGCCATTCCCTAGTGCAAATACGGCGCGGCCGCACCGATTTGCAAAAGAGGAATCTCATTTTTGTGGTTTCTGAGATATTGAGCATACTAGTTTAACTCAATTAAGCCTATATAAGTTCCTGACATGCTAGTATAGGTGGCCTTACATGTTATCACCCACCTTAGCTTGGTTTCTAAAGGAAACTTAGAGTTTTCAAACACAAAATTGACGAACTAAGTACACTTTGAGTTCTGAACTTGTAAGCATGCTTATGTGGTCTAGTTATGTGTGTACATGAGCATGATATATAGTATGTGGAGTTAATTTGCATGATTGGTTGGTTTGACATGAGATTTTCAAAGAAAACTTAAGAGTTTGGAAAACTAATGTGGTTGATAACTACCTTATGTACATTTTGAAATTTGTAACTACCAAGATAGGATTTGTTATGCCTCTAGACATGATTGACATGTATACCTAACTAGCTATGTACGTAGCAAACTAGTTGAGCATGGTTCTAATGAGTTTTAAAGAAGTAAAACTATATAACTTGAAATACATGACTAGGGTGACTTGAGCATGCATAATTAAGGCTTATTGACCTCATTGCATAGGTATAATGACAAAATGTGAGAAACTTTGCTAATTGAACAGGTTAAGCTTGTTAAGTGAAAGTGATAACAAACTATATTAAAGGAAAGATGTAAGATCGAACCTAATCATAAACCACATGACATATATGTTCTACATGTGTCATCATCAATGTATGTGGGTGAGCGATCTAGGCCATGCAAACTAAAATTCAGTTCTGGTTTGAACTAGGAGAAGCGCGGCCGCGCCACTCCCTAGTTCAAACCAAGCGCGATTGTGCCACCCTGCAATGTAATCTGACCATATTGTGGTAATCTGAAATTTCATGCATGTTGGATATATTGTTATAGAACTGCAATACATGTTAGTAAAGTATGGATTAGCATGATGACGATAGTAGATCCTATATTGACAAGTTTTATACAACTTTTAAAACGCTAAGTCAGACAATGATTACGAGTTATGTTAATTGATTAGTATCTTACAACCCGATTTTTGTGCTATGTGTGTGTAAAGTATGTAATGACATACATATAGGATTGTACAACTAAGTTAAACTCTTATGCATGTGTTTAACTTACATAACAAGTATATGTATTCAATGTACGTAACTAATGAACATCTTATATACGTAACTATGTTATAATTGTGACACCCCCAAATTCGTGTACTTTAATTCCACGTGATTTGGTGTTCACTGTACGAATATCATCTATCTATCTATCCATAATAAATGCAAACCATGCAATAGATAGAAATAAATCCTCCCCTTATAGGGTTATAACATCTGAATAATAAATACAATCTTAATCCAAGGTTTTACTAACCTTAAACATCTGTGTAGAACATAAATAATAAATAAGTCTTAAACACCTTTAACATAAGTCTTAAACAATGATATATCAAATAAACAACAAGTCTTCATTACTTGTTGACCTTGCCCTTGCCTTTGCTAGAAGAAGGCTCGTCGGACCTTTCGTTCTTAACTGCAATGTTATTATCACGCAAGAGTGAGCACGATTGCCCACAAGTATAATAATATAACAACAATATAATAACATGCGAGTGAATCAAGGACTTCTGAATAAGAAAAACTCGACTTTTAAATCAAGAATGAATAACAAAAATCAAAAGAACATCTGAGGGTCATAAGACCTCGAACTATGTCCTAGGTTGTAAAGTGTTTATACTTTAAACCTTTAACAGTCATAAGACTATGGACTCTACTTCTCGTACTTAGGGGGATCAGCCCTTAGTACCATACTGTGCACAATATCTCAACGCTAAAGCGTAAATAATCCCCTATACAGGGTTGTTTATCTTAGTTTGACATCAGAGTCCACATCAAAAGAAGTTTGGTTTGGATAAGCTCAATAATAGTTCTGGAATTTAGAACGTTCATCAACTATGGACTAGTCGAATCAATAAGGGTTCGCTAGTCTTACAAGGTTCAATTATAAAGCGATAATCAATTCGAATAATAAATCTTAAGAGTATACAATTGGATAAGTGTTGTATAACTTAAGTAAGACTTTAAAAGAATCATAATATCTTATATAAAATCTTGAACTTGAATAATTAAGTGCAAGAACTTACTCGATATAGAATACAAGTCTGAGACTTGGTCAATGAATAATTTAGAATTTAAGAAACTTGCTCAATGTAAAAGTAACGTTTAGAAACTTGCTCAATTTAAAGGTTCGAGTTTAGGAAACTTGCTCAATTTAAAGGTTTGAGTTTAGGAAACTTGCCTAATCGTAAATGAGTTAGGGTAAGGAAACTTGCCTCTTGCACAAGATACAAATTATAATTCACATCCTTTAATTAGTCCTACATAACCATCCATTCACAATATCAATTAATCATAAGTTCGATATACTTATCGAATCACACATCGGTCTTTGAACACGTTATTAGACTTTACAAATAACGATTTAAGTCATGTAATTAACTTATTAATTACTCACATAATATAAGTTATTAACATCTTATTATATGCTTAGCATGTCTTCGTGTTCATAACATTAGGTTTTAAAACACATCTTTGAAAACTTGAACACTTAGAAAAATTTCTGAAATTCTGCAAGTAGGCGCGCTCGCGCTCCAATTGTTCTTTGGAGCGGCGTAGGCGCGCTACACGGCGCGGGCGTGCTCCTAGTGTGACTTGAAGCGGCGCGGCCGCGCTGCGACGCAGACTCAATTTATGCTGTTCGCGAAGAACACACAGAACAGCCCAATAAATCCCAAATTAAACTAACACGATGAATTTTAATGCTACCCATGAAGTATAGACTTCACAGAAATATCACACAATGCTTTAGCATGATTCCAATACTTTAGATCACATAATTACACCAATTAAAGTATTTGAATTCACTATTTTCAATATTTTGTGAAACTTTGAGAAAAGACATGAATTTCAACGTTACAGGCTCGTTAATACACTGAATCCGTTCGTTGAAATTCCGTTTTGTTTATTTAAACATGTATAATTATATTCAATCATCAATTTTAATTCAAACAAATGATTAAAGCATTTAATTTACCCATATGGGTTATTCATACAATATTTATACTCCGTAATCCATGAAATCCCAATTTAATCAAAATTTCATGGTATGATCACTGTAAATTCATGTATACATGATACATAACATGTTATTCACATATATTAACACATATAAGATCACATCTTAAGTTAATTATCAAAAATAGTTCTTAACAGAGGATTTCAAAAACACGTTAATGAAAACTCTATAACTTTTCAAAACTCTAATTAACACATAATTACATGAATTTAATCATTGTAATTCATGTATACATGATATATAACATGTTACTAACGTATACTAACATATATATAGTCATATCATGCATTAATCAACAAACTAGTATTTTATAGAAAACTTCAAAGTACGTTAATGGAAAATTTTGAAAATCTGAAATTTGAAAACTCAAGAGGAGGGATTACCCTTGCTAGTTTGTGAATATGATGCAACTTTAATTCTTCAATCTCTTCTCTAATCAATTCTTCTCTCAATTTTCTCTCCTTTTCTCTCTAAGTTCTCTGATGTTTGTAATATGAAATAGTATAGTATAATAGTGTACGTATATGTTATATATGTTATATGTATACAATTGACAAATAAATGGTCAGTTATTCCCATAATGGGTTAACTGCACCAACCTCCCTTAGGGACATGTTTGTTTGCCCTTTATTTCCTCTTTTCCATTTATTTTAATTAACTACTTTATAGTATAGTTTCATGTCACACTTTTAATTAATTAAATAATCTTATTTAAATAAATTAAATAAAATATCATAAATTTACATTAAATCACATTATCACATAATTAAAATCCTCAATTATTAATTATGTAAAATCTTTAAATCTCTAATTAATTATTAAATTAATTAGAATAATATTATGCTTATTTAAATAATTCATTTAATCAAATAAACTCAATTAAATATATACCTGAATTATAAAAATTCTTCACATTAATTTAATCCATGTAGTACATATAATTAAATTAATCTACCACAAATTCATCACATAATTATTTAATTCAATAATTAAATCATCAAAAAATATTTATTTAATTCAATAAATATTCAAATTAACTTACAAAATCTCGTTCATCATTCGTAAAGTGTTGATAAGCTAGACATTGATAAACTACGCATAAGGTAAGTATCTAAACCTTATCTATTTTGTGCAAGTTTCCTAACTTCATGATTGTATAATTGAATGCAAGTACTCGGACCCTACTCTTTATTGAGCACTACTTAAGCTTGTACTATTATTGATCGTACGAGTAAACAATTGATAGTATGATTTATGTTTTATGACTTAATGCTTCATAGCTTAAGGTGAAGTCTGTTTATATTTTTCGAACTTTAATTTCGAGTATTGAACTTATATTTGTTCTTATATATGTTGAAATAGTGATCTATGCCATTTGATTCGGCTAGAAGTATATCATGAATTTGCAAGCGATCCAAACCAATTGATTGGTGCGGAATCTTATAATTGACTGAGATGAACAACTCTCATTGAAGGGGAAATTTTATATTTGTCAGGAGACCGACGTGCGCACATGAGTACGATTAAATGCTATGCATAACGTAGGGTACTTTAGGGTGATTACCTGTTGTACTTGTTTTGTTGGATTTTCAATATATTACTGTTAATTCTAGTAAGAGTTCATGGTCTTTAGTGATTGCTCAACGTTCATTATTATTGAACTTTGAAAAGTTTAAACCTTGAATTCTGTTGATATCTTTCTATCTTTAGATACTGTTATTGAAAACTATTGATACTTTTTGTTATTCTTGAACTATCATTTATTTTTGAACCCTTGGGATTTGAAGTCTATAATATTCACCCTTATTGCTATATTACTTGCTGAGCAAACTTGTTGCCCAATCTTGTTTTCCTTAAAAACATTTTAGTTAAGGCAGAGCAAGGCGGACCCTCGAGCACTAATAAGGGCAAGGGCAAGGCTACGGAGTAGCTTGTATTTACTTAAGAACTATTATGATAGGTGTAATAAGATTATATCATATTATGTATTAGTTAAGTTATATTTAAGCTATGTATGAGATGTTTAAGTTACGAGACCTTGTGACATGAATGATTATATTAAATAACTGTAATTTATTCTATTATTTCCATTCCATGAGATGTTATTGAGTCATTAGATTATAGAACGCGACGAACCGAATTCAAGACACGAGTTGTCCGAATTTGGGGGCGTCATAGTTGGGCCCTCATGGGTTGCCCCAACCCCTTTACCCACCCGTTGACCCATCGGTTCAACCCAGGAGTTCGGTTCTTGGTTCGGGCTTAGAATTAATTTATATCAGGCCTAACTTTGGGGTTGATTTAATTATTACCTAGGCCTTGATATATGTTGGCTTGTTTCGGTGTTAACAAAACAGCCACGTTCACGTAAGTGCACGCGGTCCACAAGTAATATACGGTAAGTTAAGCATCGATCCCACGGAGAAAAGTAATTATTTTTAATCTAACATGCAACAACTTTGTAATTATTTTTATTTGCTTAAACGAGAGATTAAGAGGTGAATTATCCAATAATAATAATTATCAACTAAAAAAAACTAACTAACAAGTAACTGATTCAGAATAAGAAAGATATGAGATTTTAATTTCACTTAATGCATCATTCAAATTATACACCTATTGTTAAGCCTAATTGATTAATTTGTATTGCTAGTGGAGAGCACAAAGGTAAAACATGGCTATCTCTCGATACACCATGCTCATATAACATATAATCCACAAAAGATAGAATATATGTAAACATCCAATATTACTTAACCTACTATATGTCTATGTGACTTAAAAGTAATATGGATTTAAGCTCAAGCCCCCTAAATTGACTACATGCATTAATACGGTATATGTCTATCCAGATTACGAATCATAAAATCTATCACATGTACAAATCATGAACACATGCTAATATGGCCAAATCTGAACTTGCAATTCATTTTCCAATTTCATACAAGTTAATATGGTAGATGGTGATCAAGCATTTAAACAAGTAAAGCAAACCATATTAGGCAATCCATGCATAAACAATCACGTTCAACAACGAGGCATAACAATCTGAACTAAGCAAAAATTCCATTAGAATCCCATAATAGAGATTAGTTCATCACTAAAGCAATAACCATTATGGGAATCTGTTCAAGCATTGAGATTATAATATGAAAACAAAGAGAATCAAGAGAATAAGAAAGTGCAAATATGATATTTCTTCGTCTAAAATAAACCTTCATGCTGAATCCAAAATCCCCAAATCAACCAATTCAAAACAAAATCTAAGAATGGAGACAAGAGAAAAGCCAAAAAATAGTAGAAAAGCCATGAACTCTCTGTGTCTCTCTCTAAACCCTAGAATAGTAAAAATAATGAATAAAGCATAAGTCTATAACATCCAATTACACCCTTTAAAGGAAAAACACGTTACAAGATTTTTAATTGAAAAGTCAACACTTGTAAATTAATGACTGGCGCGGCCGCGCCACCCTGTAGGAAAAAATGGGGCGCGGGCGCACTGCTGCTGGTCGACTCCTTCTTCTGGCGCGGGGCGCGCCATATTCAATCTCTTCAGGGGCGCAGCCGCGCTGCATGAAATTCCTGCATAATGTTTTCTTGCTCCTGCTGGTGCACTTTTGGTCCTTTAGCAGCTACTGCTAGCTTCAAGCTTCTTCTTCTTTTCATTTCCATGTCACTTCCACTTGCAATACTCACTTTTCACCTACCGATTCCATCTTCATTTCACCACAATCGAGCCATCATACCATTCTCATGCCATTTTCATGCCACAATGCACACAATAGAGTTTCCTTCATGCAAACTACAAAATAAAGATAAAATACATAAAAAGTAACTAAAACATTTGAGATTAAGCTCTAGTTATAGCAAGTTGGTAGCCTATAAGTAGGTATAAAACCTACTTATCAATATAATTCATCATTGGGCCTCATTCATTGGTTCAATTGGGCTTAACAATTGTCTATGTCCAATAGCTAAAGTCCATTAAGACTTATTCGTATTCTTATTGTATAATTCTTGTATTCTCCTTGTATATACTTCATATGATATTCGTATTATACGTCGTATTAATTTTTATATTATACTCATATAATAACTAGTATTATACTCATATTCCTCACGTATAATAATCATTTTTATTAAACTTAAGCTTTCTTTTCTTAGATTTCACTTTTCCTAACCCTTAGGGTTTTAAGTCCTCAGGCAAAAACTTCATTTGCCATAACTGAAGTATTATTGGATATTCCATCTCGTCTCAGAATTCTATCATTACACATTTCTCGAAAATTCAAAAATAATTCCCGACCAGATATGGATGAATAGTGACTTTACAAAAATTTCTTGAAAAACTTTTATTTTCGTCTTAGAAATTCAAATCATTTAATTCTAGCTCACAGTTAATATCCTAACCACATTCACACATTATAGGTCATAGAATGACCTTTAAACAGCTTACTCCCTTAAATAAACATATAATTTTCATTTAATTCATATAATCAAATAAAAATTTAATTCACATAATAATCCAAATTTATCAGGCATTACATTCCTCATAGTTTTGGCAATTGACTTTAACACACACTGAGGTAAAAATAGCGGATTACGCTTAGGTAGGACATCAGTACAATCTGATGTTGATCCCTGCACTTTCCCCATAATTCCATGGGACTCCTTTCAGATTAATTATGGGGTATTTGGGAAGGAATGGTAACAGAAATGGTTCTGATGCGTCTATCTTCGTAGGATTCTTTCCTTTTTTATCCCCCATTCCTTGAATTATCAAAGGCACTGTGTCTTTCTCATAGGAAATAACTGCCACGATTTCTTTCAAACTCCGTGTCCCAGGAGGAAATATCTCCGCTTCTTTAGGCGAGGTATTTCCAATGTTTACCATTTACAGATCACCGTTCTCAATTAGATTCTTGATTAAGTGACGAAGTGCCCAACGACCTTCTGTGTCATGACTAAGGGTGTTGGAATGGTATTGACATATCTTATTAGCATCGAACCTCCTTGATCGGGGGTCCATTGGGGGTAAGAGTTCTGTGATATTTCCTTCATTGATCAACATCTGTAGAATTTCCTCCCTAGATTAGTTCAAAGAAGTGAACTTTCTTATAGCCGCAAATTCTCTATGAGCCTAGAATCTTTCTTCCGTTGCAACCTTATATGCCCACGTTTCATAATCTTGGAATCGATAATGATCCTTCCTTGCAATTGGTAGGATTTTAGGTGGAGGATTATTTGTTTGCCTTTGGTTGCTCTGGCTTATAAACTGTCAAGTTACTTGGTGCTGATATACCATTAATTATGCCAATTGATCAATCTAATCCTTGTTGGATTTTATTTCCTGCTCAATTGAAAATCATCCCTCTGAATAACCCTGCATAACAGAGTCAACTTCATTTGATTGAGATGACTCTCCGATCTTCTTGAGGTGTTTGGAATCTTCTTCATTCCCCTTACTGATCATATTAACTCTTTCTTCATTATGCTGAGGTAGAGGATTATCCTAGATATGTGATTGTTCTGGTGTTGTCACCACAATCTCACCACTATTTATCATGTCTTGGATTTTATGTTTCAGAAACCAACATTCTTGGATATCATGGCCAAGGGACCCAAAATGGTAAGCACACTTTATGTCTGGGTTAAAGCTTCTCCCATTTGGAGTTGCAGGGGGAAGGATCTGAGTGATCTTCTTCTATGTTGTCAGAAGCTTCAGTATGTTCTCTAGGGAGTCCCCTAGGGATGTAAAGGATCTTTTGCATCTAACTTCTCTGGTTTTCTGGGTAGAAGGACTTGGAGGCTTTATAGATGTTTGAAAAGGGGAAAAATTATTTGGCTTTTAAATGGGCGGGTTTTGACTGCCTCTTCAAGTTTGACCCTGAAGTATTAAGGATACATCTTCTTCCTTTTTCTTGTGGGTTCTTCTAGAGATATTTTCGTAATTTCCTAGTCTGGATGTGTTCAACCACTACCTCCAAAGCCGTGAAGTCTTTGATCTTACCAAATTTTTAACCCCATTTCATCCATTTCTCCATGTTTGATCATTTCTGAGAATGATTTTCCTATTCTAGTTAGGACCCTCTCATAATAGGGAACTTCTTGTATGCCTATGAAAGCCATCACCATTTCAGTTTCTGTCATAGGTGGGCTGACTTGTGCTGCCATGCATCTCCATCTTTGGGTGTATTCCCAGAAAGACTCATTGTTCTGTTTTTTGACTTTGGTCACTTGATATCTATCTGGCACCATTTGTGACTAAAAATTGTATTAATTCAAAAAGGCATGAGCTAGCTCTTCCCAGTTGTGAATTTTGGCATTGTCAAGTTTGGCGTACCATGCTCGGGATTCTCCAGTCAGACTTTTCTAGAATAGTTGCATTCTCAACTTCTCGTCCTCTTCATAGGACTCGAGTTCTCCAATATACACCTTCAAATGGGTATAATAATCTCCTAACTCGTTGTACTTTTCAAAATTTGGGACTTGAAATTTGTCAAGATAACGAACATCGGGGAAGATGCATAGATCTGAGTAATTAAAACTTCCATATGTCCCAGTCCCTTTGATTGACCGGATGGTTTATTCCATTTGTTGGGCTTTCTTCTTAATATCACCAGTTTCTCGATCATTCTTGAGATTGGTGATTTTGGGGGTTTTGTTGCTTCCTTCACTGGAACGAGGTTCAGATATCTGAATTTCCACCTTTTTATCAGAACTTTGACTGCCCCCTTGCTCGGAGGACTCCGGTTGAGTTTGATGCTTTGGTTCTTGAGTGGTTTTGAGCTGTTCTTTTAACAAGATAGCCACTTCTGTTATCTGCTTTTTAAGTTCCTCGAATTCATCTCGGGACACTGGGATAGATTCACGTGATGTACTTTCAGCCATGTCTGAAGATGGGCTTTGTGCCTTTTTAGACTTTGATCTAGTAATAGCACCAATTTTGTCTACAAAAATAGTATGTAGTTTAGTTTTGATAAACGCTAACAGTATTCATGCTATGTAATGTGTTAGTTTTAGGGTTTTTTAATATTTTCCTGCAAAACAAAGGTAAGTTGTTTTGATGATAGGATAAGATGACAGATATGACGTTTAATATCTTGACATGATTTAATAATTTACATAGACTTGATATTTGACATTTAATATAGAATTGAAAGGGAAAGGCATGAAGAGACTTTCCTTTGCGTTTGGTTTTTCAGAGGCTGACCTATCTTAGGTAACTCTCGCGGGCTTTCCGGCATGAAGGTTCCCAGATCATTGCAATCTACTAGATGGGAAACTAATCCGATCTTTCAATTAGAGCGGATCTGAGTGGAGCCTTTCATGAGCCTTGCGGGATTATGTTTCTCCTGAGTCCAGTAATTAGCCACCGACGGGTTTGCCTTCTGGTGGAGGAATCGCACAACATACATTCATCGCACCTTACCGTATGCAATATGATGACATTATGCGAAGCACTAATATAAAGCAATGTAAATAAAGCATTCATTCACATATATTTAATGTAAAGAACACATTTATCACACACATGCAAATAAAAGGGAATTAAAAAGATTGAAATGCGGCTTAAGCCCTCTACTGTTCCCAGCGGAGTCGCCACGTATCGACGCCGGGAGAAAATTCTGTTTTCCTAAGTTTGTTCTTCTACCCTTTATTATTTCGCTAGGTTGATTTATTTGTTTAAAGGATGAGATTTTGGGAAAAGACCGACATAAATGTCGACGATTTTGAAAAGATTGATTTTATGATTGGCCAAATTAGACAGAGCCTCCAGTTGGTAAGAGTTAAAAAGGTTGTACCAACTAAACCAGATTTTGAAAGATTTTCGCAATATGACCTAATATTTAACTCCGTTTAATTGGTTTGAAACTCGAGATTCATAGAGTTCGGGGGCTTGCTTAAGCTAAAGGAAGGTGTTAGGCACCCCTCGACTTCCGTGAAACACGGTTACCGCTAATTTTTCATTCCCTAAGCATATGTTGAGTGTGTGTATGTGTGATTAAATATGTAAAAGTGCTTGAGTGCTTTATTTTGAAAGTAGTGACTTGCCTCTTTGGACCTATGTACAAAGGGTTTGATTTATAGAAAAGTTCATTTTTTTAGATAAAGCATATAAAAGTGAGGTTTTGAAATATGGTTTTCAAACCCTTTCGCCAAATAGGAATCGAGGCCCTTTGATACTTCCAATTTTATTCTAGAAGCGGCTTGATTTTATTTTATTGAGATGCGAAGCATCTTTGACAGTATTGAAACTATTATCTACAAGGGTCAGGCTCCTTGTGGGCACGGAAAAACCATCTAAGTAAGCTCGAGCACCCAAAAACCACTAATTTCACTATTTCGGGGCCTTAAATCCAAATACTATTTTAAGGCCCTAGATTACATGTAAAATGGATCGCAAGTTGACTATACAACTTAAACAAGTCCATCATGGGAATCGGATCTAGATCCGTTGATTGAATCATCGATCATGTGGCTCCTAGGCTCACATGATATAATTTAAAGCTTGCAATATGCATATCTGAACATAAAATATACACATAACTTTAAAACCTCGCTAAACAAGGGATTTATTGATCAAATTCTTGTACTCGAATAAAGGAACTTCCCGTTTCCTCTAGATACAGATCTAAGGCCACGTGGTTGCCAAATATTTACAAACTAAAAAGTTAACTAGATATATATAGATCCTAGCCAGTCTAGCTCAAAAGGTTCAAGTTTTACAACTTTTGAACCGATTACAAGCTAGATCTAGTTAGATCTAGGGTAAATCTAGTCAATACACTTTAAATACTGACTATTTACACAAATTAAATGGTGAAAAGCTAGATCTATGCAATACCAAGCAGGATATACGTATATATAGCCTATATATATATATATACTAGAGCAGTAAACAACCATAGATCTGAAGAGATCTTACAGTCTAGCGCGAGATCTGCAAGCGAACGGCTTTTTGAGCTTTAAAACTCGATTTCAACTGATTACAACTTGATATGTTGAAGTTTATATGTATATAAGTGTTTATTGTGACGAACGTGAATTTTGTACAATTATTTGAATATTTATTGAAATAAATAAATATTTCTTATGATTTAATTATTGAGTTAAATAATTAATTCATGAATTTGTGGTAGATTAATTTAATTATATGTGTTAGATTAATTAAATTAATGGGTAGGAATTTTATAGTTCAAAGTATATATTTAATTAAGTTTATTTGATTAATGAATTAATTAAATAAGCATAATGTTACTTTAATTAATTTAATAATTAATTAATGAATTGACATAATTAATAAATAAAAATATTAATTATGTGACAATGTGATTTAATGTAAAGTTATTATATTTTATTTAATTGATTTAAATAAAAATTAATTGAGTAATTAATAGTGTGACAATTAACTATATTATAAGCTAGTTAATTAAAATAAAGGGAAAAAGAAGAAAAGAAAAAAGCCAAACGAGGCCTTAATAGGAGTTGGTCAGTTAATATTGCAACGGATATAATTTATACGTATAATACCCATATCATATCAGACATTTCCTATTCTTATTGGAGTTAGAAAGAAATTATCAGAGAGAAGAAACATAGAGGGAAGATAGAGGGAATTGAGAGAAGAATTGATTAAGATTAGATTGAAGAATTAACATATATATTTTTCTACAAACTAGCAAGGGTAATTCCTTCTTCTTTAATTTTAGATTCATGTTCTTATATTTTTCATTTACGTAGTCTAAAAGTTCTCTGTGAAAAACTATGTTGAGAATTAAAGTATGACATGATTATATATATATATATATATATATGTTAGTATATGTTAATAACATATGATATATCATGTATACATGTATTACAGTGATTAAAATTACATAATTTGGCCTTAATTGGATTTTTGAAAAAGTTACAGAGTTTTTATACGTCTTTGTAAAAAAATTCTCTGTTAAGAATTGTTTTGGTAAATTAAGTATGATATGATCATATAAAGATTAGATATGATTAGTGTTGTGTGTTGAATCATGTATACATGATTTACACTGATCACACCATGTAATTTTGTTAAGAATTGGGTTTCTTGAAAAGACAGAGTATAAATGTTGTGTGTATAACCCATATGGGTTAAATTAATGCTTGAATCATAGGTTTGTATTAAAATTGACACATGAATATGAATGTATATTTTGAAACAAAGAAAATGGAATTGGAATGAGTGGATTCGGTGTAGTAACAAATTCGTAATGGTAGATTTCATATTTTTCATAAAAACTTTACAAATTTATGAAGAAGAGTGAAATTGATTGTTTTGATTTATGTAATTACATGATCTAAACTGGTAGAAACATGCTAGTAGTGATTTGTGATGTTCCTATGAAGTTTATACTTCATGGGTAACATTACAAATCAGTGTATTGGTGTAAAATTGGAGAAAATGGACGAGTTCTGTGTTCTTCGCGAGATTCTGGAAATTCGTAGCGGCGCGGCCACGCCGTGCCAAAGGGTTAATGCCGCGCGGCCGCTCCTGTCTGGAAAATTTAAAAAAAAATTCTAAGTATTAAATTTTGAGTAATGTGCTTTAAATCTAATAAACATGAAGACATGTTATATATATTGTTAACGCCTGATTTTGTACGCCTGACAAAATCACCCAAAAAGGTTGGCCAAAACAGCGCCAACGGTCCACGAAATATATCACATAAACATAAATAAAAGAAATATAAAGCATGAACACAAGAATTACGTGGAAACCCAATTGGGAGAAAACCACGGGGAGAGAGAAGAATCCACTATAATAATATTGGGAGTACATATGGTGTATTGTATGATATCTTGCTCTATGCTATGATCCCTCTATGTTGTATCACCTTGTAATTTCTCTAGTAATGTATGATCTGATAATGAATCCCTTCATGCCTTGCTTGTAGCCTTATTTATAGAAGTCTTGTTCGTCCAAATTCTACTAGGAATAGGAGTCCTAGTTAGAATTTCCTTATAACTGCAATTACTTCCTTCCCAAGTTAGATCTCCGTATCCCACCAAATAAGGAAACCCTAATCCTTTTCTAATAAGGACTCTCACAATAAAATACATAATAAGCATATATGGACCAACATTAAATACGGCCCATTACATATATAGGGCTACATCATGGCCAAGCCCAAATATTCACGCCCCAACATTGCCCCCCAGTCTCTTATTTATAAGGAACTTATAATAAGAGAGTATACAAATAGATTGGACTGCACCATGACTAGACCCGAATAATCACAATCCAACATTGCCCCCCAGTCTTTCATAAAACGGAACATTTGATGGAAGAGTATATAAAATACATAGCCCAGCAACACAAAACGTCCAGCCCACCGGCTAAGAATTTGGCGATCTTCGACCGAGCCCAACCAGACCAAGAACTGAGACTCTCTGATCGAGCCCAACCATCGTCTTCGAGTTGATGCTTATGTTATATATGCATGAATGAAGATATGAATGCATGAATGAATGAATTAATGAATGCATGAATGAATGAATGCATGAATGAATGAATGCATGAATGAATGCATTCATGAATGGAAGTGCACCCTTAAATAAATATTCACTTCGCTACGAGGAGACGAAGGAATCCAACCTTAAACCTCTGAAGTCCTTCTCTCCGAGAGCCGAAGGAACATCATGAAAAATATTCACATCGCTCCGAAGAGGCGAAGGAATCCCACCTTAGTCACTCCGATGTACCCTCTCTCCGAGAGCCAAAGATACACCGGGAAAATTTGCTTCTAAGAGAAGCCCACCATAGTCACTCCGATGTGCCTTTTCTCCGAGAGCCGAAGGCACACCAGGAAAAAATATTGCTTACACATGAAGCCCTCCATAGCCCCACCGATGATCTTCTCTCCGAGAGCCGAAGGCACATCAGGAATGTTCCAAGACGCTCCGAAGAGGCGCTGGAACCCAACCTTTAAACACTCCGATGTACCCTCTCTCCGAGAGCCGAGGGTACACTAGGAAAAGTTGCTTCTATCACGAAGCCCTCCATAGCCCCACTGATGACCTTCTCTCCGAGAGCCGAAGGCACATCAGGAATAAACATTCTCTTCGCTACAAAAAGACGAAGGAATTCCACCGTGATCACTCCGGTGACCTTCTCTCCGAGAGCCGAAGGTATACCAGGAAAAATAAAACTCCGCTACAAAGAGACGAAGGGTCTTCCTCCTTAGCACTAAAAGAATCGATCCGCTGATCGATTAGGTAGGTTTTGGTCCGTTGAACGGACAATCATAAAAGAATTCCATGCTGCTAGTCTTCCAGAGACCTCTGACCGACCCTGATCTTTCTTCAGAAGTTGATCCGTATATTCCACCACCAACCGATCTTGGAAATATTGTTGAAGCCTCTGACTGGCCACTACTAAAGCGTACATCAATATTTTCCAAGTTTGGGCTCCTTGTTTCCACATCCTTTAGGGACTAGGTGCTGCTTACCCCCAATCTCCTGCACCAGAACTGCTTCCATCACGAGAGCTGCTCCGAAGCCTACTCTCGGTTCGCCTCGTATCCGCTGCATGACGCACTGTGTACTCCATTCTCAAAGTCATCAAATTGTCTGACTATCAACAACAGTCCCAGCTGAATTGTTCAATCAAACCCACTGTACTGATTCTAAAAATATTTCTCCTTAGACTGTGAGTTATCTTTTCCACTACTATCTTCCGTCAAGTCCATCGAATATCCTCCATAACAAATTTTTGAATCTGAAGCCTCCTCTATCTGTTGTTGCGGATGAAATTGCATACGAAAGAGCCATTGTTACGTTGGGATTAAGCTGAAGTCAGTCAATATGCTTGCGATGCCCATAGTGCCAAAGCGATCCTAAGTTTTCTATCTCCTTTTAATGACTTTATATTAGCAACCATAAATTCCATCATGTGATTTCGGTGTTTTGTCACTTCCAGTCCATGCCCTGTATCCCTCCTTCCACGTGCAGATTCCCCATTTCTCGTAACATCACCATCCTGATGACAGTCTCCAAAACCTGGTGGGGCATATTTATTCTTTCTTCCCGAACAACACCGCAAAATAGCTTAACCAAAGAAGCTTGAGGGAAACGCCGAAGTTTCCTTGCAAAGCAAAAGTAGTCCGAAGAGGAATCGCTGAAGGGATTGCCGAAGTGGTCCGAAGTCATGCCGAAATCTAGCCGAAGTGAAAATATAATGAAGCCGATATGATACATTCTGAAACGAACTGCTATCGTCCGAAGTGGACCCTGTTACCCGAAGTGTCGGAGTGAACATCTCGAACCATCAATTCTGCTATAACATTTTAATGGCGACCATGCCGAAGTCTCGACCAACTAATCTGAAGTCTTGATCAATTTTTATTGTATTGGTTGGTGTCGAAACCAAAGTATTGAATGAATGCCGAAGTCATTAACTTCGGTGAAACCCAGACCAACTTTCTCGAAGTTCTGATTCTGCTGAGGGCTATCCTGACAATTTCCCCTCGGCTTTTGTACTGACGGTTGGGCCTCCTGATGAGACCTCTTCCCACGGGGGCTGACTTGTCTTCGATCTCTGCGACCAATCTGCACTGACGGTTGGGCCTCCTGATGAGACCTCTTCCCACGGGGGCTGACTTGTCTTCGATCTCTACAACCGATGTCTACAGAACTGCTTTGTCACGAGAGCGGCTCCGAAGCCTACTCTCGGTTCTCCTCGTATCCTCCGCATGTCTAGTAACTATAGTAATTGGAAACCACCAAATCCTTGTTCACGATTCTAATTCCAAATTTTGCAGTACCCCAGTTGGACCCCGCACCGTTTGAAAAGCCAAACCGATCACCGTTGCACCTTATCCCAACTATGAGATGTACTGCTGCCCAAGAAAGTATCAAAAGTTCTAACCACCATGTATTCGGACAATATCAAAAGTTTCCACGTGATCGGTTACTGCATAAGCCAAAGTTGGTTGAGGTGTAATTCCTGCCTTTGCTGTTGTAGTGTTACATACTGACTATTGAAGCCTCATGTTGTGCAAACTATTTTATGGTAGGCAAAATGTCAAAGGCTATATGTTGGTGCAATTTGTCTGTTCTGTATTCGGCTGTTATCTATTTGGATAGTCTTTGTGTTGCTGTTTTGCTTGGCTTCAGATAATGGAGACCCTGTCGAAGTGCGGCCAAAACGCTGCTGAAGTCTTGCCGAAATGTTGTCGAAGTGCTGCCGAAGTGGATGTCCAGACTCCCCACTTTGTTATGCGTAGGAATGAGCTGCTGAAGTGGAATGCTGAGATCATTGAAGCCCATTCGTAGTCCCCATCCATCCATGTGACTTAAATCCCCACCATTCTTTTCAATGTTGTTCTGCCGATCCAAATAGGCTTTGCAGGCAAAGAGAAATATATTTCCTCACCCTGGGAGGGCAATAATGTAGTTTCCTTTTAAGTCCCTTCTTGTCCCTCTTCTTCTGGGTTGGTTGTGCACCAGTATGAGGTCAGAGGTGATCAGTGAGGACACAATCGTCGGAGAAGCGGCCAGCCGGTTTGCATATATTGGATCTGGATCATGCATGGTGATTCACCCAAGGTTACTACTGTACTTGTGAAAATTATGGAGCTGGTTACCAAAGAACATGTTCGGCACCGGCCTCTTTATCTACAGTAATCCACTGCTCACCACTCACGTCCACCTCCCGTCGATCGCTACCGCAAAATCCGCCAAAGTCCCTCCGAAATCATGGGAGAAGTTGCCGAAGTAGTTTGCCTGATTGTGAAATTGGATTGATTCGATTGTGGTTAAATTACACCACTTTTACTGAAGTGGTGCCACTACAAATCCGAACTAATATCAACCACTTCGCGATCACAATAATGACCCCATGATGAATCGTATCTCATGCCGCCTGAACAGAGATTTATGATCAGAGATGAGCGAATTTAGTGAAGCTCTCTGTTTTGTGCTTACTTCCACCATTTCTTGTTCTTCTGATCTCTTCCGACGGAACTCCTCATATGTTGTTTCCTTTCGGCCCACCATTCTGATCTCTCCGTTTCAATTCCCTATTCTGAAACTCAAGAAAACAGAGCTTGATATTTGGCCTTGAAAATATTATATATAATATAATAGCATATTATATATTATGATGGTATTAAAGCAATGAGTAGGCTTAACATACCAATAGAATAATCATGCATGTATACTATGCAAATATACTTTGATTTCAAAATGAAACATGTTGAAATAAAGATGATGCTCTATTATTCATACAGCTTTGTATTAATGAACCAAATGTAAAAATGGGTACATAGTTATATCTATGGTAGCAAGCAGCAGTACTATATTCGAAGAAGGGTATTCTTATTCTGCAATAATCCGTATTCCTTATTGGATGAAACTTAAAGATGGTATCCACCCAAACTGAAGATCATATGATGCGTATTAAACAAGTCGGATGATTTTAATTTGGCATCCACTCAAATTCTTATTTATGTTTATAAACATAATATCATGTTACGAAATTTATATTGCAAGTAAAGCAATATTGTTAATCATGATGATTTCATATACTGATAAAAGAGAATCACTTATCTTCTTCGGTGAATCGGTGATTTTAAATCGTCACTAGAACAAGTGTCTCGAGTTCCCACAGACTGCGCCAATGTTAACGCCTGATTTTGTACGCCTAACGAAATCACCCAAAAAGGCAGGCCAAAACAGCGCCAACGGTCCACGAAATATATTCACATAAACATAAATAAAAGAAATATAAAGCATGAACATAAGAATTACGTGGAAACCCAATTGGGAGAAAACCACGGGGAGAGAGAAGAATCCACTATAATAATATTGGGAGTACATATGGTGTATTGTATGATATCTTGCTCTAAGCTATGATCCCTCTATGCTGTATGATGACCTTGTAATTTCTCTCGTAATGTATGATCTGATAATGAATCCCTTCATGCCTTGCTTGTAGCCTTATTTATAGAAGTCTTGTTCGTCCAAATTCTACTAGGAATAGGAGTCCTAGTCAGAATTCCCTTATAACTGCAATTACTTCCTTCCCAAGTTAGATCTCCGTATCCCACCAAATAAGGAAACCCTAATCCTTTTCTAATAAGGACTCTCACAATAAAATACATAATAAACATATATGGACCAACATTAAATACGGCCCATTACATATATAGGGCTACATCATGGCCAAGCCCAAATATTCACGCCCCAACATATACGATAAGATGTTAATACAAGTTTAATAATTTTATGTTACGTGATTAATTAATAAATTAATTACATGACTTAAACCATTATTTGTAAAGTCTAAATAATGTGTTCACAGATCGATATTGAGATTCGGGAAGTATGTTAAACTAATAATTAAATTGGTATTGTGAATGTGTTGATAGGTAAGAGTAATTAAAGAACATGAGTTGTAATTGTAGCTTGCGCACGAGGCAAGTTTCCTAAACTCAAACCTTTAAATTGAGAAAGTTTCCTAACTATACTCTTTAAATTGAGCAAGTTTTCTAAACTCAAATCTTTACATTTGAGCAAGTATTCTAACCTTACTTTTATATTGAGCAAGTTATAGACCTAAAATCTATATCGAGCAAAGTTCTTATTCTTGATTACTCAAGTTCAGAATTTTATATGAGATGCTATGATTCTTTTAAAAGTATCATTTCAGTATACAATACTTATTCGATTGTATACCCTTGAGAAGTTATTATTCAAATTGAATATCTTATATTATTGAAACCTTTAAGACTAGCGAACCCTTAATGATTCGACTAGTCCATAGTTGATGAGCGTTCTAAATTCCAGAACTAATATTGAGTTATCCAAACCAAACTTTTTTTGGTGCGAATTCTGATGTCAAACTGAGATGAACAACCCTTTTAAAGGGGAAATGATAATGCTTTAAACGTTGAGGTAGTGTGCACAGTATCGGTACGAAGGACTGATCTCCCTAAGTACGAGAAGTAAAGTCCATAGCCTTATGACTATTAAAGGTTTAAAGATTAATATACTTGACAACCTAGGACATAGTTCAAGGTCTTATGACCCTCAGATGTAATTTGATTCTCGATTATTATTTTCAAAAGTTGAGCTTTCTGTTATTCAGATTTCTTTGATTTCACTCGCATGTTATTATTGTCATATTTTTTATAGTTGCGGGCATTCGATCTCACTCTTGCATAATAACATTGCAGCTAAGAATGAACAATCTGGTGAGCTTCTAGTAGCAAGGGCAAAGGAAAAGCTAACAAGTGTTGAAGACTTGTGGTGTTATTGAAATGTTAAAGTTCAAGACTTATGTGTATTTATTAATACTTATTTGTTTACGTTTCCACAACAGAGATTTAAGGTTAAGTATAACCTGGGATTGATTATGTATTTACTATTTCAGACGTTGTAACCCTATTATAGAGAGATGATGGATTATTTATCTATTTAATGAATTTCTATTATTATGGGTAGATAGTCATATGATATTTGAACAGTGAACACCAAATTCTATGGAAATTAAGATACCGGATTTGGGGGTGTCACAAGTTGGTATCAGAGCCGTAGGTTATGAACCTTAGGTGGGGGAAAACCTTAGGATAGTAGCCTTCGAGAACATAGAAATGATAACTCTTGTTGAGTTCTAAGAAAGATAATAAAATTAACTTATGTGCTATGTGTTTATAATTAAATACTTGCTCGAGTATCGATTAATATCACATAATAACTAAGACTTAAAAATTATTTTATCAGGATGTCAGATACTGGAGGAGCTAGTCAGCCCAGGGATATTGTACCCCTAGGGACTAGAGATGAGGAGCCCCGAGACATACATACAGTCTGGGAGCAGTTAGTACAACCAGAGCCATCTCCGTTGATCACAGTCATTGGTCGGGAGCATGAGCCAGGGATTGACTCAGAGGAGGACCCTGAGGAGTTTGAGATTCTGGCTGAGGCAGCCGAGGAGGAGGAGATACGATTTATTGTATGATCACAACATAGAGTTATGAGATACGATTCAGGAGGTGAGAGAACAGTCGATTACTCAATGGATTACCATCGAGCAGAAGGATGGTGAGGTTGAGACACTCCACACCCGTCTTGAAAGTGTGGAATGGGATTTGGCTCATAAGAAGGGCCAAAATGAGCAGAAGACAGAGGAGATAGAAAGGTTGAAGAATGAGTTAAAAGAGAAATCAGAATGACTCGCTATAGTAGAGGAAGCTTGGGTGATCAATGCACAACGTGCAGATCTGGCAGAGGATGAGGCGCGTGCAAAGAAAGCTAAGGTTGCAGAGACGTGCTACACGTTTCTTAGGGCCATTGATGAGGCCCAGGACCGAGTTATGAGATATCCAATTCAGTTCGAGGGGACTGCCTGGGTATATGTTAGATCGCAGGACTATGTCCCGCATAATGGAGGAGGAGCGTAGCGAAGCTGTCCGACTTCTTAGCAGGCCGTGATGGGACAGTATGATTATGTGAATGCTTAACTAATACTACCTCCGTCCCACAATAAGTGCTTTTTAAGGTTTAATATTTTTTTCCAAAATAAGTGATGTGTTAGAATTCCAATACAATTTTTACAATATTTTCCCATATGTGCCCTTATGCAATCAATGGTATTTATTGGGAAGTTAAAAGGTTGAAGAAAGAGGAAGAGATACCAAAAGGCAATAAAAAGTCTCAAACAAAACAAAGAAAGTATATTAAGGGTATTTTTGTCATTTTAGCTTGTGTATTGGTATGTGTGATTTAAGCTAAAAAAGCACTTATTATGGGACGAAGGTAGTAATTAATAATGTAAATTTCAATGTGATTATAAACAAAGGAATATTCTAATGATTTAAATCCTGAAGATCTTTTATCTCGGGATAGTTGATGTAAATGGCAGAAATGCTATCGTACTATGTTAAAAACTTTTTATTTTAATAAAATATCAAAGTTTATTTGAGATGTTATGAGTTAAAATGATTATGTTAAATATTTGAGTTAAGTCTTAAGTATTTAAGAGATTGAATAAAGATCTAATGATCGTATCTTAACAGAAATATGCCGCCAAGAAGGAGACAAAATCGTCGACAAGCCCAAGAAGGGTCAACGAATAACAATAACAACAATGATGCCAATGCGAACCCCATTCAGCAATTGGTAAATCTGTTAGCTGGAGCGATGAATAATCAGCCTCAACATCTTTTTCTCTCTCTTTCCCTTTTTTCTCTATGAGCGGGGGGGTCCGTTTCCTCGATCAACGTAATGATTGCAATTAATTCATAGGTTACAACATTTGAAATTTAAAAAGCCCTAAGGCTTGTTTGGCCAAAATAGCTTTATTTTAAAACCAGGTTTTAGTAACTAATGCCCTGTTTGGCAAAACGAGATTAAAACAGGTGCAAGGGCCTCGTTTGGCAAAACGGATTTAAAAATAGTTTTATTCTTTTAATAAATTATTTAGCACATATTTTTAATGTTACACTTTAATTAAGTAAATCTTAACATTCTAATTTAATTAAATAAAAGCTAACATCAATTAACCACATAAAAATTGCCACGTAATAATTATAATTACTCGCTAATTATAATTCCATGTAATAATTATCACATATTCTTTATCTAATTTAGTTATCTCAATTAAATTAGAAATATACCATAAAATCATCACACATCAAATAAATAAAATATTAAATATTCATTTAATTAATATATTACACTTAATTAAATTAATCCACAATAATCACATTATTTATTTATCTCAATAAATAAATAAATTAAAATATTTATTTAATTCAATAAATATTAAAATTTAATATATAAAATTCTCATTCGTTACAGGTTTTCCAAATGCATGCACAAGGAATTTGATATGAGCTTAATGGGAGAACTCAATTACTTCTTGGGACTCCAAATCAGGCAAACAAAGGAAGGCATCTTTATTCATCAATCTAAATACACGAGAACTACTTAAAAGATTTGGGTTTGATAACTCAAACATAAAAGCTACACCAATGAGTATATTGATAAAACGCACAGCAGATTATAAAGGTATAGATGTTGAATTGACAAAATATCGAGGTATGATTGGCTCTCTATTATACTTAACTGCATCTAGACCAATATAATGTATAGTGTGTGTCTATGTGCACTTTTTCAAGCAAAACCTAAAGAATCACACTTACAAGCTATTAAAAGAATATTTAAATATTTAAATGGCACTACAAATTTAGGTTTATTTTATCCAAAGTGCAATAAGTTTGAATTGATGGGCTACTCAAATGCTGACTATGCAGGGTGTCAAATAGATAGAAAGAGTACAAGCGATGCGTGTACATTTTTGCAACAAAGTCTCGTTTCTTGGCATAGTAAAAAGCAAACTTCGGTTGCTTTATCCACCACCGAGGGTGAATATTTAGCCATAGGAAGTTGCTGTTCTCAAATTATGGATGGGTCAAACATTATGTGACTTCGATATTTTGTGTGAAAGTCTACCCATATACTGTGATAACACTAGCACCATTGATATTTCTAAAAATCCAAGCCTACACTCGCGCACAACACACATAAAGGTGAGACATCATTTTCTTAGGGATAATGTGTCAAAAGGCTTAATAAATCTAATTTTTATCCCTACCAAGCATCAGTTAGCAGATATCTTCAGAAAACTCTTGGGTGAAGAAAGGTTCTGTACTCTAAGAAGGGAACATGGTATATGTCTGCATGTGTCTACAATATTATGGTTATTACATATACAAAATTTTCTCTTACAGAATATTATGTGCAAAACTTATGGAAATTAGAAAAATAAATGCCTGTCTACATGATATGGTACCCCAAATAAAACTGAAGAAATCATATCAATTAATCTGCATCAATTGCGTGATTACCAAGCGCGGCTACACGTTTGTAAGACCCCAACTTTTATGAATAAAGATTTAATTTCTCTACATATTATTCTAAATAGTAAGGTGTTGATTTGTTATAATGTTATAGTTACGGGTGATTTGTGCAAATTTTATAAAATAAGCAAGTGGTCATAAAAATATTCGTTGTGTCGGGGAATATTCGTTTGGTCGGGGAATATTCTTTTTATCGGAGAATATTCGTACGACGACGCAATCATTGGTGGACCCCACAACAGAATAACAGTCGCATATAGAAAGTGACAAAAAAAACTTTTTTATAAAAATAACGACAAGACTTTTACTGTTAAACTATTGAAATACTTGGTGATAAAAGTAAAGTAATACGCGTTGTTGCACAGTAGCACATGGTATTGCACAATATCTCTGATTATTGATTCTTACATAAGAAGTCACTCAGTATTTCATTCAATAATTGCCACACTAGTTGCTGCATAGTATCTCATATTATTGATTCAATTATTATCACAGTATCATCTGCAATAAATCAATAAATGACACGACACAGTTACTCATATTATTATTATTATTATTATTATTATTAGCATTATTGACAATGTCTAGAAAGTTCTGTCAAGGAAAGGGGTTAAGTTATTTAATTGCACGCCAGTAAGGAGAAATCCTTATCGGAAAGCCTCCTCTTTCCAGGGAACGATCTGGTTGTCAATATTGTGAGTTATAATATTAATAACGAATTGTTGATATAAATATTTTCATTGTGTTGGGAATATTAATGTTAGTGAAAATCGACCTTTATTTCGATAATAATTAATTTTTGGATGTTAAATTGACCAAACGGACAATTAATCGGATAAATGAATAATTAATTGCTATTGGTTCAAATGCAAGGAACTATTAGTTCACATGCAAGGAACTATTGGTTCACATTCAGGTACTATTAGGGGATGTTGTGCAAGATTGATAATACTTGAGGGACTAAATAAAAAATAGAGGTAAAGGTGAAGGTACTAAAGTATAATTAAATTTGTAATTTGCCACCTTTTCCTGGCCTATAAATACTCCTCCATCCATTCATTATTTTCCTACCATTTTGAAGAGCAAAGTTATAATCACAAGGTATAGTGAGAGAAACTATAGAGAGAGAATAAGAGAGAAAGAAGAGGAGTATTCTGCTACTACACTATTTCAGTATTCAATCTCCTACTAAGGTAAAGGATGTTATTTTCTTTCAGTACTCGTAAGGATTGTCATTCTATTCTTTATTAAGCTGTGGAAATAACCTGTCTACGCGGACTACCGCATGCATGGTGAATAACCCTTCTTATTCATTTCTTTATTAAGATGTGGGAATAACCTGTCTACGCGGACTACCGCATGCCTGGTGAATAACCCTTCGTATTCATTCTTTATTAAATTATAGAAATGATCTGTCTACGAGGAATACCGCATGACGGGTGAAAATTCATTTGTAATTTTGTATATTATTTTATTTCAGATTCCTAAATCTAAACTTACTATGTTAAGTATTGGTTCTATAATTCCTGAAATGATTAGAAATTGCTTAAGGTTTTCGCTTCATCTAATATTATTTCACTAGAATATTGGTCTGAACTTCTTATTGAAATTTTAATCTTTTCGTGTCGGGGTACTATTCATTCAGGTACTATTCACAGGTTACTATTCATGGGGTACTATTCAGGACAAAATTGGTTTCTTTTTTTGTCCAAATTATTTTTGATATATGAATATCTTTCTTGAATTTTTCTCCACAATTGATTATTAGGTTGATAATTTGAACATTCTTGAACTTGAATAAATTAAATTACAAATCTCTAAGATTTATCATTAATTTCACTTGATTCGCTTTTTATATCATTTTTTATCATTCTCATTCTTAAATGGTGGTGAAAGTTATCTTTGGCCTTTAGTGCAAAGATGAACTATTGATTGATGAATATCCTTGGTCCGTAATGTAAAGATTAACAGTTAATTGATAAATATCTTTGGCTCATAGTGCAAAGATGGACAAGTGTTTAGCATGATCATGACCACTGGTGATACAAACGAATATCTTTGGCCCATAATGCATAGATAATTTGTTGATTAGAACTATTAATTGATTGGTGTTACAAGGATAAAATATTGATGATGGACTTTTAAATCATAGAAGACAGTAGACATCATTTTCTACTTAACTCTTCTAAAGGATTGCTATTTCCGCTGAGTTGTTGATCTAAAACTTGTTAACTATTGTATTCTATCATATTTTTCCTGTTGAGAACTAAGGATAATTTGTTCTACATTATCTTAGTCATAACATTCTTTACTAGGCTAGTTGAGCTCACCCTTTTCTTTCATTGTTCTCTTTAGGAAATGAGAATATCGCTGGGACTAGTCGGGGAATGGAGTGATGGTCCGAGATAGTGCTATAGTAGTCCTTACTATTTTGTAAAATAGTGTTATAATAATTGTAATGAGGACTTAATTTGAGAGTTGATATTTTCGTATTATATACAACATAATATCTGTATTGAAGCTCACAGTCTGTGTGGTCGTATTTTGCACGACAGTTTAATGTAATAAGATTTTTATTTGGATTCTATACCATGTATTTTGATAAGTTAGTTTTATACCTACTTATACGGTATCTACTACTTGAATTAGTTGCTTAAACTTATGTTTCATAGTTACTTTTCATGCATTTTGTGATTATTTTGTATATCTTGTGCTTGGGAACTGTGTAAGCGGCTATTGGTATGAAAAGGGAAGAAAATGCAATCCGGACATCGTTTGGGCTTTCATGTTCTTGGATTGGAACTTGTGTGTTATTGTAGAGCTTCTTTTAAGCTTTTCGGAACATCTTGAATCATCCCAATCGGAGTTCAGAGGCAAGAGTTATGACCGTTGTACCAGCGGACATTGAACTTCAATGTTTTGAATTGCCATTGCACAAGTAGTCATGTCAATCCCAATTTGAACCTTCATCCATCCATTATTTCTCAATTTTCAAATAATGAAAGTTGTAGATCTTGTCAATATCTTTAATTTGACAAGTAGCAGGCCCCGTAACTCCTCCTGGATCAAAAGTTATGGATGTTCTATCACAGGACACTGTAGCAGATTTTTTGGGGCGCGACCGCGCCATTTTGTAGTGTATTTAGAGCGCGGCCGCGCTCTTCCTTGGGCCAAAAAATTGATATTTGCTACTAGCGCGCCCGTGCCCAATTCCAGGGTATTTCCAGCGCGGCCACGCCACTCTTGAAGCTGACCAGAGTTGACTTTTTCATTAAATAGTGAGATTGAAGCGTAACTTGGAGGAGAGTCATATAAGGGCACATAAAAGAGAGACATATCAGTAGGAAACCATATATTCCATCATTAGGGATCATCATCTTGTATATAACATCATTAGATAGTCTACTCTTCCATTAGATTAGATTAGATTAGATAAACCCTAGATTATATTAGAGTTGGAGATTGAAGCTCTTGAAGATCATTAGAGACTCATATTGGAAGCAAGAGAATTCAGATTTGCGTACTCTAAACCCTAAATTCTCTCTTTCTTTCTTTGTATCTTTCAATGTTTATTCAATTGTGGATTATGGATTTCACTTCAATCATGAATTAAACTTCATTTTGAGATTATAATGGAATCTATTGAGTAGTTTATTTCGATATACTTTCTTGTTAGTCTTATTGATTGTTATTGGAATGTCTATTATGATTCATACCTAATTGCTTACTTGATTGGCCATCAATTACCGTGATAATCCTTATGAACTTAAGAAATGGAGTATAGGTTTAGATCTGATCTTAATAGCTTATGTTTGTATATTGTACACAGCGTTGGAATGTATGATTTGTGCTTCGGATAGACATATACCAAAGCACTGCTTGTAGTCAATTGAGAACTTGCACTTAAATCCTTGTTATTGTTAAATCACATAGAAATATAGTGATTTATATAATTTGGGTGTTCAAGTGTATTCTATCATTTGTGGATTATATGTGATATGGATTTGGTACATCGAGAGATGGACTTTTCTTGCTTTCGTCCTTTCGACTAATAATCTGTCATAATTAGTTTGGCTTAACAAGAAGTGTATTAATTCAGATGAAACAATAGGTGAAATTGTAATCTCATATCTTCATTATTTAGTTTCAGTCTAGGGATAGTTAATATTAGATTAATTGCACATTTTTATTCATAATATCAAATCATTCGTTTAAATAAGATTGAAATGGTTATGGGCTAGTGCTTGGTGAATTTTATTAGTTAATTCTCTGTGGGACGATACTCTACTTACTCTTTATTACTTTTTGACCGTGTATACTTGCACGCATATATAGATCGGGAATACGACAAACATATTTTTGGTGCCGTTGCTGAGGAATTAGTTTAATAATTTTTGCCAACATTAGCTTCAATTAAATTAGTTTTAATTTAAACATTTTGTTTTAGTTTTTAATTCTATTCCTATATTTCTCTCTTTTCAGGTACCATGGATGACTTTGTGTATCAGTGGCCATACACGAGGAGGACTCAACCAAGGGAAACAGGGATTGATGGACTCAACGCAATTTCTGCATTATCAGCACAACTTGAGACACTTTCGAGGAAGTTGGACGTTGTTGCAACCTAACATACTCGAGAGATAGCAGTTACTTGTGATTATTATGCTGGTAACCATCCGAGTCATCAGTGCACCGTTGTTTTGGACAAGAACAGTATGGGGGTGATTACCTCAATAATGATTCTAACCCCAATTATCATCAAGATTGGGGGTATCACCCAGATTCTTCATGGAGCTATCATTATCAAGATCACTACTGCAATCTAAGTCCATTATATGCACCAGAATTCACATATCAATCCCCATCGCCACATGAAGAAAGGTCTGAGGTTGAAACAAAAAATTCAAGATAGGAGGAATTGTGGTTAATAACATCAATAAAGGATATGATGATGAGTCAAGCAACATCAATTCAAAATCTTCAGAATCAGATGGATCAAATGATCATGGCGTCAATTAAGGAGAAACTGATTGAGCAAGGGATGTTAATTCAGAATCTTCAGAATCAGTTATATCAAACGTTTGAAGCCTTGAACAACTGTCACCAAAATAATTGGTGCTATGACATGGATTTCGAAACTGATGGAGAGCTCGAGCTGTATATGCAACTGGATGATCTATAAAAATTTGAAACTGAGGAGACACATGGGGATAAGGAAGATGAGGCCATCGAAGATTTAAGTCGCAACGAATATGAGCCGACCTTGCTAGCACCCCAAGTGCCATCTCTGCCAAAGTTCAAGAATTAAGTCAGTTTTGCTAACCCATGCCCCCTTGGTAGTCACGTCGACGACAGTGATCTTTATGATATGAGAGACAATACAATCTTAAATCTATGGTGGGCTGAGGAAGAGAAAATAGAAGAAGAGTCCGTTGTGTTGTACACGCCTTAATGCCCTAATCTATTTATAAACACAATGGAGGAAGCTCCTAGCTATTCAGTATTCAAAATTGGGAACTATTCTACAAGAAGCAAGCTAGGTGACTTAAAGTTAAAGGCTATCACCAATGGGAACCTCTCAAAGCATACGTCGGTTCTAATGGATGGAGGGTTCCTCACTTATCGTAGAGGAATGGGATAGTTTTGGCAAGAAGAAGTCCAGCTAGAGGACTATAAATCGAGCGCTCGATGGCAGGCACCCCATCCAATCCAATATTTCTCCTTCCTTGTTTAATTCTTATTTACACATTCACTCATTTCTCCCTCTATGTTTAATTCTTCGTAGTTTTGATATTAAGTAGAATTTTTGGTAGATTATAGCAGTATTAATAGGTTGTTTTGTGATCCTCTCAAATTCAATTCAATTACTATGAGGATGAATGGTCAGAATAGAAGTCAAAAACAAAGCGGACTGCAAGTATTTCCAAAAAAGGGCTGAAAGACTAAATTGGAGTTCCAAATAAGTTTGGGGGGATTGCAGGCCGAATTTCCAAGGCATTAGAGAAGTCCACTCTCAGTTCCCAACTTTTGGATCCATCCAGACTTATCCACCGCCTGATACACCATCGAATCATGAAGAGGCGAACGGAGATGACGATGCCACTTAGGGGAGTAGTCTTTCACTTTTTATTACAATGAGGGCATTGTTCATTTTAAGTTTGGGGGATTGTTCTTCTTTAGTGTGCATATTAGTATGTTCATGTGTATTGCATATAGTCTAGTTTTTACTCATATGTTGCATCTAATAAATTGAAGAAAAAAAATTAAAAAATATTTGTTTTACTTATTGCATTTAGTTAGGTCATATTGCATGAATCCAAGTTTTCAGTTTGTGTGAAATTCATTTGGCCTATGAGGAGATTGGAACTGCATGATTTTTGATCAGTTTTGATTACTTAGGCTTGGTTGTAATGTTATAGCAGGATGTGAATTTTAATTTGTTTGAAACTGATGTAATCGAATAGCACTTTAGAGTATCCATTACAATTTTTTTAGTTTAACTGGTCACATAATTGTCTTCTTTTAGGAAATTTGTGTTTGAATGATAGAGATTTAGTAGACAGTTAGCAATGGCTAGATGATGCAAAAGCTTAAGTTTGGGGGAAAAATAAGGGGTATGCATGCTATATATAAAAAAATGAGAAAAAAATGTGAAAATGAAAAAAATTGTTGAATAAATGCCTTGGCTAGTCGAGTCATGTGGCCTTTGATATTCGAGCAAGTACGCCTTAGGGGTTGTCTTTACACCCAGCGCCCTAAAGCCTTATGGTTTGGGAGTCGTTGGTCGAAAGCTAACTACACGGGTATCATTGAAAAGCCTAAGAGGTCTAGATATTGCACAGTCGAGTGTAAACACGGGAAAGCACAAATATCGCCCTCGTAAGTGAATAAAAAAATAATAAACCCCTTGTTGACTCTTAGCTTGGTTGATGCATAGTCTTGGTTGGAAATTAGTTTGTTTACTGCTTTTCTTGAGTTAAAACTATGTTTTTCCCTCTAAGAAGCATATTATGTGAAGTATTTGTTCTGTAGCAAGTTTAATGGTTGCTAAGCGCACACACACACATTATATCAGTGATGACCGGTGTTTATTTGCAGAATAATATGCATTATGGCCTTGTTCTTGGTTAGATTCTCTATTTGAAGATTTTTTAGTTTCTCTGAGTTAATTCTTGTGAGCTTCATATCTTCTTGGTATTTGGATTCGTTAGCATTTAGAGTAGATTGCATTTTATTTAGTTTATTGCATTGCATTATATATGTTGCTAGAGGACAAGTAACGGTTCAAATTTGGGGGTATTTGATAAGTCGATTTTATACCTACTTATCCAGTATCTACTGCTTGAATTAGTTGCTTAAACTTATGTTTCATAGTTACTTTTCATGCATTTTGGGGTTATTTTGTAGATCTTATGCTTGGGAACTGTGTAAGCAACTATTAGTATGAAATAAGAAGGAAATGCAATACGGACATCATTTGGGCTTTCATGTTCATTTCATGCTCTTGGATTGGAACTTGGGTCTTATTGTAGAGCTTCTTCTAAGCTTTCCAGGAACATTTTCAATCATCCCAATCTGAGTTTGGAGGCGAGAGTTATGACCGTTGTGCCAACGGACGTTGAACTTCAATGTTTTGGGTTGCCATTGCACAAGCTGTCACTTCAAGCCCAATTTTAACATTCATAGGTCCATTATTTCTCAATTCTCCAAAAATGAAAGTTGTATATCTCGTCGATATCATTGATTTGACATGGTGAAAGGCCCCGTAACTCCTCCTGAATCAAAAGTTATGGATGTTCTACTAGAGGACACTGCAGTAGATTTTTTGGGGCATGGCCGCGCCATTTTGTAGTGTATTTGGATCGCGGTCGCGCTCTTCCCTGGGCCAAAAAAGTGATATTTTCTACTAGCGCGCCCGGCCCAATTCTAGGAAATTTCCAGCGCGGCCGCGCCACTCCTAAAGCTAACCAGAGTTGACTTTTTCATTAAATAGTGTGATTGAAGCGTAACTTGAAGGAGAGTCATTTTAGGGCTCATAAAAGATAGACATATCAGTAGGAAACTATATACTCCATCATTAGGGATCATCATCTTGTATATAACATCATTAGATAGTCTACTCTTTCATTACTAAAACCTTCATACCTTACAATCTGGGAATCCTATGGAAGTGTGCCATACCATTCCAGAAAGCTCTTTCCGAAAGCTATACAATGACATAGGGCTTGACCTTTTCCAAATCCAAGAAGATAGGTCCATAACCAGAATAACATCTTCAAGTCTTCGTAGGCTATTCGTTGAGCTGTCTTGCGCAGTTTGCACTCGGGATTTTTGCGATGGCTCTTGTGACCTTATCCGCAGCTGAATGATAATTGTAGACACTCAAAATTTTGTTTTTCTGTTACTAACCCCGCAGGAGGGCAAAACCGTCTTCTCAGCCCCGGTCACAAAAATTGGGATGTCAACTCAACCCCGATTACCAATATCGAGATGTCAACTCAACCCCGATCATCAATACCGGGATTTCAACTCAACCCTGATCACCAATACCGGGATATCAACTCAGCCCCGGTCACCAATACCGGGATGTTAACTCAACCCCGATCTCAATACCGGGCCATCAACTCAATCTCGGTCTCAATAACGGGCCATCAGGTCATTCCCGGTCTCAATACCGGGTCATCAGGTCAACCTTGGTCTTAATATCGAGACTTCTGGTCATCCCCGGTCTCAATACCGGGTCATCAGGTCAACCCCGGTCTCAATACCGGGCCATCAGGTCAACCCCAATCTTAATACTGAGATATCAATTCAGCCCTGGTCACAACCCGGAAGGTACAGTTAAGCTCCGGTCGCAACCAAGAGATCCAATTCAGCCCAGAGATAACCCTGGGAAGCGAATGCAACCTTCAGAGACAAACTCGAAGCATCACATCATCCCCAAATTCAGCCTTGGGAGGACCAAGTTGGCCTTAGAGATGACCCTGAGGACAAACAGAATCGACTTGGAGCCTAACCTTGGGGAACAACCCCGGGAAGATAGCCGAAGACCGTTCCAGTACAGTAAATAACCCTTGGAATGGAAAAATGGTCATTTTACCAACTTAAAGCCGATCCAATCAAAATCAAGTCGAATTAATGCTTTCAAGGTCAGAAAGAACCATAACGGTGATCCCAAGTGGAAACAGCGCAAGACAGCTCAACGGATAAACTGCGGGGAATCAAAGACCTGGTTATAAACTCGTCTTTTTGGACTCGAAAAAGGTTTACTCCTATGTCATTGCGACATTCTCAGCGAGGGCTTTTCGGAAAGGTATGGTACGCCTCAAACGGATGCTCCAATCAAAAGTTAGAAAGTTTTGAACCTAGCATCGCATTGCTCGGAGTGCACGTACTTCGAGTCGACGGGACCTGCCACATGGGCCCTGCCATGTGGAGCTACAGGTAGACCCATAACTGCCGTCGGGTAGACTAGATTCCACTGGGTCTATATATATGAGTGCACCCCCAACTCATTTTAAATAAAAAATGCTCTGAACCTTTGCCCGTTTTGTTTCTCAGCCCCACTCTTGTACCCCAAACCCAAATTTTATTACTCTAACATGTAGATATACTCATACACTACCATATATCAAAAATTAACTGATAGAAACTGACATTTAAAGCTTACGACCTGGCAAAAAGCTCGTGTAATAGTCCATTATTTCATTAAATCTCGCCAACTCTAGCTTTCAAACAGATCAAAATAGGTCCAGACAGATCCAAAAAGCTAGAATGACTGAGATTTATTTAAATCTAACATTTTCCTAGTTTAAGTTCTAAAAGCTACCTCGTGGCCCTTAGATCATTATCTAGTGGGAACGAGACGCTTCAGTTACATGGGAGCCAGGATTTATTGATAAATCCTTGGTTCTGGTGACATCTTGATGTAAATATATATTCTCTGTGAATATTTGAGATGTGCAAGTTTTTATTGGCTTCCCTCTGTGAGCCTAGGAATCGTGGGATTCATGATCAAACTGATCAGAATCTTATTCACACGATGGACAAACTCCCCTTTACAAATGTACCTTGCCAGTTTTTCTGTAAAATGTACATCAAAAGACCTTAAACGGTCATCCTGGTTTAAGGTCTCATATAATTAGAATAATGATTTGTCGTGTCAAAGTCACTCCGATGGATGTCATGCCCATGAGAAGACCGACACTTGTATATATTCTGTGGTCGAGGATGCTTCGCAGCCCGACAATCACCATTCAAATTGAGCCCAACATGCTTCAATTCCTATGTTAGCGTAAGGGTTTGAAAACCTGCTTTCAAAACATCATTTTAATAATCTTGTCTAAAAATAGACTTTTTCAAATCAAATCAAACCCTTCGTATATAAGTTCAACGAAGCATATCCATGCTTTCAAATCAATCAATCATAGGCCCAATTTCTTTCAGCATTCACACACACACATTGTAGATTTAAAAGGGAAATATTGAAAAGATGCGGTACCGTATTTACACAGAGTTGTGGGGTTCCTAACACCTTCTCCACACTTAACCAAGCCCCTGAACTCAAAACTTCAGTTTCAAAGATCAAGTTTCGACAGTGTCCAGCAAATTGGGCCTCTTTTCAAACAAACTCGGTTGAGTTGGTACAACTATTTCAAAACTACCAATTGGCGACTCTGTAAAACGTTCAAATCGTCAACATGATACTTGTTGGCCTTTTCCTAAAAAAACCCTTCAAAACCTTTTTCACAAAAAAAAAAAAGAATAAGGGTAGACAAAACTTAGGAAGAGAGAAATATTCGGGTTTGACCCGACTAGAATTTTTTCCCAACGTCGACAAGTGGCGACTCTGCTGGAGACAGTAGAGGGCTTAGGCCGTGTTCAAATCTTTTCAAAAAATTCCTTTTCATATCTGTGTATGTATGAATGTTGCATCTTTACATTAAATGAATGCATGAATGATGCGTCTTTACATTGAATGAATGTGAATGAATGCTTTCCTGCTTTATTAGTGCTTCGCACCCATATTAGTGCTTTGCACCCATATTAGTGCTTCGCACCAATGTCATCATATGCATACGGTGAGACGCGATGTATGTGAATGTATGTTGTGTGATTCCTCCACCAGAAGGCAAACCCATCGGTGACAGAGTAATGTCTTCAAGGTCGGCTAAGTCTTCGGGGTTCATGAAAAAGCACCACTCAGATCTGCTCCAGTTGAAAGAATGGATTAATTTTCCCTCTAGTAGATTGCGATGATCTGGGGACCTTCATGCCGAAAAGCCGCGAGAGTAGCCTAAGATAGGTCAGCCTCTGATTAACCAAATTCGAAGGGATGCCTCTTTATTCCTTCCTCTTTCAATTCAATGTCTATTTTCAAGTTCCAATCTAAATTTTATAATGTATCTTGTCATGCTATCTTGTCATCAAAACAACTGACCCCTATTTTGCAGGAAGATAGTAATCCCTAAAACTGACACATTGCATAGCATATATACTGTTAATGCTTATCAAGACTAAAATACCTACTTGTCTCGCAGGTAAGAGTAGCCCCATATCTAAGAAAGCACAAAGTATATCTACTGGCATGGCTAAAAGTGGCCAGCACGAATCAGGTTCCGTATCTAGAAAGAAGTTTGAGGGACTTAAGAATCAAATAGCAGAATTGGCTATCCTCCTAAAAGAACAAAGTAAAAGTACTCAGGGCCAGACAACGCCTAATCAATTAGAGACCTCCTCACAGGGTGGCAATCAAAGTGCTGACAAAAAGAGGGAAATGCAGATCCCTGAACCTCGATCCAGTCAAATACCAATGAAACCCCTGAAATCACAAATCTTAAAGAAGATTGGGAAATTGACGATATCCGAAGGAAAGTCCGACAAATGGAAGAAACCATCCATTCAATAAAAGGAACTGGAAACCTTGGAAGTGTTACCTATTCAGATCTCTGCATATTCCCAGGGGCTAGATAACCTGAATAATTTCAAGTCCCAGAATTTGAAAAATTCAATGGGGTCGGCGATCCCTATACACACTTGAAAGTGTACATTGGCGAGCTAGGGTCTTATGCTGAAGATGAAAGCCTCAGAATACAGCTTTTCCAAAAGAGTCTCACTAGAGAGGCTAGGGCATGGTATGCCCGACTTGATAATGCAAAAATCCATAGTTGGGAAGAGCTAGCTCATGCCTTCCTAAATCAATATAGCTTCTAGTCTCAGATGGCTCCGAATCGGTATCAAGTGTCCAAGGTCAAAAAGCAAAGTACTGAGTCTTTCCGTGAGTATGCCCAAAGATGGAGATGTCTGGCAGCACAAGTCAGCCCGCCTATGACAGAAATTAAAATGGTAGTGACTTTCATAGACATTCAAGAGGCACCTTACTATGAGAGGATCCTAGCTGAAATAGGAAAGCTATTCTCAGAGATGATTAAACACGACAAAATGACAGAGATGGGCCTGAAAGTAGGCAAGATTAAAGATCTCACGGCCTTGAAAGTAGTCGCTGAGCATATACAGTCTGGAAACTATGCGAGTGATCCCATGAGGATACCCAGGAAAGGCGATGAAGATGTATCCCTCATTGTACAGGGGCTGTCTAGGAGAACCGATTGTAGTCCCCCTATTTGGAAGAAGGAAGAAAATATATCATTTCAACAACAGGCCGTATTCAACCAATGCCAGGACAGAAAGAAAATTTGAAGAACGAAAAAAAATGGGTGCTCACTCCACTAGGCGATTCCCTTGAAAACATATTGGTGATGTTAATAGATCACAAGAAAATTACCGAACTGGCTCCACCTATGGATCCAAAAAGTAAAAGATACAATCCTAGCCAAAGATGTGCTTACCATTCAGGATCTCCAAGACACGATACATAAGATTGTTGGTCCTTGAAGCATAAAATCCAAAACCTGATCGAAAACGGTGATATTGTGTTCCAATAACCTGACCATCCAAATGTCAACACCAACCTTCTAATGTCGCATAATACGGAGGGAGTAAACGTGATCGGGTAAGGAAGCGATGAAATGCATCCAAATCATAAATACACACGAAGGATGGAGGAATACCCCCAAAGGAACATAACAAATGTCTTAGAACTGGAAAATGTAGAGGAGGGTATGATAGTGATGCATAAATTAGATACAATCCAGCATCAAGTAACTCTGTTGGGTAATCTGATAGTACGCCAACATCAGGATACGAGGTTGCTTTTCACTCAACTATCAGAAAACCAAGAAAAAGAGGAGGTTATTCAAAATGTAAGCATATCTCCCTCCAAGATCAGCCAGCTAAATGAAGAAGATCAAAGCATGATGAGTAGACGAGAAAGGTGGAATGCTAAAATTACTAGAAGATCTTGCCAAAGGAAAAATCGTCGGGAGGAATGCGAATTCCCAAATAGGAAATATCAAGCAACATTTCAAACACTGAAAACCCTCAAAATCCTACCGCACCGAAAGTCAGGGAGAGTAAGCGGAGAAGGGTATTCACACTTTTGTGAGACTCATTGGAAAATGTGTTAGAATTATTGGTTGCGCATAAAAAGATTACTGAGTTGCTGCCTCCTGCAAAACCTGAGATAAAAATTTATGATGCCACGAAGATATGTCTCTACCATTCTAACTCACCTGGACATGCAACTGAGGAATGCTGGTCTCTAAAACACAAAATCTAGGATCTCATTGAAAATAGAGATTTGAATATAGAAGTCCCCATGACAAGAAAATGTGAAAGGGAAATAAGGAGCTTAAGATGTCCACTCGAAATAAGCAGTTCAAAGGATGTGACGATTATGATCATCAATCCTGAAAGAACACTAGGTGGACAGATCTTAATGCTATGAGTGACAGAGGAGACAAGAGAGTCCTCTAAGAAAATTATCCACCATCATCAAATATCTTGTTGCCCAAAGCCAGCAACCACATACCTGATACTCATGGATGATGAGGAGGAGATACTGATCCTTCCCCGTGTGGAAAAAGCCCAAAAGGAAAGTTCCTTGCGAGAAATACACAACAGTGCAAGAGGCATTTCTTACTCAAATCCTCTCAAACCTATGAGAAATGTGAAGGAACAGATGAAGAAAAAGGTGGTGAAGTTCTCGGGGAAGCAAATCCATCGAGGAATCTAGAGTTCATCCCTTTCTGTGACGAGTCCAGTTTGAGCCTTCTTAAGGGATATGTTGATTCAGGAGGTGATCAAGTTATGGTCGTTATTGAAGATATTCATGACCAGGAGGTAACCTCTATCACAAGCCTCGAAGGTAACATAACTACTGACAACTGGACTATCAGGCCTTAGCTAGCCAAGAAGATGTAGATCCAAAGGAAAGTTACGAGTTCCAGGAGATGTTGGGAGGTTATCACTTTCTTAGCGTTATGCCTTTTATTTTCCATGCATATAAATATCAAAAAATTCAAAATCAATCAAAAAAAATCAAACCAATCAGGTATTGGCAAAGACCGAACTACAAATGACCTAATCTCCCTTAACCCGGGAGTACGTAGGCAGCCATTCCTAGTACGGTCAAACCAAAACAAGAAGTTCAAAAACCCATCAAACCAAACTCAAACCCAAAAGAGACACTTCTCAAACCTCTCACATAAAACTCAAACTACGAATGACCTAATCTCCCTCCACCCGGGAGTACGTAGGCAACCATTCATGGTGCGGTATGAATTTCAAAGAAAAATAAAAGCCAATAAAGACCAGTCCCAAGACACCGAAACCAGATAAAACCCAAATATTATCAAGCCTCCCTGGTCAACAGGCCCTACTGAGGTACTTTCTGACATCTCAATATCAATCCATCAAGGAGAAGTTCATGATACATCAACAACAACAAGTTATGAAAGAAGTGGAAAAACATAGACAGTCTATGAACCCGTGGACAAACGGGATAGCAGTGCTAACATGGCATCTCTCTCAGAAGATGGAGGGGCATTTGCAAGCTCCTGACCCTCGATCTCCATACGAGCAAAAACATCCACATCCATCGGTATAGTGCTGCTATGGCCATCTAAAGCACTCATATCTGCAACCAGGCTGTGTGGCTACGATCTAAGTGCAGTGATGTCCGCAATATAGATATCCCAGGTAGTTATGGCCTCGTCCCTCTCAATATAAGCGGCATCCCGGGTAACTAATGCCTCCTCAATCTCCTCAAAAGTTGCATCACGGGTAGATCGAGCCTCATCTATCTCCTCAAGAGCTGCATCTCGGGTAGATCGGGCCTCGTCTCTCTCAACAAATGCTACATCCCTAATAGATCGAGCCTCATCTCTAGCGATAAAAGCTATATCCCAGCTAGAAAGGGTCGTCAACATCAGCGCCTTAGCCTGATCCCCCTCGAAAGTTATCCGAGCTAATGAATCAATAATGGCTAAATCTGTCCCGACAGGGATGCTCGGAGGGTCACTAACTAAAAGTCCCCGTCAGGCCCTTAAATAACTCATTCTCTGTGGGAGAATCAGGATCCTCCATAGGATCCTCCTCATCAGAATCAATGCTCAAAGCTGACTAGATAACCGCAGCCAATACAACATCTGCCTCCAACCATGTAGAATATTCTGGAGAATAATTTGGATGGATAGTAAAAAATTCAGCCATCTCCCTACGATTCCAACACTCATAAGTCCTGGTAAGGTCAGCTGACGACAAAGACGAAGCTGATATTCACTGATCCATAGCCCCCTCAAAGTGGTGAGTGCTCTAAAACTGATCAAATTGGCCCATGACTGCCAGTAGATGATATGTGGTCACCCCTCTCAAACCCGCCAAGGGCAGGTTATCCATACCGTCTGCATGAGTAATGAAGCTATAAGGGGAGCTAAACCCTGAGCATGGAAAGATCAAAAGAGAATGCTTGATCTCTGACCGAAAGGCAGACCATGTTACCGCATATAAATAATCCGCTGGCTAGAAGAAGTAGGACATTGCTATCTCATGGGTAAAGCAGTATCCATGGTGTCTGATGGTTCCAATCGGATTCAAATACTTCATAAACCATACATATAGCAGATTGGCGCTGCCTCTGAAAAATCCCCCTGGATGGGTACTGCAGAAAGTACCCGACCTCAGAGTCTGTGCTAATATCATCGGCAAAATGGTACAACCATGTTTGAGAGCACGAACAACTACCATTAAGCCAATATCCAAGTGGTTCATATATAATGGCATATACAAATAAGTTGTGATGCACATCAACAGAACATCCACACGTGCAAACTGCCACTCCTCTGCGGGGATGATAAAATCTTCTGAATATCGCTCGTAGCTGTCTAGCCAGCCAAAGTGATCGATCAAAAAGTCCAGGGACACCACATGCCCCCCCAGTAATCTCCTCAGTGATAAATCTGCGTCTCAGACCAGTCATGGTCATGAACTGTCGTCTCGTGTCACTAATGGCTGTCCTGGCACAAGGCAGATCTAATGCCAAACCCGTGAGGCTATCATACTCCTCCATCGTAGGTGTCAAATCATGAAGGCCAAACCTGAAAAGCCTACATCCAAGAAAAACCCTCAAAGTCAGTGACCCATTGTGATAACCCGAATAATTATAGATAGTGAATTATGTAGTATATGAATTATACGAGTAGAATATATCGTAATGATCCTTAGAAAGGAAATAAATAAGTTAAAGAAGATATATAATATTTAATATATGATTGTGTTTGATTTAAGGTTATGTAATAAAACCTAAACCCTGTTGAAGAGGTGGAGTTAGTAAGATATATGTGTAGTTTATATAAATGTTGTTAAGTTAACGTGTTGAAATTATTCAACAATAAAATTATAGAAGAGATTTTGTGAAAACCGAGCAAGGGAGGTTTTCGTTGATTCCGATAACGGAATCCTTATAAGGAGGGAAGGATGTGACAACCCAAATTTTTTAGAATTTATAAATGAGAATTTAATAAATAAAATTCTTATTTTAAGATATTCAAGTACGAGTATGTGTATATGTGTTATATATTATAAAATATGTGAATTGATGTGAAGAGGATTTTAGATATAAATTTTAATATTTATTGAATTAAAATAAATATTTTAATTAAATTATTTAATGAGTTAAATAAATAATTATGTGATTAATATGGAGTAATGTAATTAAGTATAATATATTAATTAAATGAATATTTAATATTTAATTTAATTGATATAAAGATTTTATGTTATAGTTCTAATTTAATTATGGATAATTAAATTAGATGAGTTATGTGATGAGTGTTATATGAAATTATAAAGTAATTATAATTGTAATGTGACAAATTGTATGTGATTAATTGATGTTAGATTTTAATTAATTAAATTAGAATGTTAATATTTAATTAATTAGAAGATAACATTAAAAAGATGTATTAAAGGATTTTTTTAAAAAGAATTAAAAGAGTTTTTAAAATCATTTTTCCAAACAAGGCTCTTGCATTATTTTAAATCTGTTTTGCCAAACAGGGCCTTAACTATTAAAAATCTATTTTTAAAATGATGTTGCTTTGCCAACATCATTGTGAAATAGCTTTATAATTGGCCTATTTGAAATCAAAAATTATGATTTGATTGTGTAAATTGAGGTTAGATGATGATAACATGTTTATAAACAAATTCAAATATGTTTTGATTAGGTGTTTTGATTTAAAAATATATTTCAGTGTTCAATTTCGTCAAGAACACTTGTTAATGGTTTTCTTCAAAAAATCATAGAATTGGTTGTTTTAAACTATGTGTTTTAAAGATTAAATGTGTTGAAATATTTTAGGAGTTTAGAAATTATGTTTTCTATTAAGTTGTTATGAATTATGTTGACTGGAATTGAAATTTGGTGCGGAGAACTAAGTTAAATTGGCTTTTTCTCTGCACAATTCGCGAACAAACAAGAATCGCTAGAGGGGGCCAGCCCTGGCGGGCCTTGCTAAGCCAAGAACCCCCGCCTCGATGGGGGGTATGTAGGAAAAAAAATATTGGAGCCAGCCCCGGCGGGCATGTCAAGCCTTGAACCCCCACCCTGGCGGGGGTATGCAGAAAAATAATATAATTTTATTTGTTTTGTGAAATTTTGTTTGTATAATGAAAAATTAACCTAATGTGATAATTTGATGACATGTTAGCATACCTTAAAATGCTAAACTAATGATAATGAGTTATGTTAATATAATTTAATATGTAATTATAATTTGGAATAATTATAATTAAGGTAAAAGTGTAATTTAAATTTTAATTTATTTACTTATAATTTAATGAGGGCATGAATAAAAATTGGGTATTCATAATCTAAGTAATCGTTTAAATTAAATATGTTTAAATTATGATTTAATGCATGATGTAGTTGATTTATTATAAATTATGGTTGTTTAATTATAATTTGATTAAAGTGGATGTTTAAATTATAATTTATTTAATTATAATTTAAAATGAGTATGTAATTAATAATTGATTAATAATGTGAAATATAATATGATTATGTGGTGTGATTAGTTACGTGGTAATTAAGTATTAACGTATTAGTTAATGAGGAACGAGTTAACCTAGATTGGTTAACTAACGATGAGGATTAGCTATGTGATAATTAACTGATATTGTTAATTATAAATATGATTTGATAGTGAGTGTCAAACGAGTAAATAGAAGAGAATTAGAAAGTATAAAGTAGAAGTTACTTAAGCGTTTGCTAAACGTCGCTATGAGACTAATAATTTATGCGTAAGGTAATACGTTATGTAGGATCATGATGCAGATTATAATAAGCTATTTTTCGGTAATTGGTAATCTACGAGCCAGACAAGTCTTTCAGTTCCTATTTTCTACGTGAACTTGATGATAAACTGTTTTAAATTGTATTACAAAGAGCATGATATGTTATATATGTTATAAACATGAAATATTAAAGTCAATTTATGACTACATTCATTTATTTAAATAATGTTGGTTGAGTAAGAAACTCAATCTTTATATTTGTTATGTGATTAAAGCATGTATGTCATGTTACTTTAATATTTATGAGATGTATGTTAAGCATGTTAATTATGTTCTACGTGATACATGAAAATTGTTAGGTCTTGCTGAGCTGTCGAGCTCACTCTTGCAAATAACCATTTTTGCAGGTCAAGGATGCAAGGTAATGATATGTGCTTAGTGAATTGTAGAGATCAATATTCACGAAGATTACTAATGTTTTATGAGAAATGTAATTGATGTTTTGATTGTATCATTATAGTTAAGTTGTAAGTTAAGTTATCCGATGTGTGTGGATAATAATTGTAATGTAAGACTTTGTATAGTCCTTTAGTTGTAGCGATTCATGTAATAGAATTGAATCAAATATTTATAATGTTAAGGTTGCGATTCAGGAAAATAAAGAAAGATTTTATAAAAGTTTTAATTTTTTCGCAATTTTTTAGTGTTTTTAATATCGAATCATGATGTAAAATTGGACTAAAGTTGTATTGTTAATGATCGAGAAGGAGAATATTATTGTATAAATTTTAGGGTCGTTACAGTTGGTATCAAAGCCGTTAGGTTATACACCTTAGGTAAAGAGTACCTTAGGCTATGACCTTAGGTTATAAGAAATTAAGTTTAAGTTGCGTATAACGAAAAGGTAATTCTTTTCACATACGTATATGTATAGGATGATTTAAGTCCTAGAAAAGTTATAAGAAGAAGGTGAGAACGACCAGGAATAAAACCCAAATAAATATATTGAAACATATGAATGGAATTAGAAATTCTTAAAAGAAGAATCTTGAAGAGATATAGAGATAAGAACCAGGAGTTGTCTAACTCCAGTAACCAAGATGACGAATAACGATGAATAAATGAAGTCTATAAGATTTTGAAAGCATAAATGAGAATTTCTAAATGAGAATTTAATAAATAAAATTCTTATTTTAAGATGTTCAAGTACGAGTATGTGTATATGTGTTATATATTGTGAAATATGTGAATTGATGTGAAGAGAATTTTAGATATTAATTTTAATATTTGTTGAATTAAAATAAATATTTTAATTGAATTATTTATTGAGTTAAATAAATAATTATGTGATTAATATGGAGTAATGTAATTAAGTGTAATATATTAATTAAATGAATATTTAATATTTAATTTAATTCATATAATGATTTTATGTTATAGTTCTAATTTAATTATGAATAATTAAATTAGATGAGTTATGTGATGAGTGTTACATAAAATTGTAATTAGCGAGTAATTATAATTGTAATGTGACAAATTGTATGTGATTAATTAATGTTAGATTTTAATTAATTAAATTAGAATGTTAAGATTTAATTAATTAAAAGATAACATTAAAAAGATGTATTAAAGTATTTTTTAAAAAAAAATTAAAAGAGTTTTTAAAACCGTTTTCCCAAACAAGGCTCTTGCATTGTTTTAAATCCGTTTTGCCAAACAGGGCCTTAACTATTAAAAATCTGTTTTTAAAATAATGTTGTTTTGCCAAACAAGCCTTAGGGCTTTTGATATTCTAATTGTGTAACCTATGTTATTAGTTGTAAAAATGTATTTATTATAATTATTATAGGGTCATTATGAAATATAAGTTATATATGTTATATTATGTTTTATATGTATAATATGTGTATAATATATTATTTGTATATTACGTGAGTTAGAATAGTTAAAAAGGTTAGTCTGTGTTAGAAAGAAACACAAAGAAACTGGAGGTAGAGAGAAAAAAGAAAGAGGAAGAGGAAAAAGAAAAAAGGGAAGCTTGAGATAGCACCATCCTCTTCAATACAATAAGCAAAGCAAAAAGGTATAATCTCTAATCTTGTAGTTTAGAGATGTTGTATTGATGTTCTTCGTGATTGAATCCTCTGTAAATTGGGTTATCATGAAAAGTTAGTATAAACATGAAATTCTATATGTGAATTGTGTCAATATATGCTTATAATCGATTTATATACTTAATTAGGATGATTAATCCATGTGTGTATGTTGAACATGAGGAATTCATGTTCATCAAATAATCTTAGTGAAATAGCTTTATAATTGGCCTATTTGAAATCAAAAATTATGATTTGATTGTGTAAATTGAGGTTATATGATGATAATATATTTATAAACAAATTCAAATATGTTTTGATTGGGTGTTTTGATTTAAAAATATATTTCAGTTTTCAATTTCGTCAAGAACACTTGTTAATGGTTTTCTTTAAAAAATAATGGAATTGGTTGTTTTAAACTATGTGTTTTTAGGATTGAATGTGTTGAAACATGTTAGGAGTTTAGAAATTATATTTTCTATTAAGTTGTTATGAATTGTGTTGACTGGAATTAGATTTTGGTGTGGAGAAATAAGCCAAATTGGCTTTTGCTCTGCACAATTCGCGAACAAACTTGAACCGTTAGAGGGGGCCCGCCCCGACGGGCCTTGCTAAGCCTATAACCCCCGCCATAGCGGAGGGTATGCAGGGAAAAAAATATTGGAGCCCTCCTCGGCGGGCATATCAAGCCTTGAACCCCCGCTCCGGTGGGGGTATGCAGAAAAATAATATAATTTTATTTGTTTTGTGAAATTTTGTTTGTATAATGAAAAATTAACCTAATGTGATAATTTGATGACATGTTAGCATACCTTAAAATGCTAAAATAATGATAATGAGTTATGTTAATATAATTTAATATGTAATCATAATTTGGAATAATTATAATTAAGGTAAAAGTGTAATTTAAATTATAATTTATTTAATTATAATTTAATGAGGGCATGCATAGAAATTGGGTATTCATAATCTAAGTAATGATTTAATTTAAATATGTTTAAATTATGATTTAATGCATGATGTAGTTGATTTATTATAAATTATGGTTGTTTAATTATAATTTGATTAAAGTGGATGTTTAAATTATAATTTGTTAAATTATAATTTAAAATGAGTATATAATTATTAATTGATTAATCATGTGAAATATAATATAATTATGTGGTGTGATTAGTTACGTGGTAATTAAGTATTAATGTATTAGTTAATGAGGAATGAGTTAACCTAGTTTGGTTAACTAACGATGAGGATTAGCTATGTGATAATTAACTGATATTGTTAATTATACATATGATTTGACAGTGAGTGTCAAACGAGTAAATAGAAGAGAATTAGAAAGAATAAAGTAGAAGTTACTTAAGCGTTTGCTAAACGTCGCTATGAGACTAATAATTTATGCGTAAGATAATACGTTATGTAGGATCATGAAGCAGATTATATTAAGCTATTTTTCGGTAATTGGTAATCTACGAGTCAGGCAAGTCTTTCAGTTCCTATTTTCTACGTGAACTTAATGATGAACTGTTTTAAATTGTATTATAAAGAGCATGATATGTTATATATGTTATAAGCATGAAATGTTAAAGTCAATTTATGACTACATTAATTTATTTAAATAATATTGGTTGAGTAAGGAACTCAATCTTTATATTTGTTATGCGATTAAAGCATGTATGTCATGTTACTTTAATGTTTATGAGATGTATGTTGAGTATGTTAATTATGTTTTACGTGATGCATGAAAACTGTTAGGTCTTGTTAAGCTGTCGAGCTCACTTTGCAAATAACCATTTTTGCAGGTCAAAGATGCAAGGTAATGATATGTGCTTAGTGAATTGTAGAGATCAATATTCACGAAGATTACTAAAGTTTTATGAGAAATGTAATTGATGTTTTGATTGTATCATCATAGTTAAGTTGTAAGTTGAGTTATCCGATATGTGTAGATAATAATTGTAATGTAAAACTTTGTATAGTTCTTTCGTTGTAGCGATTTATGTAATAGAATTGAATCAAATATTTATAATGTTAAGGTTGCGATTCAGGGCAATAAAGAAAGATTTTATAAAAGTTTTAATTATTTCGTATTTTTTAGTGTTTTTAATATCGAATCATGATGTAAAAATAGACTAAAATTGTATTGTTAATGATCGAAAAGGAGAATATTATTGTATGAATTTTGGGGTCGTTACAATTGGTATCAAAGCCGTTAGGTTATACACCTTAGGTAAAGAGTATCTTAGGTTATGACCTTAGGTTATAAGAAATTAAGTTTAAGTTACGTATAACGAAAAGGTGATTCTTTTCATATACGTATATGTATAGGATGAGTTAAGTCCTAGAAAGGTTATAAGAAGAAGGTGAGAACGACGAGGAATAAAACCTGAATAAAAATATTGAAACATATGAATGGAATTAGAAATTCTTAAAAGAAGAATCTTGAAGAGATATAGAGATAAGAACCAGGAGTTGTCTAACTCCAGTAACCAAGATGACGATTAACGATGAATAGACGAAGTCTATAAGATTTTGAAAGTATAAATGAGAATTTCTAAATGATAATTTAATAAATAAAATTCTTATTTTAAGATGTTCAAGTACAAGTATGTGTATATATGTTATATATTGTGAAATATGTGAATTGATGTGAACAGGATTTTAGATATTAATTTTAATATTTATTGAATTAAAACAAATATTTTAATTAAATTATTTATTGAGTTAAATAAATAATTATGTACTTAGTATGGAGTAATTTAATTAAATATTTAATATTTAATTTAATTGATATAATAATTTTATGTTATAATTCTAATTTAATTATGTATAATTAAATTAGATGAGTTATGTGATGAGTGTTACATGAAATTATAATTAGCGAGCAATTATAATTGTAATGTGGCAAATTGTATATGATTAATTGATGTTAGATTTTAATTAATTAAATTAGAATGTTAAGATTTAATTAATTAGAAGATAACATTAAAAAGATGTATTAAAGGATATTTTTAAAAAAAATTAAAAGAGTTTTTAAAACCGTATTCCCAAACAAGGCCCTTGCATTGTTTTAAATCCGTTTTGCCAAACAGGGCCTTAACTATTAAAAATCTATTTTTAAAATAATATTGTTTTGCCAAACAAGCCTTAGGGCTTTTGATATTCTAAATGTGTAACCTATGTTATTAGTTGTAATAAATGTATTTATTATAATTATTATAGGGTCATAATGAAATATAAGTTATATATATTATATTATGTTATATATGTATAATATGTGTATAATATATTATATGTATATTACGTGAGTTAGAATAGTTAGAAGGGTTTGTCTGTGTTAAAAGAAACACAGAGAAACTAGAGTTAGAGAGAAAAGAGAAGAAGAAGAGAGAAAGAGAAATAGAAAGAGGAAGAGGAAGAAGAGAGAAGGGAAGCTTGAGATAGCACCATCCTCTTCAATACAATAAGCAAAGCAAAAAGGTATAATCTCTAATCTTGTAGTTTAGAGATGTTGTATTGATGTTCTTCGTGATTGAGTCCTTTGTAAATTGGGTTATCATGAAAAGTTAGTATAAACATGAAATTCTATATGTGAATTGTGTCAATATATGCTTATAATCGATTTATATGCTTTATTAGGATGATTAATCCATGTGTGTATGTTGAACATGAGGGATTCATGTTCATCAAATAGTCTTAGTGAAATAGCTTTATAATTGGCCTATTTGAAATCAAAAATTGTGATTTGATTGTGTAAATTAAGGTTAGATGATGATAACATGTTTATAAACAAATTTAAATATGTTTTGATAGGGTGTTTTGATTTAAAAATATATTTCAATGTTCAATTTCGTGAAGAACACTTGTTAATGGTTTTCTTCAAAAAATCATGAAATTAGTTATTTTAAACTATGTGTTTTAAGGATTAAATTTGTTGAAACATGTTAGGAGTTTAGAAATTATATTTTTTATTAAGTTGTTATGAATTGTGTTAACTGAAATTAAAATTTGGTGTGGAGAAATAAGTCAAATTGGCTTTTTCTCGGCACAATTCGGGAACAAACTTGAACCGTTGGAGGGGGCCCGCCCCGGCGGACCTTGCTAAGCCTATAACCCCCGCCTTGGCTGGGGGGTATGCAGGAAAAAAAATATTAGAGCCCTCCCCGGCGGGCATGTCAAGCCTTGAACCCCCACTTCGGTGGGGGTATGCAGAAAAATAATATAATTTTATTTGTTTTGTGAAATTTTGTTTGTATAATAAAAAATTAACCTAATGTGATAATTTGATGACATGTTAGCATACCTTAAAATGCTAAAATAATGATAATGAGTTATGTTAATATAATTTAATATGTAATTATATTTTAAAAAAATTATAATTAAGGTAAAAGTGTAATTTAAATTATAATTTATTTAATTATAATTTAATCAGGGCATGCATAGAAATTGGGTATTCATAATCTAAGTAATGGTTTAATTTAAATATGTTTAAATTATGATTTAATGCATGATGTAGTTAATTTATTATAAATTATGGTTGTTTAATTATAATTTGATTAAAGTGGATGTTTAAATTATAATTTAAAATGAGTATGTAATTATTAATTGATTAATCATGTGAAATATAATATGATTATGTGGTGTGATTAGTTACGTGGTAATTAAGTTTTTACGTATTAGTTAATGAGGAACGAGTTAACCTAGATTGGTTAACTAACGATGAGGATTAGCTATGTGATAATTAACTGATATTGTTAATTATACATATGATTTGACAGTGAGTGTCGAACGAGTAAATAGAAGAGAATTAGAAAGTATAAAGTAGAAGTTACTTAAGCGTTTGCTAAACGTCGCTATGAGACTAATAATTTATGCGTATGGTAATACGTTATGTAGGATCATGAAGCAGATTATATTAAGCTATTTTTCTGTAATTGGTAATCTATGAGCCAGGCAAGTCTTTCAGTTCCTATTTTCTACGTGAACTTAATGATGAACTGTTTTAAATTGTATTACAAAGAGCATGATATGTTATATATGTTATAAGCATAAAATGTTAAAGTCAATTTATGACAACATTGATTTATTTAATTAATGTTGGTTGAGTAAGGAATTCAATCTTTATATTTGTTATGTGGTTAAAGCATGTATGACATGTTACTTTAATGTTTATGAGATGTATGTTGAGCATGTTAATTATGTTCTACGTGATGCATGAAAACTGTTAGGTCTTGCTGAGCTATCGAGCTCACTCTTGCAAATAACCATTTTTGCAAGTCAATGATGCAAGGTAATGATATGTGTTTAGTGAATTGTAGAGATCAATATTCACGAAGATTACTAATGTTTTATGAGAAATATAATTGATGTTTTGATTGTATCATCATAGTTAAGTTGTAAGTTGAGTTATCCGATGTGTGTGGATAATAATTATAATGTAAGACTTTGTATAGTCCTTTGGTTGTAGCGATTCATGTAATAGAATTGAATCAAATATTTATAATGTTAAGGTTGCGATTCAGGGCAATAAAGAAAGATTTTATAACAGTTTTAATTATTTCGCATTGTTTTGTGTTTTTAATATCGAATAATGATGTAAAAATAGATTAAAGTTGTATTGTTAATGATCGAGAAGGAGAATATTATTGTATGAATTTTGGGGTCGTTACAGTTGGTATCAAAGCCGTTAGGTTATACACCTTAGGTAAAGAGTATTCTTAGGCTATGACCTTAGGTTATAAGAAATTAAGTTTAAGTTTCATATAACTGAAAAGGTGATTCTTTTCACATACGTATATGTATAGGATGAGTTAAGTCCTAGAAAGGTTATAAGAAGAAGGTGGGAACGACAAGGAATAAAACCCGAATAAAAATATTGAAACATATGAATGGAATTAGAAATTTTTAAAAGAAGAATCTTGAAGAGATATAGAGATAAGAACCAGGAGTTGTCTAACTCCAGTAATCAAGATGACGAACAACGATGAATAGACGAAGTCTATACGATTTTGAAAGCATAAATGAAATCATGATATGACATGATGATAGATAAAGATAAGAAGTTTGTAAAAGAAAACGATAATAAGTTAAGAAAAAAATCATAAGGGAGATGATTATAGAATAAGATCATATCGTGATCTTTTAAAGTTGAAAGACAGATTATCTGTAATGATTGAATAATTATAGTTGAGAATTTAATGAGAATGTACTATGATATAGTACGAGATTAACTCGCGAGGAATTATAAATGATGAGATACAGAAAGTCTGTATCGAGCATAGAGCGAGAAGTTATAAGTAAGATAGAGTTGAGTGAAATTTCAACTGAGGACTCATGTGGTAGCTGAGTTGTACAAATCTTGTATGAGCAGGGTTTTGTGCTTACACTTGGTTTATCATATTAATAATCATTGGAATATTAGTGTTGCGCTGTCAATATATATATGGTGCGAAGGTGATTCTTGTCCCATGTTTATATTTGATAGTTAGAGTCAATAAGAAGTTAGTAAGATGATATTAAGATTAGATTAGATGATCTTAAGGTTAGGCAAGTTCTTAAAACTCATACTTATGGTAAGCTCGTGACTCATAATCGTATGTATGTTTTGAACCCCTAAGCATATGGACAGTCTCTGATCAGTTCTTTGACTACGTATTGCTAGGACAAGTTCTTAAACTCATATTATTGTGGCAAGTTCCTGAACTTCCAAAGTGTGGTAAGTTCGATGAACTATACTAGGTATAGAAACGTTATGGTATAGAAAGCATTGATCTTGTTTAAGATTAATAGAATGATTAAGTAATGATGGAGTAAAGATTTATATTGATAAAGAAAGTTTTTATATTCTAAATCTCCTAGCTTTGCTAGATTTTCGAAATTTATTGACTTCGTGCTGATGTTGCACTTCTGTTTTCTTGAAAAATATTGGATCAAATGATGGAACAGATTAAATTTTAAAATAGTTTTATTATTCACATGTCTATGCTAATTGCTTTAACTAGACAAAGATGAATTTAAAATTTTAAAATGTATTTTATATATTCTATGTATCATTTGATATGGTGTAAAAATAATAATCGAGGAAGTTATCAATGTAGTTAAACCTAGTGTTGGATGTGATCGTATGATCGTCAGCTCATTATGGTATGGTGTAGTATGACGACGTCGAAATCCTCAATTTACCATTACTATGGTACGGTATCAAGATATTATGAAAAGATTTACTTATTATTTTAGTTTCCTTAAACTATAAAAAAAAATTATTTACTTTTAGTTTCCTTAAACGAAAATTATTTTTTTTATTTTATTGAGTTTGTTAAAAATATATATATATATATATATATATATATATATTTCGATTGATGTTCGAATTATTGCTAGAAGTCTATGCTACTTGATTCAGCTAGACAAATATTAACAGATGTTTATAAATTCGAGCGTTCTTGGTCAAACTATGCCAAACCAAATTATTTTGGTGCGGATTCAGATGTTAAGAAGCTGAGGTGAACAACCCTATAAAAAGGGGACATATTATCGGAGACTATAGTTCCGAATGTAACGCATATAGTCGTTACGATTTACTACGTTTGGGCCCGATGTAGGGGTACAATAGGCTGGCCACCGAGAGTACCGATGCGATTTTATAGTGTGAAGTACCGGAGGTGAAGCACTGTAAGCCTAAAAATAAGTTCAGGGTCTTGCGACCACTCAACATGATTTGGAATCTTTTAAATTCCTGAGTTATTTATATCGCTTCCCAATTATTGAGCAATTGTAGAAGATTCTTATTATTCTGAAGGAGAATGTAGTAAGAAGGATATTCCTTAGAAAGAAGTAGTCGTAGAACGCTTTAATCTAGTGAATAAAGATTAACGTAAAATTTATTTTGATAGAATGATATATATAGATTGATAGACTTAAATTTCAAGGACGAAATTCTTAGAAGAAGGTGTGAATGTGATAACCCGAATAATTATAGATGGTGAATTATGTAGTATATGAATTCTACGAGTAGAATATATAGTAATGATCCTTAGAAAGGAAATGAATGAGTTAAAGAAGATATATAATAATTGATATATGATTGTGTTTGATTGAAGGTTATGTAATAAAACCTAAACCCTGTTGAAGAGGTAGAGTTAATAGGATATATGTGTAGTTTATATAAATGTTGTTAAGTTAACGTGTTGAAGCTATTCAACAATAAAATTGTGGAAGAGATTTTGTAAAAACCGAGTAAGGGAGGTTTTCGTTGATTCCGATGACAGAATCCTTATAAGGAGGGAAGGATGTGACAACCCAGATTTTTTAACATATATAAATGAGAATTTAATAAATAAAATTCTTATTTTAAGATGTTCAAGTACGAGTATGTGTATATGTGTTATATATTGTGAAATATGTGAATTGATGTGAAGAGAATTTTAGATATTAATTTTAATATTTATTGAATTAAAATAAATATTTTAATTGAATTATTTATTGAGTTAAATAAATAATTATGTGATTAATATGGAGTAATGTAATGAAGTATAACATATTAATTAAATGAATATTTAATATTTAATTTAATTGATATAATGATTTTATGTTATAGTTCTAATTTAATTAGGTATAATTAAATTAGATGAGTTATGTGATGAGTGTTACATGAAATTATAATTAGCGAGCAATTATAATTGTAATGTGACAAATTGTATGTGATTAATTGATGTTAGATTTTAATTAATTAAATTAGAATGTTAAGATTTAATTAATTAGAAGATAACATTAAAAAGATGTATTAAAAGATTTTTTTCCAAAGAATTAAAAGAGTTTTTAAAACCGTTTTCCCAAACAAGGCCCTTGCATTGTTTTAAATTCGTTTTGCCAAACGGGGTCCTAACTATTAAAAATATGTTTTTAAAATGATGTTGTTTTGCCAAACAAGCCTTAGGGCTTTTGATATTCTAAATGTGTAACCTATGTTACTAGTTGTAATAAGTGTATTTATTATAATTATTATAGGGTCATTATGAAATATAAGTTATATATGTTATATTATGTTTTATATGTATAATATGTGTATAATAAATTATATGTATATTACGTGAGTTAGAATAGTTGGAAGGGTTAGTCTGTGTTAGAAAGAAACACAGAGAAACTAGAGTTAGAGAGAAAAGAGAAGAAGAAGAGAGAAAGAGAAAGAGAAAGAGGAAGAGGAAGAAGAGTGAAGGGAAGCTTGAGATAACATCATCCTCTTATTCCAATAAGCAAAGCAAAGCAAAAAGGTATAATCTCTATACTTGTAGTTTAGAGATGTTGTATTGATGTTCTTTGTGATTGAGTCCTTTGTAAATTGGGTTATCATGAAAAGTTAGTATAAACATGAAATTCTATATGTGAATTCTGTCAATATATGCTTATAATCGATTTATATGCTTAATTAGGATGATTAATCCATGTGTGTATGTTGAACATGAGGGATTCATGTTCATCAAATAGTCTTAGTGAAATAGCTTTATAATTGGCCTATTTGAAATCAAAAATTGTGATTTGATTGTGTAAATTAAGGTTAGATGATGATAACATGTTTATAAATAAATTTAAATACGTTTTGATAGGGTGTTTTGATTTAAAAATATATTTCAGTGTTCAATTTCGTCAAGAACACTTGTTAATGGTTTTCTTCAAAAAATCATGAAATTAGTTGTTTTAAACTATGTGTTTTAAGGATTAAATTTGTTGAAACATGTTAGGAGTTTAGAAATTATGTTTTCTATTAAGTTGTTATGAATTGTGTTGACTGAATTAGAATTTGGTGTGGAAAAATAAGCCAAATTGGCTTTTTCTCTGCACAATTCGCGAACAAACTTGAACCGCTGGAGGGGCCCCGCCCCGATGGGCCTTGCTAAGCCTAGAACCCCCGCCCCGACGGGGGTTATGCAGGGAAAAAAATATTGGAGCCCGCCCTGGCGGGCATGTCAAGTCTTGAACCCCCGCCCCGGCGGGGGTATGCAGAAAAATAATACTTTATTTGTTTTGTGAAATTTTGTTTGTATATTGAAAAATTAACCTAATGTGATAATTTGATGACATGTTAGCATATATTAAAGTTCTAAAATAATGATAATGAGTTATGTTAATATAATTTAATATGTAATTATAATTTAAAATATTTATAATTAAGGTAAAAGTGTAATTTAAATTATAATTTATTTAATTATAATTTAATGAGAGCATGAATAGAAATTGGGTATTCATAATCTAAGTAATGGTTTAATTTAAATATGTTTAAATTATGATTTATTGCATGATGTAGTTGATTTATTATAAATTATGATTGTTTAATTATAATTTGATTAAAGTGGATGTTTACATTATAACTTGTTTAATTATAATTTAAAATGAGTATGTAATTATTAATTAATTAATCATGTGAAATATAATATGATTTAGTGGTGTAATTAGTTACGTGGTAATTAAGTATTAACGTATTAGTTAACGAGGAATGAGTTAACCTAGATTGGTTAACTAACGATGAGGATTAGCTATGTGATAATTAACTGATATTGTTAATTATACATATAATTTGACAGCGAGTGTCAAACGAGTAAGTAGAAGAGAATTAGAAAGTATAAAGTAGAAGTTAATTAAGTGTTTGCTAAACGTCTCTATGAGATAAATAATTTATGCATATGATAATACGTTATGTAGGATCATGAAGCAGATTATATTAAGCTATTTTTCGGTAATTAGTAATCTACGAGCCAGGCAAGTCTTTCAGTTCCTATTTTCTACTGTGAACTTGATGATGAACTGTTTTAAATTGTATTGCAAAGAGCATGATATGTTATATATGTTATAAGCATGAAATGTTAAAGTCAATTTATGACTACATTGATTTATTTAAATAATGTTGGTTGAGTAAGAAACTCAATCTTTATATTTGTTCTGTGATTAAAGCATTTATGCCATATTACTTTATGTTTATGAGATGTATGTTGAGCATGTTAATTATGTGTTACGTGATGCATGAAAATTGTTAGGTTTTGCTGAGCTAGTCGAGCTCACTCTTGCAAATAACCATTTTTGCAGGTCAAGAATGCAAAGTAATGATATGTGCTTAGTGAATTGTAGAGATCAATATTCACGAAGATTACTAATATTTTATGAGAAATGTAATTGATGTATTGATTGTATCATCATAGTTAAGTTGTAAGTTGAGTTATCCGATGTGTATGGATAATAATTGTAATGTAAGATTTTGTACAGTCCTTTCGTTGTAGCGATTCATGTAATAGAATTGAATCAAATATTTGTAATGTTAAGGTTGCGATTCAGGGCAATAAAGAAAGATTTTATAAAAGTTTTAATTATTCTGTATTTTTTTAGTGTTTTTAATATCGAATAATGATGTAAAAATATATTAAAGTTGTATTGTTAATGATCGAGAAGGAGAATATTATTGTATGAATTTTGGGGTCGTTGCACCCATGTTGAGAGGACCCAACGGCACCTCAATGTTGTTACACCAAATCCGGAGCAAGTCTCGAAAGAAAGAGACATCGATACATCAATACGACCAGTCACAGGGATGAAATGGCAATCATCATAGGATGCAACCTGTCAGCAACTCATCACTCCTGATATGCGAGAAGACTGGATCTCCTTTGACCCACAGAAGCCCATGGGCTACCGTCGTGGAAAAGTCTATCTCATACCCGACGACCTGTTCCCTAAGCAAAAGGTCACAAATTAAACCTCGCAGATCAAACCAAATTCGGTTAAAGCCATCATATCACCAACCATCACAAGCCTTGGAGTCCAATTAAGTGGAATCCGCAGGCCTTTTGATATCAACCATCAAAGTCAATTGCACCCACAAGTCAGAAACAATGATTGGGGCATCCAAACATCAAGGCCCATATCCACTGCATGTTCACCATGTGGGTTATGAGGTAAAAAAAACGCTTGCGATCTCGGCATTTTATCAGCCCATTGGTCAAACATAAAATAATGCAATCATCCCATATAACAAGCAAGACTGAGGCAAGTTCAGAATCAATAACAACCCGATGATGGGACCCTTACCACTAGACTGGGGCAATTTCAAAAATTGCGATAACTCAACACTGAGGCATTTATCAACCATCCAATAAAAATGCACCAGTCGGCACTATCAGCATGGTCTGTCATCATCAGAGCTTCCATTATTGGTGATCCAGTATGATCAATCTGTCTTTTCCAATCATAACTTTCTTAGAATATTGCGATCCATTGATAAGGTACGACTCTTTCATCTCTTTATGTGCTTTCAATTTTCCAGTTACATGCATTGGCAAGGGTATACATGTTAAGTATAGATAAATCTTATGTTAGAATCTTAGAAAAAGGTTTTAAAAAGAGAAGATTTTTACTTAACTTGTTATGAATTGGATTAATTCCGATAAGCTTCAGTGGAGCAAGAATCACAGGTATGATTAGAGAATTAAGATAATTCAACCTTTTTATTAGGCACGACATCCTAGTTTAAAGCACTCTTTGGAACAAACTTGATCTCATATGCATGTCTGCACTTTGCAATCACCCTAACTCTTAGTTGTGGGGTATGAAAGTATGACGACAAGGATAACAATTAGTAGCCAGCCTAATGTCTCGAATCGTGGCCTGGGTTACTCGAGTTATTAAGCCTGAGGGGTGTCTTTACACCTGGTGCCCTAAAGCCATCTGGTTTGGGAGCCACCGACCCAACGCTCGTTACATGGGTAACTCAGTGCCTAAGAAAACGAATCTTGTATATGCTCTGCTGAGGATCAAATAGAGCAGACCGCCTGACTTGTCTCGAAGTGTGGCCTTTGTTACTCGAGCCAGTAAACCTTGAAGGGGTGTCTTAACACCTAGTGCCCTAAATTCGTCTGGTTTAGGAGTCATTGGTCCAAAACTCGTTAAATGGGTAACTCTAAATAGCCTAAGAAAATGAGACAAAGTTAAGCGGGGAAAGAATGAAACATGTTGTAAGAAAAAAATGAGATCATCTAAAGTCATAGAAGAGAAACACCTGCTAAGGGTTGCGTTACTCACAGTGCACATGTCATATGATGATAATTTTGTGAATAGCGATGTTTAGAGCGAAGATAAGGTGTCTCTGATAAAGGGAGATAAGTCTTTTGAAACTGATCTTACCCATGAAAAATAACCATGGATACTTAAAAGTTTTCTTGCGATGTCATAATTTGTCAAACAAAAATTTTGATTTCTTTAAGAAAACTTCATTTCAAGATCTTTAGCGATAAGATAAAAGCTCAGTGAATACAAGCATTCAATTTCATAAACTTTAACTTTAAATGCCTCATTCACAAAATAATACTAATAGCCCGAGCCATTAAGCTTTTGGCACATATTGTTATTTGTCTGAATGTGCAGGATATAGCTCACTATAGATATGGTCAACAAAGCGAGTTTCTTCTGTGAACCCAAGTAACAACATGCGAAAGGGCTGGTCAATGAAATGGAAAGGAGTCTACGGCGGGACTAAGCTTCTCATCAAAAGCAAAGGGAGAATTCCTAATCATAGCAATGCAAGCTTGCCCCTGTAAAAGAAAGAAAATTCTTAAGAGAGTCCTTAACTTGGGAAAAAAAATAGATGCTCGATGAAAAATGGTCTGGCATATGAAATATACATCATCAAATATGTCAACCGGTGCCTAGTCCTCACAAGTCGAGGCCTCTACATCGAAATTCAAATATGGGCACTGAAAGAACGGGCTACATCCTCCAGGACGTCAGCAACACCCAGGTCATCATCCAAGCCAACATCTAACCCAGCAAGGTCACAAATAAAGAGCTTGCCCCTTTTCATATTCAATGATCAAATAGTTGGCGGCAATCCAGCGTAGCATCAGGGAAAGATCCGGTGATATAAGCCATTGAACACTACTTCAACTGAATATATCAGGATATCTCACTAGTAAAGCCATCAGTGTCTAAACCGGCAGAGGGACCAGCACCAGGTCTCGATTCAGAAAGAAGAATGGCAGCCTCTGCAAGATCCCCACCAAAGACGACATATAAAAGGGGAACATCTGAATCTGCTATGCGAATAACAAAAGGAGCCATACGGGAGTTGAAGTTGATAGGCCTATCAAAATTTATAGTCTGAAAAGAAAATCAAAATCGCCTCATAAAGGGTGAGGTATGGTTCTACGTCATTGCAATTAAGCATATGCATCAACCTAGGACAAAATAAGAACATCACATCATGCCTGGTCTGCACATGTGCAACAAGCACTATATCAGTGCACATCTTCATTAAAAAGCTAAGCATGCATACCTAGTAGAGTTAAATATACATATGCATTAAATACCCAGACTCGAGAAAAAATTCTGTTGTTGAAAACTACCATTCGAGTAGACATCGAGACAGTTCGATGAAATAAAGCTTTGTAAACTACCATTCGAGTAGGCATCTAAATAGTCCTGGTGATCAACCGTTGTCAACTACCATCAGGGTAGGCTTCGTTGACAACTACATTCAGGGTAAGCACCATGGTCAACTACCATCAGGGTAGGCACCGTTGTCAACTACCATCAGGGTAGGCACCGTGGTCAACTACCAGCATGGTAGGTTTCGTTGTCAAACTACCAGCAGGGTAGGCACCGTTGTAAACTACCAATGTAAACATCGGAATGATCTGATAATTTCAGAACATCATCCCCATCAGAAATGTAGAAAACATTTCAGTTTATCTTTATCAAACAAGCATCGACAACACTGATAGAAATAAAACTATTGGAGTCAACAACAGCATAGACATCAGTAGCATTGATGAAAGTCAACCATTGAAATCAGCCCCAACACAAGCACCGGTAAAGGTAAGCGATATGCGATGCGATATATGATTTGCGAAGTGTGAAATGAGATTTGCAAAAATATTTTAACATTCATTGCATTGCAATTTGCATCATTAATATCTTGTCATATTTCAAGTGTCTGGCAATCTTTATCCTGTTTATTTCATTGCATTACACAAACATTATAAAGAGGGGCATCTGTAGACACTCAAAATTTTGTTTTCCTGTTACTAAGCCTGCAAGAGGGTAAAACTGTCTTCTCAGCCCCGATTACCAATATCTGGATGTCAACTCAACCCCGATCACCAAAATATCAGGATGTCAACTCAACCTCGATCACCAATACCGAGATGTCAACTCAACCCCGGTCTCAATACCGGGCCATCAACTCAACCCCAATCACCAATATCAGGATGTCAACTCAACCCCGATCACCAATATCAGGATGTCAACTCAGCCCCCGTCACCAATATCGGGATGTCAACTCAACCCCGGTCTCAATACCGGGCCATCAGGTCATCCATGGTCTCAATACCGGGCCGTTAGGTCAACCCCAGTATCAATACCGAGCCATCAGGTCAACCCCGATCTTAATACCAAGATATCAATTCAGCCCTGGTCACAACCTGGGAGGTACAGTTAAGCCCCGATCACAATCGAGAGATCCAGTTCAGCCCACAGATAACCCTGGGAAGCCAATGCAACCTTCAGAGACAAACCTGAAGCATCACATCATCCCCGGAGTCAACCTTTGGAGGAACAAGTCAGCCTTAGAGACGACCTTGAGGACAAACAGAATCGGCTGGGAGCCAAACCTCTGGGAACAACCCCGGGAAGACAGCCGAAGACCGTGCCAAACAATAAACAACCCTTGGAGGGGCAAAATGGTTATTTTACCAACTTGAAGCCAATCTGGTCAAAATAAAGCCGAATTGATACCTTCAAGGTCAGAAAGAGCCATAACGGCTATCCCGAGTGGAAACAGCGCAAGAAAGCTCAACGGACAAACTGTGAAGAATCAAAGACCTGGTTATAAACCTATTTTTTTGGACTAGGAAAAGGTTTACTCCCATGTCATTGCGACATTCTCGACGAGGGCTTTCCAAAAAGGTATGGCATGCCTCAAACGGACGCTCCGATCAAAAGTTAGAAAGTTTCGAACTTGACCTTGCATTGCTCGGAGTGTATATACTTTGAGACCACAGGACCCGCCACGTGGGCCTTGCCACATAAAGCTGCAAGTAGACCAACGGCTGTCGCGGGTAGACCCGCTTCCATCGGGTCTATATATATGAGTGCACCCCCAGCTCATTTTAAATAAAAAACGCTCTAAACCTCTGTCCGTTTGGTTTCTCAGCCCCACTCTTGTACTCCAAACCCAAATTTTTTTACTCTAACACGTAGATACACTCATATACTACCACATATCAAAAATTAACCGATAGAAATAGATGTTTAAATCCTACGATCTGGCAAAAAGCCCGTGTAACAGTCCATTATTTCTTTAAATCTCGCCAACTCTAGCTTTCAAACGGATCAAAATAGGTCCAGATAGAACCGGGAAGCTAGAATGGCTGAGATTTATTTAAATCTAGCATTTTTTTAGTTTTAGTTCTAAAAGCTACCTCGCGGCCCTTAGATCATTATCTAGTGAGAACGAGACGCTTCAGTTACATGCGAGGTAGGATTTACTGATGAATCCTTGGTTCTGGCGACATCTGGATGTAAATATACATTTTCTGTGAATATTTGAGCTGTGCAGGTTTTTATTGGCTTCCCTCTGTGAGCCAAAGAATCGTGGGATTCATGATCAAACTGATCAGAATCTGATTCCCACGATGGACAAACTCCCCATTACAAATGTACACTGCGAGTTTTTCTGTAAAATGTACATCCAAAAGACCTTAAAACGGTCATCTGGTTTTAAGGTCTCATATAATGAGAATAATGATTTGTCGTGTCAGGGTCACTCCGATGGCTGTTATGCCCATGAGTAGGTCAAAACTTGTATATATTCTGTGATCGAGGATGCTTCGTAGGCCGACAATCACCATTCAAATTGAGCCCAAAGGCTAAAAAGATAAAAGTGAAGTGTTGACATGCTTCAATTCCTATGTTAGCGTAAGGGTTTGAAAACCTGCTTTCAAAACATCATTTTAATAATCTTGTCTAAAAAAGAGACTTTTGCAAATCAAATCAAACCCTTCGTATATAGGTTCAATGAAGCATATCCATGCTTTCAAATCAATCAATCATAGGCCCAATTTCTTTCAGCATTCACACACACATTATAGATTTAAAAGGGAAATATTGAAAAGATGCGGTACCGTATTTACACGGGAGTTGTGGGGTGCCTAACACCTTCCCCACACTTAACCAAGCCCCCGAATTTAAAACTTCGGTTTCAAAGATCAAATTTCGACAGTGTCCAGTAAATTGGGCCTCTTTTCAAACAAACTCGATTAAGTTGGTACAACCATTTCAAAACTACCAATTGGCGACTCTATAAAATGTTCAAATCTTCGACATGATACATATTGGCATTTTCCTAAAAAACCCTTGAAAACCTTTTTCACAATAAAAAGAATAAGGATAGACAAAACTTAGAAAGAGAGAAAGATTCGAGTTTGACCCGACCCGAATTTTTTCAAGACGTCGACAATAATTTATTTATATTATGTTGTCAACATTCCATCTTTGCCCTCCCGGGGTTGTCTCCAGGGTTGATGTGGCTGTAGTTGTCTTTCCTCAGTGTTGTCTTCGGGTTTTAACTGTTGTTGATTCTATCTTTCCTCAAGGTTGTCTCTGAGGATTGATTTGATGTCCCACAGAGCTGGCTCTTGGGTTTGATTGTGGTTGTACTTTTCCATGGTTGTCTCCGGAGTGTAAAAAGATGATTTTGTCCTCCTGCGCAGATAATAAGGATGCACAAACGGCCCGAGGCCTGAAACCTAGCCTTGGTCCGGCCTAGGCCCGACCTGGCCATAAACAGACCACTAAGTTTTAGAAAATATATGGCTTAGCTTGATCTAGATAAAAGCCCGGCATGTGGCCTTGGTCCGGCCTGGGCCCAACTAGTACCTCAAGCCTTCCTTAGTTGAGCATTTAGGTGGCCTCAAGCATTAGTGTGACACCCCCAAATTCGGGTACTTCATTTCCACATGATTTGGTGTTCACTTCCTAATTAAAACATACATCTACCCAATAATAAAGAATTGCAAAGTAAATTACAACCTTCATAATTGCTTAACTAAAATCTTCCTTGAAAAAAGATTACAACTCGTCCAATATAAAATCTCAGGGTTATCTAAACCTTAACATCAATCAAAATAAATGCGAAAATAAAATATCGTCAACTAAGTCTTATTACAATAGAAATTTGAAACAACAGCCCTTCACTGGCTCATCTTTCCTTTTCCTTTACTTGTTGACGGTACGTCAATATTCTTGGTTTCAACTGCAAGGGGTGGTAAAATATGCAAGAGTGAGAAAACAAAAGCTCACTTAAAATACAACAATGATATGACATAAGTGAATAGTTTCAAAAGAGTTTGAATAACTTTGCTTTCATCAAAATAAAGAATTGAATAATAATTCTTTCATCATCTTTAAAGTTCAAATATATAATTTATATGGGGGTCATACGACCTTGAACTATGTTCTAGGTTATAAATATTTCTATTTAAACCTTTAACAGTCATTAAGACTATGGACCTTTAACTCGTACTCAGGGGGATCAGCCTTTTGTACCATGTATTGTGCACAACCATCTTAACGTTTTTGCATAAATGTCCCCTAATAGATAGGGTTGTTCATTCTCAGTATTTGAATACAAGTCCGCACCAAAGAAAGTTTGGTTTGGATAGATAAAGGAACTTTGGAGTTTCAACTATCATCAACTAGGAGTAGTTGAATCGACTCACAATGCTTAATAGTTCAGTAATACAAGAATATAAATCAAATGTAAGATACAACAATAGATTTCATGATAACTAGGCATGCTTTGGAAATAATTTAAAGCATTCGATAGATCACGTAGATCTTGCTTAAGCAACTAAGTCAAAATCACACTACTAAAATAACACTTCAATACTTATGCTTTATGAATATTGGAATACAGTATAACTTGTACAATACATAACAAGTTAAGAAACGAAAATGAACTTTCATGATATATTGAGCAAGGGTTAGAGAACTTGCTCAATGAAAAGATACAATGATAAAGCTTGCATAGAGTACAAGAATAGTTTAGAAAGCTTGTACAAAGTAAATAACAAGTTTAGAAATAGAAACTTGCTTAACGTAAAAGAATAAGGATTAGAGAACTTGCCTTAAGCGCAAGCTACACTTTAACAATTACAATCACTTCCATAATTACCCTACACATTACATTACGTTTAAAACGTCTATTAGTACCCAACTACAACGTTTAAACCATCAAACTTCATACTCAAGTCCAACTCACAACGTTGTTTACAACATAGGTTGCTAACTAGCCACATACGTGAGTCTATACTCACGACATACATTTCATATGCTTATAACGCTTTAAATTGTGTTGTGTACCTTATGCACGTAATACACCCATACACATGTAACACATTCATATAAGACTTCAATTTATCTTAAACACATCAAAACTAGGTTATCTCATTACCTATTACACTTAACAAGTCATAAAAATAAGTTAGCTAAACAAACACTGCACGAAAACTCAATGAAACACAAAACGAAAACCCGGACAGCAGGTTGCCCCGCTGGGGCAGGTACTCCAGGGCATAAAGCCCCATTGGGGCAGGTCCCACTTTTGGTGGAAGACCCAGTTCACGAATTGGCAGAGAAATAAGCCAGTTTGGCTTATTTCTTCACACCGAATCCGATTTTTCTCAACATGATTAACATGAAACTTGATAACAACAATATCTTGGACTCTTTAACATGATTATAATATATAAAATCCTTACAACACATAATCAAAACTAAGGTTTCATGATTTCTTTGAAGAAAACACAATATTAAGCGTTCTTGACAAAATTTGCTATTACGAATTCGTTTTTCAATCAATTCAAGTAACTCCAATAGTAATAACTCTTATTTTTAACATACTAACATAACCAATGATTAATTTAAACAATAACCCATAATCAAACACCAATTTGATAGTTTCAAAGGCCATTTTTCAAAAATTAGTTCACAGTAAATCACTATGAACATAATTCTTCTTGTTTATCAAAAATTACATGGATTGAGTTGTTGAAACAACCATATGACTCATATAATATCATGTTATAACATATATTACACATAACTTCATGCTCACATCAATTTTGTGAAAATAATTTTTGCAGAGAGTTCTAAACTGTAAAAATATTTGAAAAACATAATTAAAACTTATGGAGTTCTAGGATTATACCTTTTATCCTAGCTTGAATTATGAGAAGAGTGGAAGATGATGATAGTGTATTGTTCTTCTCTTGCTTTCTTAAAGCTTCTCTTCTTCTTCTCTCTTCTTTCTCTTCTTTTTCTCTGAGAATTCTCACTAACTCTCTCTGTTTTCTTTCTTTCTTGTTTTCTAACTAACTGACTTTTATCTAACGTATACTATATAATATACATATATATAATATATATATATATATATGTAACTTATATTATTAATATAAGTAATAAGTGTAGACACTCAAAATTTTCCTGACCCCGATACTAACCAGGTAGGAGGGCAAAACCGTCAATCAATCCAAATTTGGCCACCAATGCTGGTCCTTCAATCTAAATCTGATCCTCCATATCGGTATCCAGCTCCTACAGTCAATCGGATCATCAATCAAGTTCAACCCTGAACTCAACCCGGGAAGTCAAGCCAACCCTGGTCTCAACCCAAGAAGTCAAAATCAACCCTGGCATCAACCCGGGAGGTACCAATCAACCCCGGACTCAACCCGAGAAGTCAAGACAACCCTGATCTCAACCGAGGAAGTCAAAATTAACCCCGGCATCAACCTGGGAGGTCCCAATCAACCCCAGACTCAACCCGGGCCGTCAAGCTAGCCCTGGTCTCAATCCATGAAGTCAAGGCAACCTCGACGTCAACCGAGGACATGTCAAATCATCTCCGGTCTTAATCCGGGGATCACAGTTCATCCCCGATATCAACCCGGGAAGTGCAAATCATCCATGGTCTCAACCTGGGACATCAAGTCAACTTTAGACGTCAACCTGAAGCATCATAACAACTCCAAGACAACATCTAGAACAACCATGTTAGCCTCGGAGACAACCTTGAGGTCAAAAGATTCAACCGGGACCCAAATCTTGGAATCAGCCCCCGGAATTCAACCAAAGACTCTGCCGACATTACAGGCAACCCCGGGAGGGGTACAACGGTCATTTTATCAACTCTCCATCGACTTGGTCAAACTCAATCCAAATCAATGACGCCAAAGTCAGAACGAACCATAACGACGATCCCGAGTGGCAACTACGCAAGACAGCTAAACGGACAAACTACGGGGAATCGAAGACCTGGTTATGAACCCGTCTTCCTGGACCCAGGAAATATTTTCTCCCATGTCATTGCAACACTCTCGAGGAGATCTTTTCGGAAAGGTACAACACACCTTAAACAGACGCTCCGATCAAAAGTTAAAAAGTTTTCGACTGGACATCGCATTGCTCGGAGTGCACGTACTTCGAGACGACCAAGTCAGGCATGCGGGCCCCGCCACATTAAGCCGCACCTCTACCTGCGACTTCCTTAGGTAGAGCTGCGGCTCCCCCATCTATAAATAGAGGGGCACCCCCCCCCCCTCTCATTTTCATAAGCAAGACGAGCAGCGAAGCCCTGCCCGAGTGATTTTTTGACTTTTACACCTCTTCCAAACCTAAAGTTTTTCACTCCAACACATAGATATACCCATATACTACCATATATGAAAAAACCACCGTAGATTTGGACGTTTCAAGCCCACTAAGTGGCAAAAAGCCCGTTGTGCAGCCCGTTGTGCAGCCCATTGTAAGTATTTTTACGATCAACAAGTCAATACTAGTACTTTGCGCTGTTTTCCACTTGCACACAAAGTTTCACTTTCAAAACATGCCCTAAACTTAGTTCCATGGCCGTTTTAGTCAAAAACTGATACATTTTTGTACTTAAACTCCATTTTTCAACACTTCTACAACTCGGATTGACGATCCGTAAACTCCAGCAGCTTTAATGCACTAGCACACATATATTTGGCAACTTTGCCGGACTCGGTCATCTTGCCAGTCCGGGTTTGGCCCTTTTTTGTACATATTTAACTGTAAATGTACTAACATTTCAATTCTGTCATGCCCGGATTTCAAATCCGTGGTAGTTTACCGCTTTTATATACATTTACGCATATATAAGCGACTTTCACCATCACTGGTACTCCAATCAGTCCTGGTTGAATACATTTCTGTCAATATATATATATATATATATATATATATATATATATATATATATTCAGTCGGCCTGGATTATTTCGTGGCCATTTTACTGCTTTTGCACACTTCCCATACTGGGTGCTCTCCCCAGTCACTGGGTGACTACTTTCCTGTCAATTTCAATTCCAGTACAGGCATTGGCGTGCAAACCCTTTGTTCTTTCTATTTCTTTTACATATATATATATATATTTTTATTTCTGTCATAGCCTGGATTATTTCGTGGCTATTTACAACTTTTATAAATATGTATATATTTCAATTCCAGTCCGGGCCTGCGAGTGAAAACCCATCGCCCTTTTACAGCTTTTATATATATATGTACATATATATATTGCTTATTCAATTCCATTCAACAGTTGCATTCAACATTCATTTGTATGTGAATTTGCACTAATATATCTGCAGGCGGTCTAGATTTATTCAAATCTCGCCATTTCTAGTTTTCAAACAGTTCAAAGCATCTAGACTGAACCGGGAAGCTAGAACGGCTGATATTTCCTTAAATCTGGCTTTATTTCTAGTTTCAGCATTGAAAGCAAACTCGCGTCCCTTAGATTGCTATCTAGTGGGAACGAGACGCTTTGGCCACACGCAGCCAGGATTTACTGATGAATCCTTGGTTCTATTGCATTGTGAGGATGTACATACATGTATTTCTGTATAAATTTGAACTGTGCAGGTTTATTGGCTATTCACATGTGAGCCTAGGAATCATGGGATTCGTGATCAAAACGATCAGAATCTGATTCCCACGATGGACAAACTCCGATTTACAGATGTACCCTGCCGGTTTTTTTGTAAAATGTACATATCAGACCTTAAAATGGTTATCCGAATTTAAGGTCTCAACATAGTAAAAACATAGATTGTCGTGTCAGCGTCCCTCCGATAGTTCTCATACCCATGAGGAGACCGACACTTGCTTATTTCTGTGGTCGAGGATGCTTCGCAGCCCGACAAATCAACATTTGCATGCAGCCATAAGGCTATAAAATTTAGAAGTATCAAAAGGCTTCAATTCCTATGTCAGCGTAGGGGTTTGATAAACAGCTTTCCAAACTTCACTGTCAATTCAATTTAAAGCTTTTCAAATCTAATCAAAATGCTTTTGCAAATCAAGTTAAAGATTGATTTTCGAAAATCAAATCAAACCATTCGTATATAGGCTTAACAAAGCAAAGCACTACTTTCAATCAATCAAATTAAAAGGCCTAATTTTCAAACAGCATTCACTCAAGCATTCCAGTTTTAAGGGAAATATTAAAAAGATTGCGGTACTGTGTTTACACGGAAGTTGTGGGGTGCCTAACACCTTCCCCACACTTAACCAAGCCCCCGAACTTAAAACTCTGATTTCAAAGATCAAGTTTCGATAGTGTCCAGCAATTGGGCCTCTTTCAAATCAAATTCGGTTGAGTTGGTACAACCATTTTCAAATATACCAACTGGCGACTCTGTTAATCAAATCAAATCGTCGACATATATACATATTGGCCTCTTTCCTAAAAAAACCCTTCAAAACCTTTTTCGCAATAAAAAGAATAAGGGTAGAGATAACTTAGGAAGATTGATTTGAGGAAAACTGGGTTACAACCGACCCGCGGTATTTCTTAAATTTTTCAACGTCGACAGGTGGCGACTCTGCTGGGGACATTCAATCTTTTCAAACATTTCCCTTTCAAAACGATTGAATGCGTGAAATCCTGCATCTCTACAGTCAATGGATGAGTGAATGCTGCGTCTTTCATTTGAATGTATGAATGCTATGCGTCCCTCCACCAGGAGGATAACCCGGTCGGTGATAAGTAAGGACTTTGGGGACGACTAAGTCTCCGAGGATGCCTCCTGAAAATGCACCACCCAGATTCGCTCCAGTTGAACGATCGGATTAACTTCCCTTCTAGTAGATTGCGATGATCTGGGAGCCTTCATGCTGAAACAAAAGCCGAACCTAAGATAGGTCAGCCTCTGATCAACCCATCGATGGTAGGCTTCTTCATGCCTTCCTCTTTCAATTCCATGTCAAGTCTCCAATTACTGAGGAGCACAATGTAAATAACAATAATGAAAGATTTACTTTCATGTCAGATATCCTGTCATCCTGCCATCAAAATAACTAACCTCAGTTTTGCAGGATAAACTTAAAAAATGCACATCATAAATGCATCCAGTCAATACCTACCTCAGGAAACTGACACTCCTACGTTTTGGTGTAGGTAGGTAAAAATTGGTCCGATCACCAGATCTAAGATCAAAAAAGCACCCAGTCCATCCACTGACATGGCTTCAAGTGCTCCACCAGAATACACCCCTGTGTCTAGGGAAGAATTCAAAGGACTAAAAAATCAGATAGCCAAGCTAGTCGGTTTCCTTCGAGAGGAAAGTAAAGCCTTCAAAGAGAAGCAATCTCACACTCATTTAGAAATAGGACCATCTGGTAGTGGTGCTGGCGGTCAAGATATAGAAAAGGCCGAGACTCAGACTCCTAGACCACAGAACCAGGATATAACTAACAAAACTCTGGAAGTCACCATCCTAAACAAAGAACAAGAAGCTGGTGACATCTTCAAGAAAATCCAACAAATAGGAAGAAACCCTCCGGTCAATCAAAGGGACTGGGGCATTTGGTAGTGTCAACTACTCAGATCTATGCATATTTCTCGGAGCTCGGTACCCTGAAAAATTCCAAGTCCCTAATTTTGAGAAATATAACGGATTAGGGGATCCTTATACACACCTGAAAGTTTTCATCGAAGAACTCGGATCCTATGCTGAGGACGAGAAACTTCGAATGCAGCTATTTCAGAAGAGTTTAACTGCAAAAGCCAGAGATTGGTATACCCGTCTGGACAACTCCAAAATCCACAGTTGGTAAGAACTGGCCCATGCCTTCCTCAGCTAGTACAGTTTCCAATCTCAGCTGGCTCCAAACCGGTATTAAATTACCAAAATCAAGAAGAAGAACTCTGAATCATTCAGGGAATATGCTAAACGATGGAGACGGGTCGCAACACAAGTCACCCCGGCTATGACTGAATCTGAAATAGTCATGACCTTCATCGACATTCAAGAAGCTCCTTATTACGAAAGGGTCCTGGCAGGCATAGGAAAACCTTTCTCGAAAATGATCAAACACGGTGAAATGGCCAAAATGGGACTTAAGTCCGGGAAAATAAAAGACCTAACAGCCCTCGAAGCTGTTGCTAAGCATATCTAATTCGGTAATTACCAGAGTAATCCCCGTAGGGTCCACAAAAAGAAAGATGAAGAAGTTTCCTTAGTGTTACAAGGACAGACTTCAAGCGGCAATGCAAACCACTTGCCTATTCAAAGGAGGAACTATACCCATTTCCACGCTGCAACACAGCCTACAAATCCTTCATTCCAGAAAAATATGGAGGTCAAACGCAGAAGGACTTTCACCCCATTAGGGAACTCACTAGAGAATGTCTTTAAACTTCTAACAGCTCAGAAGAAGATTGGAAGCTACGAGGACATTGAAAGCTCGAATTCAAACCACATTTCCATCTTGTCAAAGGATAATCCATTGTACCTGCCTCAGCGGGTAATCAAACCAGTCATCAAAGCCAAAGAAAAGGTGACTGAGGAGAAAATCAAAGAGTTCCTCAGAAATATGGGACACAATGAAATCAAGATAGTATAAAGCTTAAAAGATGCTCCCAAGAAACTATCCATCCTCGACTTGGTCCTATTATTAGAGGATCACCGCAACATCCTAGTCAAAGTGCTAGAAGAAGCCTATCTGCCACACATGGTAGACACAGAAAAACTCCGTCATGTGATTGAACACATTTTCAACAACAATGTGATATTCATCACTGACGATGATATCCCGGCAAAGGGAAAAGGTCACCAAAAGTCCTTGCACACAGCCGTGATGTCCTCCGGATATGTGATTGGAGGCGTACTCATCGATGGAGGATCCTCCCTCAACATTTGTCCTTACGACACATTGGGAAGGATGAAAATTAATCCAAATTGAATCAAAGCCAGTCATGTGGTCATTCGGGCCTTCGATGGATCTCGCCGCCAGGCTATGGAGGAAATCGAGCTTCCCCTAGAAATCGATCCATATACCTTCTACGTATCCTTCCAGGTGCTCAACATAGCCACCAGATATAACTTGTTGTTGGGCAGGCCTTGGATTCATATGGCCGGAGCTGTGCCATCCACCCTCCATCAACAACTCAAATACATCATCAACGGCAGCCTCATCACGGTCTCCAGACCTAAAGCTGAAACTGGCCGTAGGCAAAGAAGCCTCTCAAATGCCCAAAGTTATCCATGTAAATATCAAAAGTCCTCAGTGACCAAGACTGCCAAAAGTAAGTGTAGGAATTAAAAAGGTACAGAAAGATGTACTAACCAGCAAAAATTGATGGAATCCTAGCCAAGCCTCCGTCACACCCTCCGATAGCAGGCGCATGCCCCGGAGAAAATAGGCAAAGGTATAGCAGCCCCAATCAAAATTGCCAAGGCAATCTACGTGCTACGTGGCGCTGATCAATACGAAGGACACCGTCGATGAGTTGTCCGCCACAAAGCAACCCATGATGACCGACAAAAATAATCGCCTTAGAATGCGATCTCTAGTCCTCTGATCATCAGGCAGAGGCAACTGCAAAGTCCCATCCTGGGCATCTATACTCAAGGGACCAGAACGGATTGCCCAACCCTTGAATGCCGATTGAGGCACTCCCAGTAGGGATCTAAATGCGGTGGGCAAAATGTCAGATACGACAGGCACCAGCTCACCCTCAAACTCAATGTCGATGATAAATCTCTAATCCATTGGAGTCATCATCACCTCACAGTCAAGCAGATGAAGGGACTGAGTCTGGTGGAACCAGCGCTTAGACAAAGCCCTCATATACCCCTAGGGGCAGCGATGAGGCAGGATCGAAAAAAAAGCCTAAAAACCCCATCCATCTATGATCTCCCTGTAATCCTTGTACAAAGTGTGATACAGGGAGTGTACACTGAACTAGTTCCCCTAAGGCTGCGTTCAACTAGGGACCTGCATCAAAAATCAACCCATGTCAAAAACCTATGCCCCAAGAATGGCCAGAAGATGGGAAAAGAATCCAGAGAGAAGAAAGACTTCACGTCACCACATTGGCCTGAAGATATCTCGAAGGATGGCGACTCAAGTCGCCCAACAGCTCCTAATTAGGCACAACAATGCCTGGGACCTCCGCACGTGGAGCCTGAGCAGAAGTAGGAGCAACAAACTGAGCTTCCTTTTCATTAATATCCAGTGGCTGTTCATCCTGTGCTGGACGAATCTTGCCCTCTACTAATCTACGAGGCGTCTTAGCTGGACGGGCCTGAGGCACCTCTGAAGCCCTCCTCCGTCTAACTCCTGACGATGCCCTGCTAGAGCCCGGTCTATCGCAATCCATTGCAAATAGAAGAACTCTGAAAACCACCTCCAACGAGGTGTGGTAAGCCTAAAACCTGTGGCTTATCATTTTCAATCAGTCCGGCATATATATCTAAGTCTTAGAACATGCATGGGTCCACCCAAAACACTCTAAACCTGCATGGGTCAGTAAAAAACTCCCCACAGAGTCAAAAATGCATGCTTCTAAACACCACAAGATTTTAAAAAAAAATCTTCAAAGTCTCCTTTGCAAAATGGACTGTCCACATGCACACAGGCATGCCTAGGTGGCCATTCAGTAGCACACCTACCCTAAAAATAGAAACAGTTCATATATATCCAAAAAAATCAAAAACCAGCCTTACATGGTCTCCAAAATACCATAGGCATTGTTTAGTTGAAAGTCTAGGTCCGCTAGACCCCAAAAAGGATGATTAGACTGACCAAAAAGCTCAAAATAGTACTGTCTCAAAACCTGAATTTTCTTACATCCAAATGTGCATTACAACAAAATATGCATACCTATGTAGACAGAAAAATTTTAGCAGGTCAAATAGGACATAATTTTACGTATATTGCGTTTAAAAGCACCCTAGGTGGTTCACATACTTTTAACGGTCAAAAACTATGAAAGAAGGATGGAAAACATTACCTGCACCGCGCTGAATGCATAGGAACTGAAGAATTCAAAATCTGACTGCCAAAACTCCGTAGATCTGAAAAAAAGATCGAAAATCCTTTCGTTGCTCAATCGGGAAACTTGCAAAATGAAAATCCCGCAGCACCTTAAGTAGACACGACAACCGCACCTCCACCTGCGGTTGCCACACCTCCACCTATGGCAGCCCAGGTGGGTCCGACCTGTCCCAGGCCCGGTTCAGTTCAAGTCAAAATGGAGTTTAAACGGGCTGCCGAATCAAATCTGAAGAGAAATTGCTACGCGATTGAGCAGTTTGTCCTGAAATACTGCGTTCAAGCAGTGCAATCCTGACACAAAGGGAAACCCTACGGGAACCCTTGACATTTATCCTGGAACCATGTTCAGGGGATCAACAGATAAAATTGCAAAAGAACTGCGCAAAAATCGCGCAAAACTACCGAAAGCCGCCATTTTTGAAGTTCGGGTACGAACCGAATTCAATTTCAACCATTGGTTTCAGTCCAGCGAAGCATCGGGTACTAACCGATGATATTCCAGCTGTTGGCTCAGTCCAGCAAAGTTCGGGTACTGACCGAAGTCAATTTCAACCATTGGTTCCAGTCCAGCGAAGCATCAGGTACTGACCGATGACATTCCAGGTGTTGGCTCAGTCCAGCGAAGTTCAGGTACTGACCGAAGTCAATTTCAACCGTTGGTTCCAGTCCAGCGAAGCATCGGGTACTAACCGATGACATTCTAGCAGTTGGCCCTAGTCCAGCGAAGTTCGGGTACTGACCGAAGTTAATTTCAACCGTTGGTTCCAGTCCACCGAAGCATCGGGTACTTACCGATAACATTCCAGCAGTTGGCTTAGTCCAGCAAAGTTCGGGTACTGACCGAAGTAAATTTCAACCGTTGGTTCCAGTCCAGCAAAGCATCGGGTACTGACCGATGACATTCCAGCCGTTGGCCCAGTCCAGCGAAGTTCAGGTACTGACCGAAGTCAATTTCAACCGTTGGTTCCAGTCCAGCGAAGCATCGGGTACTTACCGATGACATTCCAGCAGTTGGCTCAGTCCAGCGAAGTTCGGGAACTGGCCGAAGTTAATTTCAACCATTGGCTCTAGTCCAGCGAAGCATCGGGTACTAACCGATGACATTCCAGCCGTTAGCCCAGTCCAGCGAAGTTCGGGTACTGACCAAAGTCAATTTCAACCATTGGTTCCAGTCCAGCGAAGCATCGGGTACTGACTGATGACATTCCAGCCATTGGCTCAGTTCAGCAAAGTTCGGGTACTGACCGAAGTCAATTTTAACTGTTGGTTCCAGTCCAGCGAAGCATCGGGTACTGACCGATGACATTCCAGTCGTTGGCTCAATCGAGCGAAGTTCGGGTACTGACCGAAGTCAACTTCAACCATTGGTTCCAGTCCAGCGAAGCATCAGGTACTGACTGATGACATTCCAGCCATTGGCTCAGTCCAGCAAAGTTCGGGTACTGACCGAAGTCAATTTCAACTGTTAGTTCCAGTCCAGCGAAGCATCAGGTATTGACTAATGGCATTCCAGCCGTTGGCTCAGTCCAGCGAAGTTCGGGTACTGACCGAAGTCAATTTCAACCGTTGGTTCTAGTCCAACGAAGCATCGGGTACTGACCGATGACATTCCAGTCGTTGGCTCAGTCCAGTGAAGTTCGGGTACTGATCGAAGTCAATTTCAACCGTTGGTTCCAGCCCAGCGAAGCATCGGGTACTGACTGATGACATTCCAGCCGTTGGCTCAGTCCAACGAAGTTCGGGTACTGACCGAAGTTAATTTTAATCGTTGGTTCCAGTCCAGTGAGGCATCGGGGATTGACCGATGACAACTCAACCGTTGGTTCGACCCCAGCGAAGTTTGGATACAAACTGAAATCTAGTTTCAACCCTCAGACTAGCCCCATCCGACGACATAACCAAAATTTGGGAGCTGTCGTTTACACTCCTAAATTTACCTCATTTTCACTTCACAAATTTAAATAACTAGCACATTAATAAGCAAGGATCGATTCCACAGAGATTGATTTATTTTATATTTATCCTATGATTTCTAATTAAAGGGGGTTTTGAATTGATTAACTAAATTAACAAGAATAAACTAATAAGAATTAACAATGAATAAAAAGCTTCAGTTCTTCAGTTCAGTATCACCTTTTCACAACAATAGATTAATCAAGTGTAACATTATTTACCTTTCAATGAAACTAATAGCCCTAGGTAACAACAAGCTCTGCTACCCGAAACTCCCCTTAGATTGTCACTCAATGAAATAAGCTTTTCACAAGATTCTAACCATTATATAACCTAGAACAAGCTCTCTAGATTTAATATAACAACAGCATTAAGAACTAGGAAATTAGACTATTCCAAGCAACAAACACATAAGCTCGGATTGTTTAACTTGTCTTCTGATAATCATAGCAATACTCAAAAGCTTGTCCACAATCAGGTATTACTAATTGCTACTTGTGATTAGGAATAATATCAATTACACGTAATACTATTCCTTGATCTAACATATATTATCAAATCACTAATTTAATCCTGCAGGAACCAAATTAGTAGATTGAATAACATACAACAAATTAAAGTAGATTATCAGAATAAGTCTCATGCAAGAAGGAATAAATAAAATAAACTTGATCAACAGTTAATTATGAATAAGGTTCAACATCCCTTTCCGAATTAATTGAAAGAATTAGTTCATGACTCCAAGCAAACCTAAATCTAATATGAAAGAAAATAAGAAAATTCAAAAATACAAGAGAATGGATCTTCTATTTATAATTATTAAAACCTAAGCCATCTTTAATTATGTCGGGTCCTATTCGTGAAAGGACTTTACTGGGCTCGCTCCGCCTACCCGCCCCAGCGGAGGTCCTCAAGCTGCAAGCCCCGCCCCAGCGGTAACACTTACTGTCCAGCAATGTATGATCTCCTTATTTCTTAGCTACTCCTTAATCTCTAAGCTGCCTAACCAACATGGGCCCAAGTGAAACCATAGCTGATGGACGCCTTTCTCCAATTATCAATCTGTGACCTGCTTTAACCGTGGTCCACATATTATTAAGTTGGGCACGTGAGGTGCTTGTTCCTTGCCTTGCTAGTTGCTTGGCCCAAAGCTGCTGAAATTGTTTGCAAGTAACCATGGCCCATGTGGCATCCTTCAATTCGTTAGCTACTTGGAATAGGAGTGAGCTGCTAGGATAATTAGGAGTCATCAATTCCTTTGCATGTGCTACCCAATTCCTTTCCAAGCAGCTTAGCACGTGAGCTGCTATTTAATCTTGCCTTCCTTTATTTGCTAGCCAACGTGATCTACTAATCCATTCCTTTAGTGAGCTACTTCAACTTTTCAATGTAATATATATATATATATATATATATATATATATATATATATATATATATATGAATATTTAGTTGCCATGTTGCTTAAGAAATCTTGTAGCACTCCTTTGACTAAACCGAGAGCTGCTAGGAATTTACAAGGTTGGGCTATATAATTTGTAATGCACGAGCTGCTTGGATTTAAATTGGACTAGTTTGGTGTGGCCCACTTGATGAGTTTCCTTCTAATTGAATTATCCAAGTGAGCTTCTTGGACAAACAACCCAAACCGTGGCCCATTCCTTTTAAATGCTTCTTGTAAATGATGATTTGCTAAATTGGTCAGCCCAATTTCTCCTCTTTCTTGCCTTAAGCTCTAATTCACCTGAAAATAATTAAATAACTTATTAAGCCCAGATCCACATGAAACATGTAATAAAACTAAGGGACAATTACATATAATAGTACATTTTACTAAAATATTACAAAAAAAATGCACAAACAAAATAATTACAAAAAGAGTGCATATGCAATATTTAATTACAAAAAGAGTGCAATCTTATCCCTTTTATTTAGTTGACTGATTTAATGAGTTATTGATAATGGCCCATGATTGTAGGAATTTAAATCTTATCTCTCTCTTATCAACCTCCATATTCTTATCTAACGAATCAATGGAGTAACCACCTTCTTCTTCATCTTCGGTCGTCGCCTTCTTCCTCCTCTTCCGCCGTCGCAACCTTCTTCCTCACCTTCGCCCCCAGCCACTGCTCCACCGGCAGCCGCCCCACCCCCACCACCGTCACTACTCCTCCCGCCCCGCCCCCGCCCCCGCCCCACCCCACCCCTCCCCCTCCCCTTCCCCCTCCCCCTCCTCCCGCCCCCCTTTCTCCTCCTCTCCTAAATCAATCCAAGGTGGCCGTCGGTGGAGGCCCCGCCACTGGCCGCGGTGGAGGCCCCTCCACCACCCGTTGCTTCCCCTCCACCACCGGTCCATTCTCCAACTCCACCGGTAACCAAACCTCATACGTTGGTAACCAAACAGTCATACTAGTATGACTTGGTTACCTTGGTATGAAGGTAACCAATTCAGTTTTATTAGGTTACCAATTTTATTTTGAATGTGATGCAGTTGGTAACCAAACTTCATGCAGTTGGTTATCAATTATTCTCACCAAGGTAACCAACCCTTCATTCCAAGGTAACCGAATCTTAATTTTGAATGTAATGCAGTTGGTAGCCAAACCTTCATGCAGTTGGTTACCAAACTTTCATACCAAGGTAACCAATTCATATTGCAGGTGTGGAGGTAGATTGGCTACCTTGATATAAAAGTTTGGTTACCTTGGTACGAAGGTTTGGTTATCAACATTACATTACACATCACTCTCTTATCTCTCTCTTTCCTATGCAGTGTTCTTATTATTATTTTTTTTGACATGAAATTGGGTCTCACCGGCGAAGGGGAGGAGGAAGATGACCGGCGAAAGGGAGGAGGAAGATGACGTTGCCAAATTTTGAATATTTGAATTTGAATTTATTTTTTAATTTGAATTTATTTTTGTTGTTAGATCCAAGATATTTGAATTTGAATTATTAATTATAGCAGTTATTTCTCCTTGATTTTAGGTTTCCTTATTATTATGAATTGAATCCTATACTAATTCCATAAATTAAGGTATCCTAATTGCACTAATATTGTAAATAAATATAGAAAGTGTATTAATTGTGTAAATATTGTATGAGTGCACTATTGTTGTAATTACTCACTAAATGTTGTATATTATTGTAAAGGACCCTAAAACTAAATATAAAGGAATAATAATCATCGAATATTATGTACTTATCAACGATCTCTGGCTAAAGGTCATATAATACTCCATCTTCACAAGAGACAGATGTTGGAATCTGTTATACACATTTTCAAAAGGGGATTGTTAAGAAAGGTTAATGATACCTGTTCCTGTGGCAAACTACCAGTGCAAACTATCGTCCTAGTAGGCATTAGAGGCTTCAGTCGAAATAACTTGATAACCAGAAGCTATCCCCAGCGAAGTATTCGTCAACCGATGAGTGCAAGGACTCCCTTGATTTCAAATCAAGGAAGCGGCCATAGCATCCCCATTAGGGAGATCAATCAATGACAATCATGGCCACTTCCTCAATACCTACAAAGCTATCGCAGAGGATGTCATCCCCAGCAGATCAAGATAGGAAAATCTGTGGTAACTTATCTTGGCCAATCTCATCAGTATCTAAGAAGCTATCGCAGAGGACGCCATCCCCAGCAGATCAAGACGAAAAATCTGTTATAGCCGATTATTGTCAAACTCATCAGAGTCCCAGAAGCTATCGCAGAGGACGTCATCCCCAACAGGTCAAGGCGATAAAATCTGTGATAGCTCACCTCCAACAAACTCATCAAAGTCAAATAAATTATCGTGAATGATGTCATCCATAGCAGAGAATGACAAAACTAGCTCGCGATAACTTCCTAAAATCATCAATGGCTATCTATACAGGACAGCGTCATCTCCAGCAAAGTGATAACGCACGCAGCCAAAAGTAGCCCCATTCTACTCCAACACGCCCAGCCTTCGAAATGGCTCTGGCATGCTCTATTTCCAGTGTCTACTAATCTTTATCCTATCCATTCCACTACGTTACATGGACATGATAAAGAGGGGAAACTATAGACACTCGAAATTTTGCTGACCCCGATACTAACCAAGTAGGAGGGCAAAACCGTCAATTAATCCAAATCCGACCACTAATGCCGGTCCTTCAATCTAAATCTGATCCTCCATATCGGTATCCAACTCCGACAGTCAATCGGATCATCAATCAAGTTCAACCCCGAACTCAACCCAGGAAGTCAAGCCAACCCTGGTCTCAACCCAGGAAGTCAAAATCAACCCTGGCATCAACCTAGAAGGTACCAATCAACCCTGGACTCAACCTGGGCCGTCAAGCCAGCCCTGGTCTCAATCCAGGAAGTCAAGGCAACCTCGACATCAACCGAGGGAATGTCAAACCATCTTCGGTCTCAATCTAGGGAACACAGTTCATCCCTGGCATCAACCCGGGAAGTGCAAATCATCCCTGGTCTCAACCCGGAACGTCAAGTCAACTTCAGATGTCAACCTGAAGCGTCACAACAACTCCAGGGCAAAATTTGAAACGACCATGTCAGCCTCGGAGACAACCCTGAGGTCAAAAGATTCAACCGGGACCCAAATCTTGGAATCAGCCCCCGAAATTCAACCAACAACCCTGCCGACACTACAGGCAACCCTAAGAGGGGTACAATGGTCATTTTATCAACTCTCCACTGACTTGGTCAAACTCAAGCCAAATTGATGCCGCTAAATATTAAAGTATGATTTTTTATGAATTTTAAGAGGTGACTGATTTAGAATTTTTATAGGAGAATTTTCAACAACATGCCTTTATGATTAAAAATGTATAACTTAATGATTTTAAATCTGATTTCGGTGATTCTTGAGGCTAAATTAGAGTATTTGAAGTCTAGTTTTTGCTAAAATTAATTAAATTGATAGTTAAGTTTTGGTTAATGGTGATAATACCATAACAGTGGACTGATGTTTTTAAAATAAATTGTCATATATGGGTTTCTTAAGTTTTGTTATTAACTTATAAGTTTTGAAATATTAATTATGAAACTTGGTAGAAAATCTTATAATATTATTTTATAATTTCTTGATAGTTTTGGAAAATTATTGAATAACATAAATATTTTATTGTATTTTAAGCTATTTGTAGTTAGTTTAAAAATAGAGAAAATTAATGAAAAATTCTATGAATGGTGGAAAATTATGAAGTTTATTGAAAAATCTTATAATAATATAAGATTAATATTGATGATGTTTTAAAGATATAAAAGTATGTGGAGTTAGTATTTCTATTTTGAAGCTATTAAATGATAGTTTTTATAAATAAAAATAATTATAGAAAATTATCGGATAATCCGAAAAATGTGAAAATTATTTGAAAAATTCAGAATAATATTTTAAATATTTTAGAAGTATTAGTAAGCTCATGAGGTGTAGAGATGTAAACGCACAAAGAACGAATGAGCTTTGATAAAAATATTTTATGCGATAAATAAAGGCACCGTGAATGAATTATGAATTATTATTTTGTTTATATTTTATTCAAGGTGAATATATTTTGGTGACCCAGACTTTTAGTAGAAATTAAATTATTTATAGTAAGGTATTAATTTAATAAATATTTATATATTTATATTGTTGTATTTTATCATCACTTGGGATGGTGGCTTAGTGGTGGAAAGCCGGACAGAAATCCCCATTAACGTGGGTTCGAGTCTTGGTAAACTTCTCTATGCTCAAGTGGTCTCACGCCCTGAATTTAATCGGGGGTAAGTTAAGCCCTAGATTTATTCGGGGGTAAGTTGAGTTGTGCCGATGAAGACACCAATGAGGCTTCTAAATTTTTTAGAGATCATGCATTTATTTTATCCCTATCATGCATGTAATTATTTATTACATATGTTAATAAATGACAATTATGATATTATAAGACCAGTTGAAAGTATTGTGAGTCTATAATAATGATTGTGAATAATTGTTGAAAGATTAAAAATGTGTAAATAATTGATAATTAAAAGGTGTTGATTAAAGATAAGTATGATATGCAGATGCTTGCTCAATTATTTTTTTTTTACGAAAGTAAGTTTAGCAGGACTTGCCGACACTCTACTTTTCTTAAAGTAGTCTGGACCACAACTCAATTATTGTTAAAAGGTGTACAAATTAGTTTTCTCTATGGGACCACAAATTCCACTACCATTATTTTATATAGCTCATTTGGTTAATTTATCAAAGCGTGTGTGCTAGTTGTTTTTTCAATTTTTAGTATAAATAGGTTGCTTGGTTGAGTAACTAAACACACACTATGACTACACCAAAAGTATAAAATTCTTTTATTACAATATTGTGAAGATAATATTGTGAGTATTTCTTTTGAGTGTAAGGTTACTCCAAGTGTTGATAAAGAATGCAAGCATTATTCAGGTTGATCACTTTCATAGAAAGCAGCATCTTGTCGCGTGTCAAGGTAAGGGGTATCATTTTTTCATAATATGGTAAAGGGAAATCATTTTCTTTCATACTCCATATTATTGTAAGAGATTATTATTTGTTCTTCAGCTTATTATTAAATGGTGAAAAGTACTGAAATGATTATAATATTCTTAATGGTTTGTGATTCATCTAATATCTTGACCTGAATCTTTCTATTCAGTTTTAAGTTATTATGTTTGATTCGGTAACTTTACATTTACTTAAACTTTAAATTCTATCTAGAATTCTAATCGATTTTCTGGATATCGTGTTGGTAATTTGGGCTTTGATAATTAAGTTGAAAATTAATAAAATCTATTTTTATCTTATTATTCTGATTATATATCATTGTGGTGAAAAAAATTTTTGACCCGTAGTGCAAAGATGGACTGTTAATTGGCATGACCATTGGTTTACAGTTGTATGCCTTTGGCCCGTAGTGCAAAGATGAAATATTGATTGGCATGACCATTGATTTTACAGTTGTATGTCTTTGGCTATAGTGCAAAGATGGACTGTTGATTGGCATGATCATTGATTTTACAGTTGTATATTTTTGGTCCGTAGTGAAAAGATGGACTGTTGATTGACATGACCATAGGATTTACAGTTGTATGTCTTTGGCCCGTAGTGCAAAGATGGACTGTTGATTGGCATGACCATTGGTTTTACAGTTGTATGTCTTTGGCCGTAGTGCAAAGATGGACTGTTGATTGGCATGTCCATTGGTTTTACAGTTGTATGTCTTTGGCCCGTAGTACAAAGATAGACTGTTGATTGGCATGACCATCGGTGTTACAGTTTAATATCTTTGGCCCGTAGTGCAAAGATGAATTTATTAGTACGATTATGAACAGGAACTGTGAATTGGTATAACCATGATCTTTGGTGTTTCAGGTAAAGACATGTAATAAAAGTTCTCTTGTCTTGGGTACAACGAAGAACTGTTGATTGGTGTTACAGGAATAAAATATTGATGATGGACTTTTAATTTGGAGAAGATAGTAGACATTATGTTCTACTTGACTCTCCTAATGGATTGTTGATTCCGCTGCAAATATGGTTGAAAACTTTTATCATCTACCATATGTTCTAAATATTTGATTTATTACTGATTAATGTTATTGATAATTTAATTATCTTAGTCATGATATTCTTTATTGGGCTATTTGTGCTCACCCCTTTTGCTTCACAATTTCTTTTAGGAAATAAAAGTGTAGCTGGAACTAGCAAAGAGGACATGGGTATAAAGTGGTGTTTCGAATTAGTTGCGGTCCTCGTGAATTTATAGAACAGGGTGGCATAATATTTGTACTGAGAACTTAAAATGCGTGTATCGTATTTTATACGTCATTTAACAGTTAATTTGGTGAATTAAATAGGGTGATGTGAACCCGAATTTGGAAGCGTAAAAAATGCACCCCATTAGAATAATGAGAGCAGAAATATTCTCGAGTTCCTTTGAGGACTTGAAATAATTGTTGCTTTATTTGATACGACATTATAATAATTTGTATGCAAATACTGTCGTACTATATACGACATGGTAAGAGTTGTAAATAGGAAGATTTGTATTTGGATTTTGTTGTGTGTATTTCTGGCGACTCAAAATAGGTTGTGTGGACCTATTTTAGGGGCGTCACAGTTGGTATCAGAGCTTAGGAATATGGTCTCTGGCGAAGATCTGAGACTAGAACTAGGAGGGGAGAGACGAGTAATATCCTTCGCTAATGTGTGTTCTGCCTAAGCTGAATTTTCTTACATAATAAGTTGACAAATTATGATATGTCAATTAACCTTTGTTTTGAAGTTGTACTCTGGAATGATATCTGAAATTCAAGAGATGATCAATGGAGAAATTGTAACGACTATGAATTTTAAACTCCTTATTTATTAATTATGTGATTTAATTTTAACGAGTTAGTTTTGTGAGTTTATTTAAACCTTATTTGGTTATGTGAATTTGTGAAATAATTAAGGAAGTCACTAATGGTTTATTTAAATTAGTGGACTAGCCCTGAGACTTTAATATCAGAAAATTGATAGGATTATTAACAATTAAATATTCAATTTATTTGAATATAATGGCAAGATTTGAACCTATTGATTAATTTTAATGATGATTAATTAATCGATAATGTGTTGTTTAATTATTATTATGAATAAATAATAATTAATGAGTAAGAGAACTGATAATATAATATTATTATATTTACTTGATTTACTGTTATAAACAAGCATGCGATACTAAACCTTTACTATATGGTAGCTATCTATATTATACATAATGCAATGTGACATATTAATGTGGTGAATATTATATATATAGACTATATAGTAAGCTTTACTACATTCATGTGAATTGCATGATAACATTTCTGATGTGACTTGAAGGGTGTAAGTAAACATTCATGTATGCCTCATCAACATATAGTAATATCAATAAACATTATTAATTGATAATGATTTCATTAAGTTATTAGGATTATAATAATAACAGTTATGAATACACAATTATATTATATTTGGTGTTAATAGAAAATGTACATGGATTATATGTATATACACTACTTGATACCTTGTAAGTAAGAAATAATATTGTAGCACCCATTTAATTGTATAACTTAGGTATATACTATTTGTATATATATAGTATACATCTTAGTGTATTAGCAAGTGCTGAGTTTACATTGTCCCATAATAAGAGCCCAACTTCTTCTCACGTGAACAAACAAAGCTAGCTACACTCTACATTTCTCTCTCAAATTCAACAAACATAGCCATAATCATGAGATGGGGAGTGGGATTCATGAGTGGAATCACCAACCCTCACCAACTCTTTCTTATCTATTGAACATACTTACAATCCTTTGGTTTGATTTTGTGAGTAAATATTTTGTCTGTATTTTCAAATGCCTATAAGAGTAACCTCTCCTCCTTGTAGTTTCTTTTGCTGAGATATTGTCTAGTAGAGTTAGTATACTGAGTTCCCATTTGAGTTAAGGAAGAATTGGTATAGCAGCAAGCTCATAGTTACAGAGGTATAACATTTACCTTCATGTTCTTCATTTTCTGATAAAATGTTAAGCTCTTGATTCTTTGAATTAAGCAGGTATTAGTTGATATTTGATTTGGGATATGTTGATAAGTGTTATACAAACTTCTTAATATGTTAGAATTGCAATATGTCATGATAGAAACAAATTTCGTAATTGTTTTCTAAGTTGGGTTTGCAGAACTGCCAAAGCAGTTTAGCTTCTGGTCTGGCCGACAGCCTGTGCAGCTGCGCCAGTATTATACTGGCCAGCGGTGCAGCTGCGCCACAACCTGCTCTTGGATTGGCCGGACACCGGCGCAGCTGCGCCGGGTTTATACCTGGTGCCTGCGCAGGTTCCTGTGGCCAGTTTTTATTTTCTGCTTCTGTTAAGCTGCTGTGATATACTAACATGTGATATACCATTGAAACAAGCTTGTGAACATGATTTAAATGTAGATATTAGTACAATAACATGATATAAGTATGTATTCGTTGATGCTAAACGTATATGCCATGACCATATATTTTAAAAAGGGAAACTTGTAATTCAAAAGTAAACCTTGTCATGGACGTATCACGTGAACATTCTGATTTTGTAAACACAATAGTGTGGTTTATATTGTCATGAAATGCGAGTCTAAAGTGTGTTCACACACTAGCATACGTGATAGCAAGATTCTAGCGATTTTGAAATAAGAAACTTAAGAACTTTCAAAGTGAACTTGGCTAAGGTTAATGTCTTTTAGATTCTGACTATTTGAGAGCATATATATGGTTTATATATGAGTCCTAAGACATACGAGTTATGAGCACAAGGCATTTAACATGTATTATGATACCTTATTGGCTTAGTGTGATTTTTCAACGAAAAGCTTAGAACGTGAAAGATTATATCATCGATCACCATGTGGATTACGTATTGATCATACAAGCATGTACATTAGAGTTCGTTATGCCTATAAGCATATTAACAAGGACCTCGTTGAGTTAACGTATAGATTTCACATATGCACGTATTCATAGAAAATGAATTTCTAAGGCATGAAATAGGTGGATTAAAGTATACATGTATAGTATACGCATGAGCATGCATGTTATGTTTAACCTTGTTATGTGATAACATGAAGCATGAACTTGTATTATGTAAAGTATACAAATTACCGACATAAGAGCATACGACTTTAAACTAGGATTAGGTTGAGCATGCTAGGTTTTCAAAAATTATAATCATAAAACATGTATGTTGATTAAATATAAGTAACTTGAAGTATTATGTGTTCAAATCTATATTGATGCATAGAAACTAGATAATCTAAAGTTATTAAATCTATGACATGATTAGATTGACTTACGTGAATTATGGATAGATTGATATGATAAGCAGATTCTTGTAAGTGTAGACTCGTATTAGTTTACACATGCTAATTGGAATACCGACTTATTAATGTTAGGTTATTTCAGCGAGATTTAATTAAAGCTAGAACTTAATTGTAGCTGAGCAATCAGGCAAGTCTCCGAACTTCACTATTTGGTTGTGCAAGTTCTTTAATTCTTATTTGTACAAGTTCCTATCCTTCTCATATTGTATTGAGCAGGTTATTATCGTATTGACAGTTAATTATTTAAAGCTTGAACTTTATTTCCAAGCATGCTATTAGGTGGTTTAATTACTTTACAATTATTCCACATCGATATTATTGTTATTCGCACTTGGTGCACTTGATTTCGTACAGTCTTGGACTTGTACATTATTTAAAGTTCTATAATTCTTGAACTGCGTCAGATAGAGTCTGAACCCTTGTTCGGTCAGAAAATTGTATAAAATTTTTATAAAAGCTATCCAAACCAATTGATGGTAAGGATTCTTAGACTGAAAGAACACCCCTTGTATATATAGGGGAGTACCCCAGGTATCTAGTATAAAGATACAAACAGCAAAGTTGAATGTTATGCATATACATAGCGTACGCGAGGCTGATCCCCTCAAGTACTTATTCTGTAGCCAGTAACTAAAGGGTAAATCAGCTATTGATTTCGTTGGAGTTTTATAGTTCAAAAGTCTACTTGACTATCAGTTATTATAAAAGCAATTATTATTCTTGCTTCCGATATTCATATTGTTGAATTCATTATCAGATATATTCCTTTCATCATGATATATCCTTTATTGTTGTATTTCAACTTGCTGAGCAAACTTGTTGCTCATTCTTGCTATATCATGACTTATATTGCAGTTAAGCCCGAGACTTCAGAAAAGGACAAGGGTAAAGGGAAGATGTAGGATTAGTTTGCAAGGAGCAGACTTTATCTTTATGTTTAATTAATTTACTGTTATGTAATATGAACCCTATTGACTATTCTAGGGTATGTTTGTATGTTTTGTATTTAAGGTTATCGAATCTTGGGACTAGTAGCACCTTTTGAATGAACGACGTACGTTTATTATATTCCGAATTTTAGTTATCGTATGTTGTTTAGAGGTAGATGATTATGTTAGATCGTGACGACCGGACCGGGGTCAGAGGACCCAGATTTGGCGCTGTCACAGAAATCATGATACAGAGGAAATGACTGGAAAGATATAATCTGAAATGAAAGCAAGGTATCCTCACCTCTTTGAATTCCAGGTACGTACATAAATTTCGGAGACGAAATTTCATAAGGAGGGGTGATTGTAAGATCCCGACTTTTATGAAATAAAATTCTAATTTAATTTACGATTATTATTCTAAAACTGTAAAATATTAAATTGCTAAATAATCAAACGGACAATTAAACTGATACATAAGTAAATAAAAGAGAGGGATTAAATCTTTTAGAAGGTTGGCATGTGGGTGGCGGCTAAGAATTGAGCAAGAAAATGTACTGATATTAATTTCCTATATACTTCCAAACATTTTGCCAAAGTCTTCACCAAACATGTTTTGATTGGTCCTTTAATTCAAATGGGCCATGGATGTTGGTTGAATGATTTAGCCTAATAATTCAAATGGTCCTCCCGTAGCATTATTTGGAGAAGAAAGAAAATGGAGAGAAAAGAGAAAAGAGAGAAAGGAAAGAGAAAGAAAGAAAGAAGAAGGAAAAGAATGAAAAAGAAATGAAAACAAAGAAAGGTAAACTCAAAACCTTTGTTAATCTTTGATTTTCATAGATGGTTATTAAGTTATATGAAATTTATGGAAAGAGGATATGTTATGCTTATTAATTTGTGATGGATTAAATTTGCATAAATATGAATCAAATGACAGAAATCAAGAAATCAAATGAAAAATGAAATCTAAAAATTTTCAGAAAAATTAGTTTACTACTTGATTTTATAAAATTCATAACTCTTTGTGTATAATGAGTTAGGAGATGAGTCTTATATCAAAAGAAAGCCCTAGAAGTAAGCTAATTACATAAATTTGAATCACCTAAAAATTCTTTGTGAATTTTTTGTGGTGATTGTTTGAATGAAACTGGTCCAAATGACTTATAGCCCTAAAAATCAGTTTTCTTAAGCTCTATTGCGTGAGTTATAATTCTTAATTCGACCGTTGCATCGTTGTAATTTTTGGATATGTTATACATATATTAGTTGAGTATATGTCTACATATTTTGAACCGTTAAAGATTAACGTATGATTTGTTATGAATTTTAAGAGGTGACTGATTTAGAATTTTTATAGTGGAATTTTCAGCAACATGCCTTAATGATTAAAAATGTATAATTTAATAATTTTAAATCTGATTTGGGTGATTCTTGAGGCTAAATTAGAGTATTTGAAATCTAGTTTCTGCTAAAATTAATTAAATTGATAGTTAAGTTTTGGATAATGGTGATAATACCATAATAGTGGACTGATGTTTTTAAAATAAATTATCATATATGGGTTTCTTAAGTTTTGTTATTAACTTATAAGTTTTAGAATATTAATTATGAAACTTGGAGAAAAATTCTATAATATTATTTTATAATTTCTTGACAGTTTTGGAAGATTATTGAATAACATAAATATTTTGTTGTATTTTAAGCTATTTATAGTTAGTTTAAAAATAGAAGAAATTAATGAAAAATTCTATGAATGGTGGACAATTATGAAGTTTATTGAAAAATCTTATAATAATATAAGATTAATATTGATGATATTTTAAAGATATAAAAGTATGTGGAGTTAGTATTTCTATTTTGAAGCTATTAAATGATAGTTTTTATAAACAGAAATAATTATAGAAAATTGTCGGATAATCCAAAAAATATGAAAATTGTTTGGAAAATTCAGAATAATATTTTAAATGTTTTAGAAGTTTTAGTAAGCTCATGAGGTGTCGGGATGTAAATGCACAAAGAACGAATGAGCTTTGATAAAAACAAAAATAATGATTTTATGCGATAAATAAAGGCACCGTGAATGAATTATGAATTATTAGTTTGTTTATATTTTATTCGAGGTGAATATATTTTGGTGACCCCGACTTTTAGTAGAAATTAAATTATTTATAGTAAGGTATTGATTTAATAAATGTTTATATATTTATATTATTGTATTTTATCATCACTTGTGTGACGCCCCCAGAATAGGTCCATTCAACCCAACCCATTCTGAGTCGCCAAATACATGGTACAGAATTCAAATACAAACTTTATATAATACGGTCGTGCAAAATACGACCACACAACTGTGAGTCTCAATACAAGTATGTAGAAAATATTAAGATTCAAACTAAGTCCTCATTACAATTATTATCACACTATTTATCAGAAATAGTGAGGACTACTACTGCTCTAACTCGGACCATCACTCTGTCCCCCGACTAGTTCCCGCAACATTCTCATTTCTTGAAGAGGACAACAGATGAAAAGGGTGAGCTCAACTAGCTCAGTAAAGAATATCAAGATTAAAGATAATTATATTATCAATAGTTTTCATCAGTAATAAATCAGAGATTTAAACATATGGTAAAACTTTTTAACCATAGTTGTAGCGGAACGAGTAATCCATTAGAAGAGTCAAATAGACTATAATGTCTATTATCTTCTCCATGTTAAAAGTCCATCAATAATATTTTATCCATGTAACATCAATCAACAATTCCTGTCCACAGTCATGTAAGTTCATGATCATAATTATCTTGATGAATTCCTCTTCGTACTCAGGACGAAGATAATTCTCATCACCTGTCTTTACCTGAAATACCAAAGATCATGGTTATACCAAATCACAGTTCCTGTTCATAATCATGCTAATCAATTCATCTTTGCATTACAAGCCAAAGATATTCAACAATTAATCATCCATCTTTGCACTACAGGCCAAAGATATTCACAAATCAACAGCTCATCTTTGCACTACAGGCCAAAGATATTCAACAACAGGTCATCTTTGCACTACATGCCAAAGATATTCACAAATTAACAGCTCATCTTTGCGCTACAGGCCAAAGATATTCATATCTCAAAAAATATCTAATCATTCCAGAATTTATATAACAATAATTATAACCATGTTGATCAATTCGCCTTTGCACTTAAGCTAAAGATATTCAATTGTAAATTCAATGGTCATGAACATACCAGTCAACAATTCATCTTTGCACTACTGGCCAAAGAGAAATCTATAGTCATGATCATACCAATAATCTACCCATCTTTACACTCAAGTCAAAGAGAAATTTCATCATCAGGATTATAAAAATGTTATATATGAGAATAAGAACAATACGATCCAATTGTCAACATGATAATCAATTGTGGAGTAAAATTCAAGAATAAAGTTCAAAATATGGATCCGATCAAAGATAGGAACCTTAACAGCCAACTTGGACAAACAGAAGAAAATTTAATTTTTCGGTGAATAGTACCGTATACGTGAATAGTGCCGTATACGTGAATAGTAACCCCGACATGAAAAAGATAGAAATTTCATAAGAAAAATCATACTTCGTGAATAGTATTCGTGAATAGTATTAAATTTCAAATACAAATCTTCAAATTCTATCTTTTAAACTGTCGTACAAAATACGACCATAATTAAACTGTGAGTTTCAATACTAATACAGTGCCCATACTTCAAATCAATAATACGTTATAGAAAGGTACAGTCAATAACTGTTTTAGGAATTAAAATCTTTGGAAAATGCTCAAGAAAACCTTCGTACATGGGAGGCCATGCATCTAAGTTATAATAGATATCATATGACTTGAGAATTATCCTTGGTTGACCCAATAGACCCCAAAGAAAAATGAGAAGATTACTATCATGTTCTTTCCAATGGTGGGTCTTCTCTTGCCATATAATTATCTCCATTGTCTCCAATTGAGAATTATATTTCAACCAAACTCCAATATTATATAGGTAGTGCTCATAGATATAATCAGCAAGTGGATGTGCACAACCATGTCTTATGATAACCCGAAATTGTAGGTGATTAGACATCTTGTATGATAGTGGCAAAACACCCTTCCAAAGTTGGGTTCACCTCAGCCTATTTGGTTCACCAAAATCAACTGTTAAAATGACGTATAAAATACGACACACACATTTTAAATTCTCAATATAATTCTTCTCATACTGTTTTATGGAAAACCTCAACAGCTATAGACCATCCCTTACCTCAAAAAGATAGTACCTCTGACTGGAATATCGGATATAATACCGAAGGAAACTTGCACTGAATACTAATACTCAAAGTATAGAAATACTCACAAAAATACGCTCGATATTATAGAGAGAGAAAACTTATGATTCTGGTGTGATTTTCAATTCTAACCTAAGCACCCTATTTATAGAAAAAACTTAGGATGCCAAAGGAGACTAAAATAATAAAATATTATTATTTTTTAAAATTCTCCAGCCGCCAGCTGCTACCCAAAAAAATCAGATTTCAACAAAAGTGGGGCCCACCCATTAAATATATATATTTTCCGAAACTTCAATAATTCATAACAAATAGCCCCTTTGTCAGAAAAATACAAATTCTATGTCCTTCCATAAGAAATTTAATTCTCTACAACTTTACAGAAGAAAGTTTTTCCAAATTCCAAACATAAATTATCCGAAATCCATAAACAGATGATTTCTCACACCAAAATATTGATAAAAACTCATCAGCGCCAATTCCTTCTTTAATATCCACAAAATAAATATTTCTTATCATATAAATCAATAATTAATTATTCACAAATAATATTATAGAACTACAATATTAACAACCAGGTCGTTCCCAGGACAGAGGGGGCCTTCCGATAAGGACTTCTCCTTACTGGCGCGTAATTAAATAACCCCTCCTAGACAGAACTTCCTTAGACATTGTCAATAATGCTATCTAATAATATTATTCAAATAATATGAATTATTGAGTTGATAATGTGAAATACTGTGCAACGACAATTATTGAATCAATACTACAAAATATCAACTATAGCCATTATTGAATCAATCATAAAAAATAGCAACGTAGCAATTATTGAGTCAATAAAATATCAATGCAGCAATTATTGAGTCAATAATATAAAATATCAATGTAGCAATTATTGAGTCAATAATATAAAATATTGAACAGTAATTACTGTAACAATAATTGAGTAAGTGCCTTCTCACGTAAGACTCAATAATTCAAAATACTGTGCAATACCGTGTGCTACTATACAACACCGTATATCACTGTATTTTAACCATCGGGTATTTCAACAGTACTAACGGTAACAACCACGCCGTTATTTTGTAAAAAAGTTATTTCTGTCGCTTTCTATATCCGACAGTTATTCCGTTGTGGGGTCCACAAATAGCTGCGCTGTCGTACGAATATTCTCCGACAATAAGAATATTCCACGATCAAACGAATATTCCCCGACAACAATGAATATTTTATAACCACTTGCTTATTTTAAAAAAATTTACATATATCACCCTTAACTTTAAACTTTTATCAATTTAATCATTTACTAAATAGAAAAATTGAATACTTTTATTTCATAAAATTCGGGGTCTTACAACTTGGGATGGTGGCTTAGTGGTGGGAAGCCGGACATAAGTCCCCATTAACGTGGGTTCAAGTCTTGATAAACTTCTCTATGCTCAAGTGGTCTCACGCCCTAGATTTAATCGGGGGTAAGTTAAACCTTGGATTTATTCGGGGGTAAGTTGAGTTGTGCCGATGAAGACACCACTGAGGGCTCTAAATTTTTTATTAATCATGCATTTATTTTCTCCCAATCATGCATGTAATTATTTATTACATATATTAATAAATGACAATTATGATATTATAAGACCAGTTGAAAGTATCGTGAGTCTATAATAACGATTGTGAATAATTGTTGAAAGATTAAAAATGTGTAAATAATTGATGATTAAAAGGTGTTGATTAAAGATAAGTATGATATGCAGATGCTTGCTCAATTATTATTTTTTTTTACGAAAGTAAGTTTGGCAGGACTTGCCGACACTCTACTTTTCTTAAAGTTTACTGGACCACAACTCAATTATTGTTAAAACGTGTACAATTTGGTTTTCTCCTATGGGACCACAAATTCCACTACCATTATTTTATATAGCTCATTTGGTTAGTTTATCAAACCGTGTGTGCTTGTTGTTTCCTCAATTTTCAGTATAAATAGGTTGCTTGGTTGAGTATTTAAACACACACCATGGCTACACCAAAAGTATAAAATTATTTTATTACAATATTGTGAAGATAATATTGTGAGTATTTTTTTTGAGTGTAAGGTTACTCCAAGTGTTGATAAAGATTGCAAGCATTGTTCAAGTTGATCACTTTCATAGAAAGCAGCATCTAGTCGCGTGCTAAGATAAGGGGTATCACTTTTTCATAATATGATAACGGGATATCATTTTCTTTCATACTCCATATTATTGTAATATATTATTATTTGTTCTTCAGCTTATTATTAAATGGTGAAAAATCCTGAAATGATTATAATATCCTTAATGGTTTGTGATTCATCTAATATCTTGACCTGAATCTTTCTATTCAGTTTTAAGTTATTATGTTTGATTCGGTAACTTTACATTTACTTGAACTTTAAATTCTATCTAGAATTCTAATCGATTTTCTGGATATCGTGTTGGTAATTTGGGCTCTGAATAATTAAGTTGAAAATCAATAAAATCTATTTTTATCTTACTGTTCTGATTATATATCATTGTGGTAAAGTTTCTCTTTGGCCCGTATTGGAAAGATGGACTGCTGATTAGCATGACCATTAGTTTTACAGTTGTATGTCTTTTGCCCGTAGTGCAAAGATAAAATATTGATTGGCATGACCATTGGTTTTACAATTGTATGTTTTTGGCCGTAGTGCAAAGATGGACTGTTGATTGGCATGACCATTGGTTTTACAGTTGTATATTTTTGGTCCGTAGTGCAAAGATGGACTGTTGATTGGCATGACCATTGGATTTACAGTTGTATGTCTTTGGCCCGTAGTGCAAAGATGGACTGTTGATTGGCATGACCATTGGTTTTACAGTTATATGTCTTTGGCCGTAGTGCAAAGATGGACTGTTGATTGGCATGACCATTGATTTTACAGTTGTATGTCTTTGGCCGTAGTGCAAAGATGGACTGTTGATTGGCATGTCCATTGGTTTTACAGTTGTATGTCTTTGGCCCGTAGTACAAAGACAGACTGTTGATTGGCATGACCATCGGTGTTATAGTTTAATATCTTTGGCCCGGAGTGCAAAGATGAATTTATTAGTACGATTATGAACAGGAACTGTGAATTGGTATAACCATGATCTTTGGTGTTTCAGGTAAAGACATGTAATGAAAGTTCTCTTGTCTTGGGTACAACGAAGAACTGTTGATTGGTGTTACAGGAATAAATTATTGATGATGGACTTTTAATTTGGAGAAGATAGCAGACATTATGTTCTACTTGACTCTCCTAATGGATTGTTGATTCCGCTGCAAATATGGTTGAAAACTTTTATCATCTACCATATGTTCTAAATATCTGATTTATTACTGATTAATGTTATTGATAATTTAATTATTTTAGTCATGATATTCTTTATTGGGCTATTTGTGCTCACCCCTTTTGCTTCACAATTTCTTTTAAGAAATAAAAGTGTAGCTGGAACTAGCAAAGAGGACATGGGTATAAAGTGGTGTTTCGAATTAGTTGCGGTCCTCGTGAATTTATAGAACAGGGTGGCATAATATTTGTACTGAGAACTTAAAATGCGTGTATCGTATTTTATACGTCATTTAACAGTTAATTTGGTGAATTAAATAGGGTGATGTGAACCCGAATTTGGAAGCGTAAAAAATGCACCCCATTAGAATAATGAGAGCAGAAATCTTCTCGAGTTCCTTTGAGGACTTGAAATAATTGTTGCTTTATTTGATACGACATTATAATAATTTGTATGCAAATACTGTCGTACTATATACGACATGGTAAGAGTTGTAAATAGGAAGATTTGTATTTGGATTTTGTTGTGTGTATTTCTGGCGACTCAAAATAGGTTGTGTGGAACTATTTTAGGGGCGTCACAGTTGGTATCAGAGCTTAGGAATATGATCTCTGGCGAAGATCTGAGACTAGAACTAGGAGGGGAGAGACGAGTAATATCCTTCGCTAATGTGTGTTCTGCCTAAGCTGAATTTTCTTACATAATAAGTTGACAAATTATGATATGTCAATTAACCTTTGTTTTGAAGTTGTACTCTAGAATGATATCTGAAATTCAAGAGATGATCAATGGAGAAATTGTAACGACCATGAATTTTAAACTCCTTATTTATTAAATATGTGATTTAATTTTAACGAGTTAGTTTTGTGAGTTTATTTAAACCTTATTTGGTTATGTGAATTTGTGAAATAATTAAGGAAGTCACTAATGGTTTATTTAAATTAGTGGACTAGCCCTGAGACTTTAATATCAGAAAATTGATAGGATTATTAACAATTAAATATTCAATTTATTTGAATATAGTGGCAAGATTTGAACCTATTGATTAATTTTAATGATGATTAATTAATCGATAATGTGTTGTTTAATTATTATTATGAATAAATAATAATTAATGAGTAAGAGAACTGATAATATAATATTATTATATTTACTTGATTTACTGTTATAAACAAGCATGCGATACTAAACCTTTACTATATGGTAGCTATCTATATTATACATAATGCAATGTGACATATTAATGTGGTGAATATTATATATATAGACTATATAGTAAGCTTTACTACATTCATGTGAATTGCATGATAACATTTCTGATGTGACTTGAAGGGTGTAAGTAAACATTTATGTATGCCTCATCAACATATAGTAATATCAATAAACATTATTAATTGATAATGATTTCATTAAGTTATTAGGATTATAATAATAACAATTATGGTAATAAATAATGAGCAATACACAATTATATTATATTTGGTGTTAATAGAAAATGTACATGGATTATATGTATATACACTACAGTTGATTGGCATGACCATCGGTGTTACAGTTTAATATCTTTGGCCCGGAGTACAAAGATGAATTTATTAGTATAATTATGAACAGGAACTGTGAATTGGTATAACCATGATCTTTGGTGTTTCAGGTAAAGACATGTAATGAAAGTTTTCTTATCTTGGGTACAACTGAAGAACTATTGATTGGTGTTACAGGAATAAAATATTGATGATGGACTTTTAATTTGGAGAAAATAGTGGACATTATGTTCTACTTAACTCTCCTAATGGATTGTTGATTCCGCTGCAATATGGTTGAAAACTTTTATTATCTACCATATGTTCTAAATATCTGATTTATTACTGATGAATGTTATTGATAATTTAATTATCTTAGTCATGATATTCTTTACTGGACTATTTGTGCTCATCCCCTTTTGCTTCACAATTCCTTTCAGGAAATAAAATTATAGCTGGAACTAGCAGAGAGGACATGGGTATAAAGTGGTGTTTCGAATTAGTTGCGGTCCTCGTGAAGTTATAGAACAGGGTGGCATAATAGCTGTACTGAGAACTTAAAATGCGTGTGTCGTATTTTATACGTCATTTAACAGTTGATTTTGGTGAATCAAATAGGGTGATGTGGACCAGAATTTGGAAGCGTCAAAAATGCACCACATTAGAATAATGAGAGCAGAAATCTTCTCGAGTTCCTTTGAGGACTTGAAATAATTGTTGCTTTATTTGATACGACATTATAATAATTTGGGTGCGAATATTGACGTACTATATACGACATGGTAAGAGTTGTAAATAGAAATATTTGTATTTGTATTTTGTTGTGTGTATTTCTGACGACTCAGAATGGGTTGTGTGGACCTATTTTGGGTGCGTCACACTTAGGACATAATTCGAGGTCTTATGACCATCAGATGTTCTTTTGATTTTTGTTATTCATTCTTGATTTGAAAGCTGAGTTTCTTTATTCAGAAATCTTTATTCCCTCGCATGTTATTATATTATTGTTATATTGTTATACTTGTGGGCAATCGTGCTCACTCTTGCATAATAATAACATTGCAGTTAAGAACGAAAGATTTGACGAGCCTTCCACTAGCAATGGCAAGGAAAAAGTCAACAAGGGATGAAGACTTGTTTAATTGATGATATTTGTTTAAGACTTATGTGTATGTTTAAGACCTATTTATTTATTTACGTTTCCGCATTTGAGATTTAAGGTTAGTATGACCTGGGATTGATTTTGTATTTTTATTCAGATGTTGTAACCCCATAAGGGGAGATATTGGTTTTATTTCTATCTATTGCATGGTTGCATTTATTATGGGTAGATAGATAGATGATATTTGTACAGTGAACACCAAATCCCGTGAAAATTGAAGTACCCGGATTTGAGAGTGTCACAATACCAAAGTTTACAAAATATATGCATGCGCACACTTCATTTGAAAAAGTTGCAGCAGCACAGCACTCTTGAATCATGAATTCAAACTTGATATTCCATCTTTCCAAACATTTTTCTTCTCTTTCTTTCTTTTTTTTCTCTCTCCCCCCTTTTCTCCTTCTTTTTCTTTCTTTCTTCCTTTTCCATCATTTTCCACCAACTCTCTCTCTTCTCTCTCTCTCTCCCCATTAATTTCACATGTTTTATATATATATATATATATATATATATATATATATATATATATATATTAAAAACATTTATAATTATTAAAAAAATTCAAATTCTAATTTATTTTTATATCATGAATTTATTATTGTTACCATTTAAATTATAAAATTATACTATTATATTATCACATTATACTATTATAATGTAATATTATAATAATATATTTGAATGAATTATTTTATCGAAAAAGATAAAATATCAACTTTCAACAAATGTCACACGCTAAAAATTCCTCCATTTATATCCACATTGAACAAATATTTAATTATCATATTTTTCAACAATCAATTATTATTCATAAATAATATTATAGAATTACAATATTGACGACCAGGTCGTTCCTAGGAAAGAGGGGGCTTTCCGATAAGGATTTTTCCTTACTGGCGTGCAATTAGATAACCTAACCCCTTTCCTCGACAGAACTTTCTAGAAATTGCCAATAATGTTATCTAATAATATCATTTAAATAATATGTGTGACCATTATTGATTTAATAATGTGAATACTGTGCACTAGTTACTGTGATAATTATTGAATGAGTGACCTCTTACGTAAAAAAAATCAATAATTTAAAATACTATGCAATACCGTGTGCTACTGTGCAACAACGCGTATTACTATTTTTTTAACCACCGGGTATTTCAACAGTTTAACGGTAACAGTTTTGCCGTTATTTTTAGAAAACTTATTCTTGTCGTTTTCTTCATCCGACAGTTTTCCGTTATAGGACCCACAAATGACTGCGCCGTCATACGAATATTTCCCGACAATAAGAATATTCCCGACCAAACGAATATTTCCCGACACAATGAATATTTTATGGCCACTTGCTTACTTTGTAAACTTTGCATATATTACCCATAACTTACCACATTTATCAAATCAACACCTAGATTTAAAATAACATATAAAGAAAATTAAATTTTTATTCATAAAAGTTGAGGTCTTACATATGTACTGTTGTTCTTATAGTTATAAGAAAGTCCCACATCGTCTAAAATTGGCTCTCTTATCTATCTTCGTTCTATAAATTTAAGAAAGTTCAAGCCTTGTTGGGAAAAGTTGGCATGTGAGTCTAAAGGCCTGGCCTAGCCTGGGTCCTGGCCTAGGCCTGGCCACTGGGCTTCCTCAGACCATATTTTTTGTTGATTTATCTGGCCTAGCTTGGCCATGTTATATTTTAGCCTGGGCCTGGCCTGGCCTTGTCAATGGTCAAAGCCTGGCAGGCGTAGACCAAGCTAGGCCAGGCGGCCTGTTTGTGCATCACTAGTAGTTAGTAACAGAAAAACGAAATTTCGAGTGTCTACAAACATACATCCAACTTAGTGTTAAAAACCCTGCAATCTTCCCTTTTTCCTCGTTTCAGCTCCAATTCCTGTTGAAATCATTAAACACCTTAATAAGCTCATATATACATGAAACATGCAATAAAACTAAACATAAAGAAATTATAATCATAGAATATTATGCACTCAACAAGGAACCTACAACAACTAGGGTTCGGGAGGAAACCAACCACCCTTCCCGAATCATGGAGTCAACAAAGTTTATTCACCACTCAAAACGGAGAGGATAACAATATTGGAGGGGATGAGAGAAAAGTCATACTTTGAGCCTTGCCAGAACAGCACATCTTCTGAAGAGAGGAAACCATAGTAGATACTGTAATTACCATCAGACCTCTGGACACTCTACAAAAGATTGTCGTAACTTTAAAATTTTGATCAAGAAAAATGTCCATAGTGGGGAATTAGTTCAGTACGTTGCTGGGAAATAGGGTTCAGGAAGGAGAACTGATAACACCAACCTAGGAGCAGAGCCCTCAGCCACAACCCGAACAAGTAAAAATAACTTGGTGAGTGGTGGACGTGATAATAGGTGGTTCGGTGGGAAAGGTGATAGGAAAAAAGAGTTGTGGGATATTGGACACTGTACTTAGTGTGTCTGAACAACCTGCCAGAAGGGAGTACCTTGGCATAATCATATTCTTTTCTGATGAGGATTACCCATCGGAACCTATTGACCGCATGAAGGGGCGCTGATCATCAGCGCACAAGTTGGATTGATAAACATGAAGAGGATCATGATTGATAACCATTCCTCGATCAACATATATCAGAGGATAGGGTTTGGGAGGCAGAAGGATGGAGGTTGGGCAAGAGCTCCCTTTGTATAGATTCAATAACGACCCAATTCGGGTGGCAGGTACCATCGAACTGTCGGTGATCTTCGGGACAGCTCCTCGGCAAGTTGAAGTGAACTGCAGATTTTTTACAGTACATGTGGATTCGGCATACAGCGCTATCTTGGGAAGGCCGACATTGGCAGCTCTACAGGAAGTAACTTTCATACCCCCATTTTAAAATAAAGTTCTCCACACCAAAAGGCGTCGGTGAAGTCGCTAGGGATCTTGACCTAGCATGGAGGTGCTATCAGAATTGCTTTAATCTTTTCAGAAGTAGGGGTCAGTAAGCAAAGACATGCTATAATGATCGAGGTTGAGCTATTTATCGAAGGAAGCACAGAACCCCTCACTCTGCCAGCCGAAGAGATAGAAGACATCGAGTTGATCCCAGGAAAAAAGAATAAAATGATTAAGATTGGGTCAGGTCTACTGGAGCCTTTTCGGACAGGATTAATAGAGTCGCTACGTGGTTGTGTTGATATCTTAGCTTGGGTGCCCAGTGATATGTCAGGGATTGATGAATCAGTTATCGTGCACAAGTTGAATGTGGACCCTGACAGGAAACCTGTCCAACAAAAGAGGAGAATCTTTTCCCCAGAGCGGCAAAAGAGTATTGATGACGAGGTGGCCAAGTTGTTGATTTGCAGAAATAATACATACATACAATCAACATTGTTATAAAGCGAAAGCATGGCATAAATCATATTTAAAAATTTTCTACAGTCCCATGAATCACCATATGAAATTTTATTAACCGAGGAAGGATAAAAGATATACCTTTGAAGATGATCAACTCCTTGATGTAATCTTCAAGCTCCAATCATTTGCTCCTTCGCGCTTCTACAATTTCTCGGATCAAACGCTCGCTACTCAAAGTGTGCAATGCCCAAGAGGTGATCCACCAAGAGTATATTGATTGAAGAAGTAATATTTAGGTTCTACAAGACCTTGGATAGCTAGCCCTAATTCTCTCTCCTAACTCTTTAGGATTTTGAGAATAATTGCAAAATAACATTAGTCTTGACATTGACATTAGTCTATTCCACAATAAGACTACTCTTATTTATAGATTAACCCTCCCTCCTAAACCTTTTAGGACTTAAGGTTTTAATTTAATTCTCAATCTAATTAAGAACAAAATTAATAATAATAATAATAATAATAATAATAATAATAATAATAATAATAATAATAATAATAATAAGACTCTTCTTATTCATTTATTTATAATTTAGTATTTCTCCAAATACTTAATTATAAATATTAGTATTTCTCTAAATATTAAATTATTATTATTTAGCCAATTTATAATAATAATAATAATAATAATAATAATAATAAGATTTCTCTTGTTAATTAATAATTTAGTATTTCTCCAAATATTTAATTATAAATATTAAGCTATTTAATTCATTCCACTAAGAAATTAAATACACTTAATTTATTATTATTAAGTCAATCACTTCTTTAATTATATATTTCAGTGTGGCCCTCTAGGTTCAATATTAAGTCGGTAAGTAGAATAAATAAATTAGAACCATTTTAATATTATTTATAATGAATTAAAGTCTTAATTCATTATAAATAATATTAGAATGGTTCTAATTTATTTATTCTACTTACCGGCTTGTATATAAGATTTGTTTACAGATTATACTTTAAGTATAATTTGTAAACAAATCTTAATATAGTAATATGATATGATAATAGAAATTCTAAAAATAATTTACACATTTAGTAATATGATAAAGTATACATAGTCTTATATATAAAGTTTACACATTTTAAATTTACACAGTCTTATATATAAAGTTTAAATTTACACAGTCTTATATATAAATTTACAGTCTTATATAAAAAAATTTACACATTTTAAGTATAATTTGTTTCATAAAAATCTTAATTTAGGTAATATGATATGATAATAGAAATTTTGAAAATAATTTTTTTCCATGGTGGGAGAAAGCCTTAGATCCTAACTTTTATGTATAAATAATTTTTCTCACGTATTTCATAACTATTTTCTAATTATTATTAATATTATTACTATCATAATAATTAAATAAATAAAAGTTGTGTTCAATTGAGTAACGCTAATAATCAAATAAAGTTAAGCAACTAGATGTTTAATTATTTATTAAGTGGGGATAATTTAGACATAAAAACTAAATCATGTAGTTAGTTTACTGCACAAAGGGTTAATTTAGTTAAAAATAAGACTCACTTGTGGAAATATCAAATTAGCTTGTGAAAATATCAATTTTCAAAATTAAAAACAAAAAATAAAATTTTAAATCATAAATAACGCTTCTTTTGTCTAAAAAAGGAGTCATACTTTCTTTTTAGTCTTTATTTTAAGTGAAACATATTTTTTTTTCAAACAGGGAGAGTATTAAGTAAGTTTGTATCACATAATTTAGATACCAATACTTTAACCTAAAATTTTTACAAAATAAATACATGAGGGACATAGAAGAGAACAAAATATACACACACAAAAAGAAAGGGTCGGTTACTCATCTAGCTTCGCATAAGACGTAGTTACTCAAGTCAGAGTCTCATTTTCTAGTAAATTCAAAAATATGAGGGTTCTCAACAAAAATAAGATTCTCATTTTCAAATAAATAATGCTATTATCGCATAAATAATGTCACATGCTCATATACACATACATACATACTGCGGATCCCACATGTCAGGCGAGGGCTCACAGTATGCATGTATGTGTATGTGAACATTATGTGAGATTTTTTATGTGATAGTAGCATTGTTATTTTCAAATTGAGATCAATATTATTTTGTAAAAAGAAAAAAAAGTATGTGTCCTTAATCCTATTTAAACTACCAAAAATGACTTATTAATAATTTAGTCTTGGTATATTTTATAAATGCTAAATTTGTAATCTTACATTTTATTAATAGTTATTTCGATATTTCACTATTTTAAATATCAAATTATTTTGAAGATATGACACTAACAAACTTGTATATCTTTGCGCATATATCGGTTAGTTCACGGACTAAAAGTCTAAAACACAGTGTATTTGAAACGATGGTACATTCTTGGAGTTCAACCGCAATTTTTTTTTATTTTATTTATTGTATTTAAGCCACAAGCATTGTGTTGTGTCTTAAATGAAATATTGGGTTATTTATACTTTCTAATATATTTTTAGAAAAATTACAATAAAAATGCATCCAGATGGTCATCATCGGCCATGGTGTCACACTAACCGCTGGCAGCGATGGTCGAATGATGGGGATGCGCTTCACTACGGAGAATGCTTCATTCAGGCATGTAACTCGTCTACTGTAGTCCTGACGGCGCTGCCACTGCAACTGTCCGCTCCGTCATAGTACAGTTGGTAGTAAAACCTTCATACAAATGTAATCAATTCAGTTTTATTGGGTTATCAATTAATTATAAAAAAATTAAGAACAGTTTTCAAATGTTACCTTGAATTGTTTTTTTTCAACATGTACAACCATGAACAGTTTTATTGGGCTCTGCAATGGTCGTCGTCGATACATTTTTTGTTCATAGTGCAATTGATAGTCAAACCTTCATACAAAGATAACCAATTCAGTTTTATTGGGTTACCAATTAATTATAAAAAAAATTAAGAACAGTTTTCAAGTGTTACCTGAATTTGTTTTCTTCAACATGTACAACCATGAACAGTTTTATTGGGTTCTGCAATGGTCGCCGTCGGTACATTTTTTTTCCATAGTGCAGTTGGTAGCCAAACATTCATACAAAGGTAACCAATTCAGTTTTATTGGGTTACCAATTAATTATAAAAAATTTAAGAACAGTTTCAAAGTGTTACCTGGATTTGTTTTCTTTAACACGTGCAACCATGATGAGATCAGAGAGTAGTCGTGTGGATTAAATTTCCTCTTACTTTTTTCAATACTTTCTCCTTTGATTTCTATGCTTTTTGGCAAGTGTTACGTGGTTATTGTGTTGCACTCTTTTTATAATTATTTTGAAGATGCACTAATTTTGTAATTACTTTCTAATTATTATATAGTTGTGTAAAGAACCCAAAAATATTTGACATAAGTTTTTGTTTGACAATTCTTTTTTAATGTATTTGATAAATTTTCCCATTTAAAACTAGGACTCTAATTTTGGGTCGGAGGGATATTTAAATTTATAAGTTCTTTACAGAATTATATAACTTTTACAAATTAATTACAAAAAAGTGCATTCACAAAATAATTACAAAAAAAATGCAAAAAATTTAAATCATTCAATTTCAAATTAAATAAGAAAACCTAAAATCAAGGATAACTAATAATTCAAATTCAAATCTTTTGGATCTAACAACAATTTCAAATCCATAATTCAAAATTCAAATCAAAATGAGAAAATTAAAAACAAAAAATTATGAAGGAGTTACTGTTCATCATCCTCCTCCCCCACCTCCCGCCGCCGCCGACGCTAGATCGCTGCCGCCACCACTATATCGCCGGAGTTGTTATTCTGAATTTTTTTTGACGATTTGGTTACCCACAAAAATTAAAATGGTTACCTTTATACGAAGTTTGGCTACCAACTGCATCACATTCAAAATAAAATCGGTAATCAAATAAAACTGAATTGGTTACCTTATCGGAATGTTTGGTAACCAACTGCATGAAGTTTGGTTACCAACTGCATCACATTCAAAATAAATTGGTAACCAAATAAAACTAAATTGGTTACCTTATCGGAAGGTTTGGTAACCAAATGCATGAATTTTGGTTACCAACTGCATCACATTCAAAATAAATTGGTAACCTAATAAAACTGAATTGGTTACCTTCATACCAAGGTAACCAAACCTTCATAACAAGGTAACCGAACCTTCATATTAAAGAAATCTTTATATTAAGGTTCGGTTACCTTGGAATGAATGTTTGGTTACCTTGGTATGAAAGTTTGGTTACCTTGGTATGACTGTTTGGTTACCAACGTATGAAGGTTTGGTTACCGGTGGAGTTGGAGAATGGATCGGTGGTGGAGGGGAAGCAACGAGTGGTGGAGAACCTCCACCGCGGCCAGTGACGGGGCCTCCACCGACGGTTACCTTGGATCGATTTGGGGGAGGAGGAGAAAGGGGGGCGGGAGGAGGGGATGGCGGTGGGAGGCGGAGGGAGGGGGTGGGGCGTGGGCGGGAGGAGGAGAAGGGAGGCGGAGGAAGGGGAAGGAGAGGGTGTGGGGCGGGGGCGGGAGGAGTAGTGGCGGGGGAGGGGGAGGGGGGGGAGGGGGAGGGGGGGCGGGGGTGGGACGTCTGCCGGTGGAGCAGTGGCGGGGGGCAAAGGTGAGGAAGAAGGCTGCGACTGCGGAAGAGGAGGAAGAAAGCGACGACCGAAGAGGAAGAAGAAGGCGGTTACTCCATTGATTCATTAAATAAGAATATGGAGGTTGATGAGAGAGAGATAAGATTTAAATCCCTACAATCATGGATCATTATCAATAACTCATTAAATAAGTCAACTAAATAAAAGGGATAAGATTGCACTCTTTTTGTAATTAAATATTGCATATGCACTCTTTTTGTAATTATTTTGTTTGTGCACTTTTTTTGTAATATTTTAATAAAATGTACTATTATATGTAATTGTTTCTAAATTTAATATAGAGCCCACAAAACATAGCATGAGTTGGAAGTTTAGCCAAGTACAATAGCTTAAAGAACTGTATGCGAGTGTAGTACTAATGTCGGTGATCCTTTCCAAAGTGAGCTCCATAATTGTGTCAATTCCCTTTCAAGTGGGCCTAATTATCACTCATAAGACAACAGGTCCATCTAATCGCCCATTTTGTTTCGTAACCATGTAACACGACGATCGCCAATAATGTTCCCCACATTAAACCAATTCAATTCTCACTAAAACAAGTTTATTTTTCTAAAAAGTGAGATTTAGTGTACTTAAATTATGAAATTATATTATTTTCTCCAAAAAAAGTGAAGCTTTCAAAAAAAATTATAAACAAAATTTATTTCTTTAGTGAAGTTTGATTAGTTCTTAATATTATAGTAATAATAATGTACTTGAATTATGAATAAACCTCACCTAAAGAGGAAACAAGCCTCCCATAATGAAAGAAATAAATTCACCATCACCACTACGCTAAGACCTCATTTGACCAATACGATTAGCATGTTGGTATGTAATCAATTTGTAGTAAAAGAAAATTTCATAATTTAATTTGTTTTTTTTTTCAAATTTCAAAATAACTTATTTTTTTAACTTATTCTGTTACTATTAAAGTTTAGGGATACATTTCATTCTAATTTTACCATTGTTTTATGGTATTTAATCACCATCACGAATGACAAAGGAAAACTAACGTTATTTCACTTAACAATAAGCTCGAAAGGATCGAATTTTGTTTTTAATTAACGGCAGTCGAGTTACAAATAAACATTTTTTGATTAAATTTTATTTCAGAATTCATACTTTGATTACTATCAAAAAAAAAATTGATATAAAATATTTCGATAATACCATCTGGGGATAGTAATGGGGGTGATTTCAAGCATGCCTTCTTAGGGAACATTTGATAGTAAATAACATTAGATCCTTCTAAGCAATGTTTTTATATTGTTATCGAATCAAAAAATTTATTAGGCGGATTAGTCATCAATTTAACCAATGGTTGAATTACTATTGAATTGTATGACGACTCCAAAATAGATTCAATACATAATTTATTCTGAGTCGTCAAATACATGGTACAGAAACTAAATACACATCTTTTATAACGAACGGTCGTGCAAAATACGACCACACAAACTATGAGCTTCAATACAAATCGTATATAATACGAAATATAATCACTCAAATTCATTCCTTATTAATTACAATTATTATCCCACTATTTTATAGAATAGTGAAGACTTCTACAGATCTAACTCTGATCATCACTCTGTTCCCCGACTAGTCTCCGCGATATTTTTATTTTCTGAAAAAAACAATGGAAGAAAAGGGTGAGCTCAATTAGCCCAGTAAAGAATATTATGACTAAGATAATGAAAAATAAATTATCTTTAGTCTTCAACAAATCAAATAAAATATTATGGACAACAAATTTTAGATCAACAACTGCAGCGGAAATAACAATTCATTAGAAGAGTTAAGTAGAAAATGATGTCTACTATCTTCTATGATTTAAAAGTCCATCATCAATATTTTATCCATGTAACATCAATCAATATATATCTCAAATCAATATTCATCTTTGAACTACGGGCAAAATATATTCATTTGTATCACCAGTAGTCATGTTCATCTCAACATCTGTCCATCTTTGCACTACGGGCCAAAGATATTTATCAGGTAATCATCTTTGCACTACAGGCCAAAGATATTCATTAAATAATCATTCATCTTTGTACTACAGGCCAAAGATATTCGTTTGTATCACCATTTAAGACTGAGGATGATGAAAAATAATATAAGGAATGAATTTAGTGAGAAAAAGGACAAAGATTAGAGATTCGTAATTTAGTTTATCCAAGTTCAATAATACTCCGTAATAATCAATTGTAGAAAAAAATTCAAGAATGAAGTTCAAAACTTGGATATAATCAAAGATAATTTGAAAGAAAAATTATTAAAAAAAAAATCGTGAATAGTAACTCGTGAATAGTATCCCGATATGAAAAGGTAAAAATTTTATCAGAAAGTTCAGACTAATATTCCAGTGAAATGATATTAGATGAAGCGCAAAACTCAAGAAATTTCTGATCATTTCAAGAATTATAGAAGCAATACTTACAATAGTAAATTTAGAGTTTGAAATCTGAAATGAAACAATATACGACACTGCAAATGGATTTTCACCCATATTGCGGTAGCCTGCGTAAACAGATCATTTCCACAATTTACTAAAGAATGAATATGAGGGATTATTCACCAGGCATGCGGTAGTCCGCGTAGACAAGTTATTCCCACATAATAATAAAGAATGAAATAACCAAAAGGATTTCACCATGCATGCGGTAATCCGCGTAGACAGGTTATTCCAACAGAATAATAAAGAATGGAATAACAACCTTTACAAGTATTGAAAGAAAATAACTCTCTTCATGAATACGAAAGAAATAATACCCATTACCTTAATAGAAATTTGGATACTGCACTACTATAATAGCAGAATACTCTTCTTCTTTCTCTCTTATTCACTCTATACTTTCTCTCTCTATAGCTTTAGTGAATTGGTGAGAAATAATGAAGAAATAAGTTTCTATTTATAGGCTTGATAGAGTAAAGGTAGTCTTTTCACCATAATATATGACATCATCGCTTACCTCATCGTTCCTATGATATCATCGCTTACCTCATCATTCCAATAACATCATTGCTTACCTCATCGTTCCGATGACATCGTCGCTTACCTCAAAAGAATTCAAATTTAATTTGATTTCTTCCACCTCTTTTTACTTTTATACATTGAATTTACTATAATAATGTTACCATTCAAATTATAAAAATTATACTATTATATTATCACATTATACTATTATAATGTAATATTATAATAATATATTTGAATGAATTATTTTATCCGAAAAGATAAAATGTCAACTTTCAACAACTGTCTCTTACTAAAAATTCCAAACCAGCCACTTCACGAAATTTATAAAAAATCATACGTTAATATTTAACGGTTCAAAATTTGTGGACATATACTCAACTTATATATGTATAACATATCCAAAAATTACAACGATCCAACGGTCGGATTAAAAATTATAATCCATGCAATAGAGCTTAAGAAAACTTCATAACTTTTGATCAGAGAGTCCGTTTGGGACGTGCTATAGCTTTTCGGAAAGCCCTCGCTGAGAGTGTCACAATGACATTGGATTTAACCCTTTTTAATTCCCCAAAGGTGGGTTCAAGACCGGGTCTTTGTTTCCCCACAGTTTGCCCGATGAGCCGTCTGGTGCTGTTTTCACCCGGGATCACCGTTGTATTTCTTTCTTACCTTGGTGGCATTAATTCAACTTGAGTTTGACTGAATCGGATGAGAGTTGGTAAAATGATCATTTTGCCCCTCCTGGGGTTGCCCTTAGTGTCGGCATAACCTCTAGTTGACTTCCGGGAGCTGTTTCCAAGACTTGGATCTCATTCGAGTCTATTTGTCCCCAGGGTTGCCTCTGTGGCTGACGTGGTCAGTCCAGGTTTTCTTCTGGAAGTGTTGTGGCGCTTCAGGTTTATGCCCGAAGTAGACCTAACTTCCCAGACCGATGCCAGGGCTGAGCTGTACTTCTCGGATTGCGGTCGAGGCTGATTTGTACATCCCGGGTTGCTGCCGGGGCTGAGTTAACATACCGATATGGTTGATTGACGCTGTGGTTATCTCGATATTGGTGACCGAGTTTGAGCTGATATCCCAATATTGAGATCGGGGATGATCTGACGGTCCGATTGACGATCGGAGTTGGATGAACGGTCCGATTGATGACCGGAGCTGGATAAACGGTCTGATTGATGATCGGAGTTAGATTGACGTTCAGATTGACTATCGGAGCTAGATCGACAGTTCGATTGACGATCGAAGTTGGTTGGAGTACTGATATTGGTAATCGGATTTGACTAGAGTTTACTGACATTGGCGATCGGATTTAGGTTTACCGACATTGGTGATCGAATTTAGGCTGAAGGACAGGCATTGGTGGCCGGATTTAGATTGGATGTCTGGTGTCGGGATCGGGGTTGGCTTGATTGACGGTTTTGCCCTCCTACAGTGTTAGTATTGGGGCAAGGAAAATTTCGAGTGTCTACAAAATTTAGATTAAAAAGATCAAATAATGTTAAGTTGATCTAAAAGAAGTTGAACTGATGTATAGTTTATAGGTTTCTAAATTATTGTAAGGATACTCCACTACTTTGATAGAAGGATCGCAGAGTAAGCCCAAAATCGCAATACATTAAGAGGATCGTAGAGCTACTTGAAGTTGTTATAAAGTTCACTTCAAATCGTAAAACTACTTCAGCACGTAAAGTGAACAGTGAATCTCCCAGTCAAGCAAAGATCATACAAAAGAACTCGATCGTAGAACAGTCAAGTTTGACAAACTGACTGACATTGGAGCATTGCAAATTGAAGTTCCCAATGCACTCCTCAAATATCCTTGGTGAAAATCAAAGATTATAATATATGTCTACCGGCTAGTTTGTGACGGTGACACGTCAGGGGTGTTAGGTGAGAAAGCAGACTATTGTGACAGGCAAGAAAAAGGAATTGTGTCCTAGGTTTAAATGTCAACATCAAGAATCCTAGGATATCTGAGCATTAAATGCACAAACGAACATCTGGCAACAGGAAGATTTTTCTGCAAAATATAAAAGGCAACAAGGATTCAAACTGAAAGAAGGAGACGAACATTGATCAAAAGTCAAAAACTCCGCTAACGTCAAAGAACGAACTCAACGATCCTAAATATACAGTTCGAGCTGTTAGGCACTTGAGAAGAAAAGCTTGGCCAACTTAGCAACACCCTCTCAACAAACATCAATCATCAGAAGGCTGAGAGTTCTTGTCTTTGTGACTAAATATCCAAGTCTGCTGGACTTGAAGAGATCTTTGTGACTATGTCTTTGTAACTAAATATCCAAGTCTACAGGACTTGAAGAGGGCAGAGTGTCCTTGTTTTTGTGACTAAACCTTTAGTGGATTTCCTACTCAAGGAGTAAAAGAGTGGATTAGGAATTGTTCAGTCTCCGAATCACTTAAAATTGCATGTGTCTTTACTTGTTATTCTTATCATTTATTTGCTTGTTTATCATATTTATCTTGCATATACTTAGAACTGATATTTATTTTAAATTTTCAAAGGGTATTAAAAAAACATATTCCGATGTGCTTAAATCAATAAGATTAATAAATATTTGGTAACACATTTTTAATTAATAAAAATTTTAAAAGATCTATTCTACCCCCCTTCTAGATCTATAAGTGTCGTTGGGAAATAACAAGTGGTATCAGAGCATGTTCTCAAGAACATAAAGCTTACACTTTGAGTAGATCCATGGAACAAAACAAAAACGGTTTTAAGGTTGGTGGTGGAAGTAAGTCACCTCTTCTAAACAGAGAAAAAATTGTTAACTGAAAAGTATGTATGTAGGCATATATGGATGTTATTGATGATTATCTATTTGAAGTTGTTCTCATTGGTTCATATGTTCCTACAAATCTAGCTCCGACAACAGACGATCCCAACAAGAAGGTTGTAAAAATGCATGAAGAATGGACAGAAAATGAGAAGAAGTGTGTGCAGTTAGACAAAAGGGTCAAAAACATTCTATTCATGGCCTTGGAGGATGAACTCATCAAAAATGTTGTAAATTGCACTACTGCCAAGGAAGTATGGGAAGCACTGCTGGTGATGCATGAGGGAACAGAAGAAGTTAGATAGAACAAGCAATCTCTCTTGACTCAACAGTACTAGATGTTTACTCATATTCCTGGAGAAAACATTACAACAACATATGAAAGATTCAACATTCTTCTAAATGTTCTAAAGTCTTATGAAAAGGTGTATCCAAATAAAGATTTAAATATAGATTTTATGCAAGCACTGCCCAACAAATGAGATGCCAAGACCACAGTCATTCGAGAGTCAAAGAATCTGCATGAAATGACTCCCCTTTTCACAATTATGATTTAACCAAGTGTTTACACTATTTATCTTCCAATGAGATTAATAACCCTAGATAATTGCGATCGTAAATTACCCGAAATTCTCCTTATGTGTAGATCTAATGAGACGATTGCCAACAAAAGAGTCTAACTAACATACAACCTAGAACTATCAGTTTAAATTTAATATGATAGAAGTATTAAGAATGAGAATTAGATTATTCCAAGCAATAATTACACAATCAGAAATTATTTAACTTGTCTTCGGAAAACCTTAACAATATTTCAAAGCTTGACCACAATAAAATATCATTAATTGTTACTTTGATTAGACATACATCGTTTTCTTAATATATAACTTAATCTAGCAGATCATATCAATTTACTAATTTAATCCTGCAGAAACCAAATTAGTCAATTGAATAACATACATGAAAATTTATACAGATCAGCAAAATAAATCTCAATATGAAATAATAAATATGATAAACTTAATCAAACCATAAATTGATACTAAGGTTTAACATCCATTCAGAATTGAATAAAAGAACTTAGCCTAACATGCTTGAATCTTCAAAACTAGGGTTTGTAGCCTCCAAGCAATCGAAGATGAAAAAGAGAATATAGATTAAAAGTTAGTCTAAACCTAAGAAAACAACTGATATAAATAGTTTATCAAAACCCTAGTACAATAAGGCAAGTCTCCAATCCTTTTCCTCATCAACTTTGTGTTTAAAACTTCTAAATCTGGTCAATCCTGTCTGTCTGGCGCGCCCCCCGCCTGGCTTCCTCTATGGGCGGCTCACCCGTGCTAGGTATGCAGAGAACTTGACTTCTTCTGGCGCGCCCCGCGCCCTTCGTAGTATAACTCAAGCGCGCCCCGCGCCAGGAGAAACTCTGCCCAAATTTTCCTCTTTTCTTCTCGTTTGCTCAGCTCCGCTTCTACTCTGCAAATTCACATAAAAACAGGAAAAGTAACATGCACACTTAAGTAATCACAATATATTAAGCTAAGAAATACCTATTAAGTAGGTTACAAACCTCCTTATCAACCACAATTCAAGTATGAGGATAATGAAAATGATATAAAGAATGAATACAAGTGAGATCAAGGATAAATATTATAGATTTATAATTCAATTTATTCAAAGTTCAAAAATGTTCCAATTGTCAACATGAAGATAAAAACTTGGAATTAATTTCAAGAATAAGATTCATAAAAGATAATTTGGACAGGGAAAAGAAACTAAATTTCGTCATGAATAGTACTCTGGATGAATAGTACTCTGGTAGGAATAGTATCCCGAATGAATAGTACCCGACATGAAAAGATTAAGATTTAATAAGAAAGTTCAGACCAATATTCCAGTGAAATGATATTAGATGAAGCGCAAACCTTAAGAAATTTCTAATCATATTCATAATGTGTTTCACGTATCAGTGTTGCGTCCTTATAAACCGGACTATAAGCACGTAATAGAATATGAACCTATTCAGGTTGAGAAAGACTTAATGTATGACGAACTTTCGATTCAAATTATTGATAGGAAAGAACAAGTCTTAAGGAATAAGGTAATACCTTCGGTGAAGGTAGTATGGAGGAACCACAATACCGAAGAAGCAACGTGGGAACTCGAGAGTAAAATGAAGGAAAACTTTCCCCATTTATTTGCTTAACTTGTATCGAGATTCTGGGGACAAAATTCTTATAAGGGAGAAGAATGTTGATAGGTCTCCAAATCTGAGTATTTAATTTTAATGATAACAAATTAGGTTAAAAGGTCAAAAAGGTAGAATCCTCTCCATAGGATTAAAAGTATTAAATTTTGCTTTTTAAATTACCTCTAATATTTTGACCAAAAATATTTATTTTCTAAAAATCTCATTTGTATATATTTTATGACATTGGTAATTTAATATCAAGTGTTAATAAAATGAGTTCATATAGTAACATTTCCTAAGGTAAGGAGATTTCTATTTTATTTTGAAAATAATTTTAAAATCTTTTATGGGCAAAAAGAATTTTAAAATATATTATATATATCCGATTATATATATGTTAAGTATATATATAATATATTTGTGTGTGCATGGGAGTGTTTGCCGAATTTGTGTAGTGCATGTGTGTGTCGGATGTAGTGTGGGCATGTGTGTGCACCGTGAATGTGAGTGTGTGTGCCTAAGCAAAAGAAAGAAGGCTTATGCCTTATGTTTTGAAAGTAGGCAAAGTTTTGTGATGACTCATAAGTTGATAAACTTTTTATGTGGGCACATGTGATGAGTCACTTGTACTTAATAAAAATTGTTGGGCCAACATTTATCAAATCCGACAAATGCAATTTGATCTGAGCCCTTTAAAATCCAATCATTTAATCCGGACCTTCCAATTCAAAAATAAATTTCCAAAATTACGATTTTGCCCTAAACTCAAAAATTCTATAAATAGGAAGCTTTTTCATTCATTTTCATTCACCAATTTTACAATCTGAAGCTACATTCTATCTAAATAAGCTTTTACTCTCTTCTCCTAATCAAAGTTCTAATTCTATTGGACGAGAAAAATTGGTCAAAGTATTTGAGATAAGTTGTTAAATTATAATTGTCCATATCATCTCATACTTGCTTATACATATAGATATTCTGTTATAAATTGCTATATACATTCATATATCTATATATCAATATTAGCAAAGAGTCAGTACTTGGACACCGATATAATTTGGAAGTTATTTCTTTGAAATTCTCTAAACGGTTTTTAAAATCCCAAGTGGTCCTTTACTGATATAACCAATATATAGATTTAGATAATCAGATATAAACTGCAATACACATTTATATATATCTATATTTCATCTATCATATCAAGTAAAGAGTCAGTACTTGGACATCGATATAATTTTGAAGTTATTTCTTTGAAATTCTCCAAATGGACTTTAAAATCCCAAGTGGCCCTTTACTGATATAAATAATCTATATAAATGTTCTTTAATATTTATATACGATTATCAAGTTATGAATCGAAAAATTTAGTCAGTACTTGGATACCGATATAATTCGGATGATATTTCTTTGAAATACTCTGGACGGTCTTTAAAATCCCAAGTGGCCAAATTATTCACAACGTAGATCAAATATAATATAATATATATAAGTGGGTGAAACAAGTTTGTTCAAGTATTATCTAAGTGAATCATACTATCATACTTGATAAACTGTCATTAAATATACTGCACATATAATTGTTCATAAATTATCGTTGCATTATATATGTGTGTGTAGTTACTTAAATCCAAAGTTACGTTTGTTTAAAACCATAGAAACATACTCTTTATAAAGAAAAATCTTTTTCGTAATCAATTGAAAAATATTCTTTATTAAAGAAAAAGAAGAATTTTTATTATAAGTGCTTAAATCTTTTATCTGCTTTCACAGAAGCACATCATATAAAGGTTTTTGAACTTTTATCATATATTTAAATTATATATCTGCTTATCTGAGAAGTATCTGTTCTACAATTTTATCTGCTTACTATTAGAAGCAAATATTCAAACAAAATTTTTGTAAAAAGGAAAAGGTTGAGTTAGTTTATTTTATACTTGTGAGAAAGATAAGAATTCTTTGACCAAGACCAGAGTCTTAGAGAAGTCAGCTGGGAGTTGGGTCTCTAGTGTACTTGTGAGGTGAGGAAGAGATTGTTGTTTCAAGACCAAGGTATAGAATAGTTCTAAGCTCAAAAGAAGATTCAACTAAGCTTGAGGAAGGAGCTGAGAGTTCGCTGTCCAAGATAGATAGTTGTGTATAGTTGTAAGTTTATCTTTAAAACTTTGTACAGGCTTCTCCGCCTATTATAGGAGTATTTATTAAAGGGAGTAATAGGATCTTAAGTCCTGGAGAGGAGCTTAAGACTAGACGTAGCAACATACCCGAGCTGTATGTTGTGAACTAGATAAATATCTGTGCATTGTGTGATTAAATTTTAATCTGCTTATTAATTTCTTAAAATTAATCCACTAAAATTCAAAAAGGCCAAAGATAATTTTTAAACAGTGATAATCTATTCAACCTCCCCTTCTAGATTTTTATTGGACTTTCAAATGTAACACCTGAGAAAATCGAATTATTATATGAATTTAATTTTTATTTGATTATATGAATTAAATGAAATTATATGTTTATTTAAGTAAGTAAGCTGTTTAAACGTCGTTCTATGACCTAGAACTTTTGAATGTGGTTAGGATTCTGGCTGTGAGCTAGAATTAAATGATTTGAATTTTCAAGACAAAAATAAAAGTTTTTCGAGAAACTTCTGTAAAAATACTATTCATCCATTTTTGCTCGGGAATTATTTTTGACTTTATAAGAAACGAGTAATGATAGAATTCTAACACGAGATGGAATATCCAATAATATTTTAGTTATGACAAACGAAGTTTTCGCCTGAGGACTTAAAACCCTAAAAGTTAGGAAAAGTGAAATTTAAGAAAGAAAAGTTTAAGTGTAATAAGAATTGTTACTTTACGTGAAGAATACGAGTATAATACTAGTTATTGTACGAGTATAATACGAAGATTAATACGACGTATAATATGAATATCATACAAAGTATATACGAAAAGAATACGAGAATTATACGATAGAAATACGAATAAGTCTTAATGGACTTAAGCTATTGGACTTGAACTTTGTCAAGCCCAATTGAACCATGAATGAGGCCCAATGATGAATTATATTAAGGCCCAATGATAAATTAAATCAAGCCCAAAGTTAGACCCGATATGAATTAATTCTAAGCCCGAACCAAAAATCGAACCCGTGGGCTGAATCGATGGGTCAACAGATGGGTAAAACCCATGGGGCAACCCATGTGGGTCCTCCATGGGGGGCACATGGCCGGTCACATGGCCAAGCTTGCAAGAGAAGTTTTTTTGTGGAGGTGTGAATAGTAAGGAGGTCACTTAATGACCAAAATGCCCTCACTTTGATTTTCTATAAATAAGCTAGCTAAGTCTTCATTAGTTTGTTTACAAACATTGAACACCAATATTGAGAGAGAGAGAGAGAGAAGAGCTATAACAAGTGATCAAAGAAGAAAAGAAGCTAACTATTCAAGCTTAAGTCAAGAACGCGAAGGTAAAAACACATAAACTCAAACTTTCGATTCTTTTCTATTAAGTTTTTATAGAAAAACATAAATTGGTGGAGCATGTCTCTTCTGGAGGAATACGGATGGCTATTAATGAAGAAAAACATCAATAAGTCATATCTAAGTGAGAATCGTGAATTGATTAATTAAGCATTAATCGAAGAAAACACATAAAACTTAGAACTTGTTGTTGATGGACAAATTGAAAAACCATCGCCATAAGTTAGCTGAAAATTGTTGGTTAGGAACCTAGATGAATAACCAATGGATTGATTTAGTTTGGTTTGGCATAAAAATCTCGTGTAACGAAGTTATTACAAAATTTACGGGAAAAAACGTTAATCGTCGAAATCGTAGTTAACTAGGATTTTTAGAACGATAGTCAAAAGTTTCCAGTTAACTTAAAACTTAGTTTTTCGGTGGTGTATTGAAGAACTATGTATTTAAGAGTCGTGGACTTAAGAACGGTCGAATTCGGACTTAAAACGAAGAAACGAGGGAAGAACGCTCACGAGCGTTTAACGAACACTTAATGAAAATTGAAATAATGAATTTGTCGTTAACAGATTCAGAAACTTATTTTGTCTAGATGCAATCGAAGTACATAGGATATGTGAGATAATGGCTTTTGAACGAGCCAATTCCGAGTTATAACGATCGAGTTATGAGCTCGGGAAGGAATCGTAATGAAAAATATATAAAAAAAAAAAATCAAGGGCTCAGGGCAATATTTGCCATAGTAAGTTTAGATTTAGGAATATGAATTGAAATAATATCACTTACATAATATGGAGTATGAAAGAAAATAATATCTCTTATGAGTATTGAAAGAAAATAACATCTTTTACCTTAATTGGAGACTAGATATTGCAATAGTGTAGTAGCAGAACTTTGTGTTGTTGGTGTGTGCTTGCTTCTCGAGTATTCCTCTTCTTTCTCTCTTATTCTCTTTCTATAGTTTTCTCTTGTGAGTTTCTTCTCTTAGTGAATTGGTGAGAAAGAAGGAAGAAATGAGCTTCTATTTATAGACAAACTAAAAGTAGCCCTGGCAGTGTGAAGAGGCAAGTGGCTTGACATCTGGTAATGTGAAAAGGCAACTAGTTTACGTCTTTAATGTGAAGAGCCAAGTGGCCTGACCCTTGGCAATGTAAAGAGGCAACTGCCTATTTGCAAATGGGCAAGTATTATTGGCGAAAGTGACTCTTCGATGATGACCTATGGGTCCCATAGAATAAGCCAAACCTACAAAATGCCAGATATCACCACTATTTCCTTCGAGTGTCGGCAACTTCTTACTAATGGTTATTCTACACATCACATAATTAATCAACGATTTTTAATCCTTCAATAATTATTCAGTATTGATATTATAAACTCACAATACTGACAACCAGATCGTTCCCATAAAAGAGGGGGCTTTCCGATAAGGATTTCTCCTTACTGGCGCGCAATTAGATAACCTAACCCCTTTCTTCGACAGAACTTTTTAGACATTGCTGATAATGCTAATCAATAATATCATTTCAATAATATGAATTACTATATCGTGACAATTATTGATTTAATAATATAAAATATTGTACAGATTGTACTGTAACAATTATTGAATCAATAATATGAGATACTATGCAGCAACTACTGTGGTAATTATTGAATGAAATACTGAGTGACTTATTACGTAAGAATCAATAATTAGAGATATTGTGTAATACCACGTACTACTGTGGAACAACGCGTATTTCTGTACTTATATCATCGGGTATTTCAACAGTTTAAAGGTAAAAGTTTTGTCGTTATTTTATAAAAAGGTTATTTTTTAACTTTCTATATCCGACAATTATTTTGTTGTGGGACCCACTAATGATTGACGTCGTCGTATGAATATTTCCCGACAAAAACAATATTTTCCGACATAACGAATATTACCCGACAGAACGAATATTCCCCGATATACTCTTATAATTTACACATATCACCCTTAACTTTAACATTTTATCAATTTAACCATTTACTGAATAGAATAATAATTATAAGAAAAATTAAATACTTTTATTTCATAAAATTCGGGGTCTTACAACATAGATACATGAAATTGTTCAGGGTTCTATCAAAGGATTACTTCAAGAAGAGGAAGAGAAAGTGCAGGTAGAATTAGAAACTACTCTACGAAGCACTGCCTCTCTATCCAAGTTTGAAATCGAAAATCATAACTTGAGAAAGATAACTGAGACAAACACGTTGAGAGAATCTATTCTTAAATATAATGTGACGCCCCCAGAATAGGTCCAGTCAACCCAACCCATTCTGAGTCGCCAAATACGTGGTACAGAATTCAAATACAAACTTTATATCACACGGTCGTGCAAAATACGACCACACAACTGTGAGTGTCAATACAAATATGTAGAAAATATTAATATTCAAACTAAGTCCTCATTACAATTATTATCACACTATTTATCAGAAATAATGAGGACTACTACTGCTCTAACTCGGACCATCACTCTGTCCCCCGACTAGTTCCCGCAACATTCTCATTTCCTGAAGAGGACAATAGATGAAAAGGGTGAGCTCAACTAGCCAAGTAAAGAATATTATGACTAAGATAATGGAAAATAAATTATCGTTAGCCTTCAATAAATCAGATAAAATATAATGGACAACCAATTTTAGATCAATATTCGCAGCGAAAATAACAATTCATTAGAAGAGTTAAGTAGAGAACGAATTCTACTATCTTCTATGATTTAAAAGTCCATCATCAATATTTTATCCCTGTAACATCAATCAATATATATCTCAAATCAAATATTCATCTTTGCACTACGGGCCAAAGATATTCATTTGTATCACCAGTGGTCATGTTCATCTCAACACCTGTCATCTTTGCACTACGGCCAAAGATATTCAACAGGTAATCATTCATCTTTGCTCTACAGGCCAAAGATATTCAGTTATATCACCACTTAGGACTGAGGATGATGAAAAATAATATAAATAACGAATCCAGTGAAATAAAGGATAAGATTAAGGATTCGTATTTTAGTTTATTCAAGTTCAAGAATATTCCATAATAATACTTTGTGGAGCAAAATTCAAGAATGAAGCTCAAAACTTAGATCCAATCAAAGATAGTAACTATAACAGACAATTTGGACAAATAGAAGAAAATTCAGTTTTTCTGTGAATAGTGTCGTATACGTTGAATAGTGTCGTATACGTGAATAGTAACCCCGACGGAAAAAATAAAAATTTCATAATAAAATCCATGCCAATATTTTGGTATAATGATATTGAAAACAATAACATCATTTACGAAAGAAAATAACATCCCTTATCTCAAAAGAATAGTACCTCTGACTGGAGTATCGGATATAATACAGAAGGAAACTTGCACTGAATACTAACACTCAAAGTATCTAAATACTCACAAAAATACGCTCGATATTATAGAGAGAGAAAACTTCTGATTCTGGTGTGTTTTTCAATTCTAACCTAAGCACCCTATTTATAGGAAAAGCTTAGGATGCCAAAGTAGACTTTTTGAATAAAATAATATTTTATTTTTTTAAAATTTTTCCGACCGCCTTCAAAAAAAAGCCATCAGCCTTTTTTCAACACCAACTAAAAGTGGGGCCCACCTATTTTATAAAAAAATATTTATTTTTCGAAACTTCAATAATTCATAATAAATAGCGCCTTTGTCAGAAAAATATAAATTCTATGTTCTTATATAGGAAATTTAATTCTCTACAACTTTGTAGAAGGAAGTTTTTTCAAATTCCAAACATAAATTATCCGAAATCCATAAACGGATGCTTTTTCATACCAAAATACTGATAAAAACACATCAGCACTAATTCCTTCTTTTATATCCACAAAATAAATATTTTCTTATCATATAATCAATAATTAATTATTCACAAATAATATTACAGAACTACAATATTGACAACCAGGTCGTTCCCAAGAAAGAGGGGGCCTTCCAATAAGGACTTCTCCTTACTGGCGCGCAATTAAATAACCCTCCTAGACAGAACTTCCTTAGACATTGTCAATAATGCTATCTAATAATATTATTCAAATAATATAAATTATTGAGTTGATAATGTGAATACTGTGCAATGACAATTATTGAATCAATAATAAAATATCAACGGTAGTAATTATTGAATCAATCATAGCAACGTAGCAATTATTGATTTAAAATATCAGTGTAGCAATTATTGAATCAATAAAATATCATGCAATTATTGAATCAATAATATAAAATATTGAACAGTAATTACTGTAACAATAATTGAGTAAGTGCCTTCTCACGTAAGAATCAATAATTCAAAATACTGTGCAATACCGTGTGCTACTGTGCAACACCGCGTATTATTGTATTTTAACCACCGGATATTTCAACAGTACTAACGGTAACAACTACGCCGTTATTTATCAAAAGGTTATTTCTGTCGCTTTCTATATTCGACAGTTATTCTGTTGTGGGGCCCACAAATAGCTGCGCCGTCGTACGAATATTCTCCGACAACAAGAATATTCCACGACCAAACGAATATTCCCCGACAACAATGAATATTTATAACCACTTGCTTATTTTAAAATATTTGCACATTTCACCCATAACTTTTCATATTTATCAAATCAACACCTTACTATTTCAAAATAATATATAAAAAAAATTAAATCTTTATTCATAAAAGTTGGGGTATTACAACCTCCCCTCCTTATGAAATTTCGTCCTCGAAATTGACGTACGTACCTGGTATGTCGAAAAGATGAGGATACCTCGCTTTCATTTTCTATTTCAACTCCCAGGTCATTTTCTCAATTGCATGGTTTCTCCACAAAACTTTAACTTGAGGTATAATTTTCGAGCATTGGACATGTTCCTTCCTATCCAAGATCTTGACAGGTACCTCCTCGTACGTTAAATCTTCGGCTATCTCGTCTGGTTCTAACTCAATAATGCGGTTTGGATCTTTCACATATTTACGAAGCACGGATATGTGAAACACGTTATGAACACGAGACATGCTTGGAGGTAAAGCGAGTCTATAGGCCACATTTCCTACTCGGTCAAGAATCTCAAATGGACCAATAAATCATGGATTGAGCTTTCCTCTCTTCCCGAATCTCGTAACTCCCTTCCAAAGAGTAACACGTAATAACACATGGTCCCCAACATTAAATTTCACGTCCTTTCGATGAAGAACCGCAAAACTCTTTTGTCGATCTTGTGCTATTTGTATACGTTGTCGGATTATATGGATCTTTTCCGTAGTCATACGTACTAACTTCGGTCCCAACAATGTTGCTTCACCCACCTCATCCCAACATACTGGAGAACGACACTTTCTCCCATACAACACTTCGAATGGAGCCACGCCTATACTTGCCTGATAACTGTTGTTGTAGGAGAATTCCACCAATGGTAAGTATTTATCCCAACTCCCTTTGAAGTCTAGAACACAAAGTCTCAATAGATCTTCAAGAGTTTGAATAGTCCTTTCCGATTGTCCTTCCATTTGAGGATGATAAGCCAAACTGAATCGTAAATCTGTGCCCATAGCTTTCTGTAAACTGATCCAAAATCGTGAAGTAAATCTGGGATCACGATCCAAAACTATGGATACTGGCATGCCATGCAATCTCACAATCTCATTCACGTACATATGAGCAAGACGTTCAAGGGAATAAGTCTCTCGTATCGGCAAGAAATGAGCAGACTTGGTTACTCTATCAACAATAACCCAAATCGCATCTATGCCTTGAGAAACCTTGGGAAGACCCGTAACGAAATCCATCGTAATGTGTTCCCACTTTCATTTCGGAATCTCCAGTGGTTGCAGTGTACCCTTCGGTACTTGATGCTCCGCCTTTACACGTTGACACGTTAAACACTCGAAATAAACTCCGCGATCTCTCTTTTCATATTGCTCCACCAAAATGTATGTCGAAGATCACGATACATTTTGGTACTCCCAGGATGTATTGCAAACGGTGTGTTGTGTGCCTCCATCATGATTCTATACTTTAAGTCAGAATCGTTAGAAACACAAAGTCTGGAGTTGACTCGAAGTATTCCCTCTTTATCGATTCTTGCTTCTGGAATGGCACCTTCTTGAACTTTCTTCTTCATCTTCATCAGCTCCGGGTCTGTAGCTTGAGTAACTTTAATTTTATCAATCAAAGCTAGTTCCACGCGTATACTTGACATCATCGCACTCGTTTCTGCATATGATTTTCTACTCAACGCGTCAGCTACCACGTTCGCTTTTCCAGGATGGTATTGGATGGTATGATCGTAATCTTTCAACAGCTCAAGCCAACGTCGTTGCCGCATGTTGAGTTCCTTTTGAGTGAAGAAATATTTAAGGCTCTTATGATCCGTATAAATCTCCACTTTCTCCCCGTACAGGTAATGTCTCCAGATCTTCAACGCGAAAACGACTGCTGCCAACTCTAAATCATGAGTAGGATAATTCCTCTCATATTCTTTGAGTTGTCGCGAGGCATAGGCTATGACTTTCTCATGTTGCATGAGAACACAATCCTAACCCTTTGCCCGAAGCATCGCTGTAGATAACAAATCCATCCGAACCGGATGGTATTGTCAGAACAGGTGCCGAGATAAGTCTTCTCTTGAGCTCTTGAAAGCTCTTCTAGCATTCCTCGCTCCGAACGAATTTTGTATCTTTCTGAGTCAACTGAGTTAATGGAGTAGCAATTCGAGAAAATCCCTCTACAAACCTCCGATAATAACCAGCTAAGCCCAAAAAGCTTCGTACTTCGGTCACCGACTTAGGTTGCTCCCAGCTTTGTATTGCTTCAATCTTCGTCGGGTTAACAGATACTCCACATTTCGATACCACGTGCCCAAGAAATGCTACTTCCTCAAGCCAGAACTCGCATTTCTTCAGCTTGGCATATAGCTTGTTTTCACGAAGCTTTTGAAGTACCAACTTCAAGTGGTGTTCATGATCTTCACGGCTTTTAGAATAGATGAGGATGTCATCAATAAAGACAACAATGAACTTATCCAAATATTCCTTGAATACACGGTTCATCATATCCATGAAAGCAGCAGGAGCATTAGTCAATCCAAAAGACATGACTAAGAACTCATAATGCCTGTACCGAGTTCTGAAAGCAGTCTTTGGAATATCCTCAGTTTTAATCTTCAGTTGATGATATCCAGAACGAAGATCGATCTTTGAAAAGAATTGCGCTCCTTGCAACTGGTCGAACAGGTCATCAATACGAGGTAGCGGATACCTATTCTTGATGGTGACATGGTTCAACTCCCAATAGTCAATACAAAGTCGCATACTCCCGTCTTTCTTCTTTACGAATAAAACAGGAGCACCCCAAGGAGACGTACTAGGACGAATAAAATCGATGTCTAACAATTCCTGTAATTGGACCTTTAACTCCTGAAGTTCAATAGGAGCCATTCGATATGGGATTTTAGAAATGGGTTTTGTACCGGGTTCAAGGTCAATAAAGAATTCAACTTCACGTTCTGGGGGTAGACCGGGAAGTTCTTCGGGAAATACATCAGGAAATTCATTGACAACGAAAATATTATTCAAATCTGACGTATTCTGGTTTAGATCAGTGACATGAGCTAAGAAAGCTTGACATCCGTTTTTCAATAAACGAATAGCTTTGTGATTTGAAATGATATTGACTGATTTTAGTGGTTTGGTGGTTTGGATTCGCACAACAGGTTGATTAGGAATATAAAAACTAACAACCTTACGAAAACAATCAATTCTGGCATAGTAAGTGGTTAACCAGTCAATTCCTAAAATCACGTTAAATACAAGTATTTTCAAAGATATAAGATCAACAGGTAAGGTAAGGGTACCAATCTGAATCAAGCAAGATTTGTAAACTGTAGATGTAACGAAGGTTTCTCCTAACGAAGTTTCAACAGATAAGTCAAAGTCTAATTTATCAGAAGTCAAGTTCAAACGTTGAGCACAAGCAGGTGAAATAAAAGAATGGGTAGCGCCGGTATCTAACAAGGTGTAAACTTCGTAAGAGTTTATGATCAGCTTACCCGTAATCACCTCGTGTGGGTTCCTCGCGTTTTGGGCTGTCACGACAAACGCTCTTCCAGGAATCACCGACTTTGACTTGTCCGAAACCGCCTTTGGAATCACCACCCCCGCTGGATTTGGTTTCGGTATAGGATAATCTCAAGCTATATGTCCTTCTTTTCCACAGTTATAGCATGCTTTGAATTATTGTGGGCAATTTGGGCTGATGTGTCCCTCTTTCCTGCATTTAAAGCATACGACCGGTGGTCGTTCTCCTCCCCTAGAAACAGTTGATGCTGGTGCTGATGTTAACATCTTCACGTTCTCATTGTTATACCTTCTCTTTTTGAAATCTCCTCCCGATTCAGCTTTTCCTACTATCATGGCCACGATTACCACCGGAGTGGTTACCGCTTCCGTCATACTTTCCTCCCCGCTGGTTGTCATTGCTCCGATGACTGTTGCCACCGATACGACCTTGGTTGTTATCCCTTGGTTGAATATAATCACTATTTCGTTCTAACAACTGGGCCCTGTTCACTACATCCGAATATAAAGAAAATTTGTGAGAAATGAGGTATTGACGTATTTCGGGTTTCAAACCTCTCAGAAACATCCGCGTCATACGTTCCTAATTTTCCACCTAAATGAGGTGCAAACCTGGACAACTCCGCGAACTTAGCCTCGTACTGGGATACCGTCATGTTGTTTTGTTCCAGTCTGATAAACTCTACTTCCTTCATATGACGAATACTTTCAGGAAAGTACTTGTCATTGAACAGTTTCTGGAATGCTTCCCAAGACATCTTGAGTGCGGCAGGCTGGGTACGCTTCACAGACTCCCACCGGTAATCTGCCTCTCCCCGGAACATAAAGGTGGCAAATGGAACCTTCTGTTCCTCCGTGCATTCCAATACATCTAATATCTTGATAATTTATTTAATTCACGTCTCCGCCTTGATCGGATCCGGCTTTCCCAAAAACTCTGGTGGTCCCAATTCTTTGAACTGCTTGACAGTGACAAGCTCGAGTTGTTATTATCTCCACCTGTATGTTGCACACGAGTTTCCCTTGTCTGATTTTGCATGAACTGCAAAAAACTTCTAAACATCTCATCGTTTATCGTCTGACCAGCGTTGTTTTCAGGATGAACATTGCCTTCTTTGTGCACGTTCTCCTGGTTAGTGATTAAAGGTGTCTCCACAGTCTCATTCACTTCATTGTTAACATTCTCAGCTGCCATTCTTAAATACTGCCATAAGACAAGGGTTAATTAAACAAATTAACCTATCACATATTAACCCTATGCTCCGACTGACCAATTAAATACCACATATGCTTAGGTAGGACATACTAGTGAAGGATTTACTCGTCTCTCTCCTCCTAGTTCTATTCCCCGATCTCCGCCAGAGATCATATCCCTAAGCTCTGATACCAACTGTGACGCCCCCAGAATAGGTCCAGTCAACCCAAGCCATTCTGAGTCGCCAAATACATGGTACAGAATTCAAATACAAACTTTATATCATACGGTCGTGCAAAATACGACCACACAACTGTAACTGTCAATACAAATATGTAAAAAATATTAATATTCAAACTAAGTCCTCATTACAATTATTATCACACTATTTATCAGAAATAGTGAGGACTACTACTGCTCTAACTCGGACCATCACTCTGTCCCCCGACTAGTTCCCGCAACATTCTCATTTCCTGAAGAGGACAATAGATGAAAAGGGTGAGCTCAACTAGCCAGGTAAAGAATATTATGACTAAGATAATGAAAAATAAATTATCGTTAGCCTTCAATAAATCAGATAAAATATAATGGACAACCAATTTTAGATCAATATTCGCAGCGAAAATAACAATTCATTAGAAGAGTTAAGTAGAGAATGAAGTCTACTATCTTCTATGATTTAAAAGTCCATCATCAATATTTTATCCCTGTAACATCAATCAATATATATCTCAAATCAAATATTCATCTTTGCACTACGGGCCAAAGATATTCATTTGTATCACCAGTGGTCATGTTCATCTCAACACCTGTCATCTTTGCACTACGGCCATAGATATTCAACAGGTAATCATTCATCTTTGCTCTACATGCCAAAGATATTCAGTTATATCACCACTTAGGACTGAGGATGATGAAAAATAATATAAATAACGAATCCAGTGAAATAAAAGATAAAATTAGGGATTCGTATTTTAGTTTATTCAAGTTCAAGAATATTCCATAATAATACTTTGTGGAGCAAAATTCAAGAATGAAGCTCAAAACTTAGATCCAATCAAAGATAGTAACTATAACAGACAATTTGGACAAATAGAAGAAAATTCAGTTTTTCTGTGAATAGTGTCGTATACGTGAATAGTGTCGTATACGTGAATAGTAACCCCGACGGAAAAAATAAAAATTTCATAATAAAATCCATGCCAATATTTTGGTATAATGATATTGAAAATAATAACATCATTTACGAAAGAAAATAACATCCCTTATCTCAAAAGAATAGTACCTCTGACTGGAGTATCGGATATAATACCGAAGAAAACTTGCACTGAATACTAACACTCAAAGTATCGAAATACTTACAAAAATATGCTCAATATTATAGAGAGAGAAAACTTCTGATTCTGGTGTGTTTTTCAATTCTAACCTAAGCACCCTATTTATAGGAAAAGCTTAGGATGCCAAAGTAGACTTTTTGAATAAAATAATATTTTATTTTTTTAAAATTTTTTCGGCCGCCTTCAAAAAAAAGCCATCAGCCTTTTTTCAACACCAACTAAAAGTGGGGCCCACCATTTTATAAAAAATATATTTATTTTCCGAAACTTCAATAATTCATAATAAATAGCCCTTTTGTCAGAAAAATACGTATTTTATGTTCTTTTATAGGAAATTTAATTCTCTACAACTTTGTAGAAGGAAGTTTTTCCAAATTCCAAACATAAATTATCCGAAATCCATAAACGGATGATTTTTCACACCAAAATACTGATAAAAACACATCAGCACTAATTCCTTCTTTTATATCCACAAAATAAATATTTCCTTATCATATAAATCAATAATTAATTATTCATAAATAATATTACAGAACTACAATATTGACAACCAGGTCGTTCCCAGGAAAGAGAGGGCCTTCCGATAAGGACTTCTCCTTACTGGCGCGCAATTAAATAACCCCTCCTAGACAGAACTTCCTTAGACATTGTCAATAACGCTATCTAATAATATTATTCAAATAATATAAATTATTGAGTTGATAATGTGAAATACTGTGCAATGACAATTATTGAATCAATAATAAAATATCAACGGTAGCAATTATTGAATCAATCATAGCAACGTAGCAATTATTGATATAAAATATCAACGTAGCAATTATTGAATTAATAAAATATCATGCCAATTATTGAATTAATAATATAAAATATTGAACAGTAATTACTGTAACAATAATTGAGTAAGTGCCTTTCTCACGTAAGAATCAATAATTAAAATACTGTGCAATACCATGTGCTACTGTGCAACACCGCGTATTACTGTATTTTAACCATCGGGTATTTCAACAGTACTAACGGTAACAACTACGCCGTTATTTATCAAAAGGTTATTTCTGTCGCTTTCTATATTCGACAATTATTCCGTTGTGGGGCCCACAAATATCTGCGCCGTCGTACGAATATTCTCCGACAACAAGAATATTCCACGACCAAACGAATATTCCCCGACAACAATGAATATTTATAACCATCTTGCTTATTTTAAAATATTTGCACATTTCACCCATAACTTTTCATATTTATCAAATCAACACCTTACTATTTCAAAATAATATATATAAAAAATTAAATCTTTATTCATAAAAGTTGGGGTATTACATATAAAATAGAGGAACTAGAAAAGACAATCTCTATGTGGAACCAATCTTCCTCATCTATGAACTCACTGATCACAAGTCAGAGAGTTGCCTCTGACATATTAGGATTGGGGTTTAAAGGTTTGTCTTCATCCAATCCAAGTATGGAAAAATATCTGGAAACTGACAAAAACAATGTTTCTCCCTCCCATAGAAATATTGTGTATGTGAAATCCAAAGAAACCATTGAACCAAGTATTTCTTGCCAACTAATCTATGTTGACCAGATTGTTGTTCCAAAGGATAACAGGTCACATACTGGTTTGGATTTTGTAAGATCACAAAGTAAAATCAAGTCTATGACCATGTCTAGAAAAGTCGTAGAGATTGGAAACAACTCTACGAGCAAACCTGGAAACAATCGTAGAACTAGTTCTTACTCTACGAAATTTCAAAATCGTAGAAATATATGGAGGCAGGGAGGTCAACTAGGAAGAAAGGTACATAAACCATATAAGTTCCAAATGAGAAGAAATTCATACACACACTCACACATGCAATATATAAATTGTTATAAATATCATAAATATGGGCATAAAATTGTTGATTGTTATACTATATATTATTAACCCAAGATTAGGCAAATATGGGTTCCCAAGGTAACTAACATTTAAGGACCCAAAAGAGTATGGGTACCAAAATAAATAATGATTATCCATGCAAGTACCAAAATCAACAGAATCTATTTAGTATCTTGATATTGGGTGCTCTAGGCACATGATTGGAAATAAAGCTCTTCTGTCAGATTTTAAAGAAAAAGATGGTCCAACTGTTATCTTTGGAGATAGCAACTCTGGTAAAAATAGAGGTTATGGTTCTATCGGAAAAGGAGTTATTTCTTTTAGTAAAATAGCTTATGTTGATAGACTAAAGCACAACCTGCTAAGGATAGTCAGCTGTGTGACAAAGGTCATCGAGTCATCTTCCTCAATAACAAGTTCGAGATCTGGAAACCAACTCTGTCAAGCTGACTGAATCAAGAGAATGAAATTTTTATGTGATAAACCTCACCGAAGTATGTTCCTCAGTCTCAGCTTGCTTCTTTTTGAAGGCTTCAGAAGATGTTAGTTGGTTATGGCATAGTAGGATGTCTCACTTAAATTTTAAGAATATGTCAAAACTCGTATCAAATGATCTAGTCAGAGGTCTACCCAAACTGAACTTTGTCAAGAAAAGACCCTACAAGGCTTATCAACTAAGAAATCAGACCAAGAGCTCATTCAAAAGAAAAATGGTTAACTCGAATGAAAGGCCTCTACAACTTCTTCATATGGATCTTTTTGGGCCTATTCCAACAGCTAGTCTTGGAGGTAAAAGATAGTCACTGGTAGTAGTAGATGACTATACCAGATTCACATGGGTATTCATTTTAAGTTCAAAAGACGAGACCAACACTCAACTGATCAGATTCTTCAAAGTAATGATGAATGAGAAGGGCGAAAAGATAAAGCCTATAAGGAGTGATCATGGCAGGGAGTTTGATTATTCTAAATTCAATCAGTTCTGTGAAGACAATGACATTCAACATAATTTCTCAGCACCTCGAACTCCACAAAAAAATGGAGTAGCTGAAAGGAAAAATAGAACACTGATTAAAGTAGGAAGAACCCTTCTGGCAGCAACTCGACTACCAGAGTATTTTTGGGCAGAAGTTGTTAGCACTGCGTGTTATACTCAGAAAAGATCATTATTCCACTCTACGATCAAGAAGACGCCCTTAGAATTATGGAAAGGAAGAAATCAAGCATCAACTACTTTAGTGCCTTTGGTTATGCATGTTACATCCTCAACAATGGCAAAAGATAGCTGACTAAATTTTAGCCTAAATCAAATGAAGAAATATTTCTTGGATACTCCATGGAAAGCAAAGCTTATAGAGTATTCAACAAGAATAATTTGACAATAGAAGTATCTATTCATGTTTCATTCGATGAATTTGATGAAGGTGAACCAAATAAAACAACTCAAATTAAAGAAGTCGTGGAGCTGAAACCTCAAATCGCAGAATAGGTGAACCCTATGATTAATGCAACTAAAGAAGATGTGCCAGAACCTATGATCGTAGTATCAGATAAAGAAATCATAGTCTCAAATTCCAAATAAAAAAACTCTAAGAATCAATGAAGGTGCAGAAAAAGAACCAAATCTTGAAGAACTTTAAAAAGAGGGCACAATTACTAACGTTCCATCCGGATCCAAATGGGAATGAGATCACACTCAATATATAATCATTGGAGATCCAAGTGCACGTGTCAGGACCAGATCATCCACTCAAAATGAATGTTTCTATCTAAGCTTTCTTACTCAGTTTGAACCAAAGAAAATTGAAGAAGCTCTTGAAGACTTAAGTTGGATCGAGGCTATACAAGAAGAGCTAAATCAGTTTAAAAGAAGCAAGGTGTGGAGGATGGTTCCAAGACCAAAAGTATATCCAATTATTGGCACAAAATGGGTCTTTAGAAATAAGATGGATGAAGATGGTGTGATCACAAGAAATAAGGCAAGGTTAGTGGCGAAAGGATATTCTCAAGAAGAAGGAATTTATTATGATGAAACCTTCACACCTGTTGCAAGACTAGAAGCCACCAGGATGTTCCTAGCCTATGCAGCTCACATGAGATTCAAAGTTTTTCAAATGTATGTCAAGAGTTCTTTCCTCAATGCTGAAGTTCAAAAAGATGTCTACGTTGAACAACCACTAAGTTTTATCAATCCTACTCTCCCAAATTATGTTTATAGACTTGATTAAGCTCTTTATGGGTTAAAGCAAACACCTAGAGCATGGTATGAAACACTCACTAATTATCCTGTTGAAAATGGATTCACTAGAGGAAGAGTTGATAGAACTCTGTTCCTTAGGAAGCACTAGTGTATTTATGCTAGATTTCAAGCTAATTATAAAGAATCTCATCTAATAGTTGTAAACATGATTTTTATATATCTCAAGGGCACTCCATATTTGGGCATGTGGTATCCTAAGGAGTCTCCCTTTGATCTAATAGGATATTAAGATACAGATTTTGCAGGATGCAAGATCGACAGGAAAAGCACTAGTGAGACGTGTCAATTACTAGGAAATAGACTGTTTCTTAGTTCAACAAGAAGCAAAACTCTATGTTAACCTCTACTGCAAAGGTTGAATATATTGCAATTGGTAGATGTTGTGCTCAAATCTTATGGATGAAGAACCAGCTTGCTGATTATGGGTTGATTTCAAGTTTATCCCTATATTTTGTGATAATACTAGTGTCATCTCAATCATTCATAATCATGTCATGCATTCCAGAACTAAACATATAGATATCAGATATCATTTTATTAGAGATCATGTTCATAATGGAGATATCTCCTTACATTTCATTCCAACTAATGATCAGCTAACAGATGTATTTACTAAGCCTCTGGATGAATCTAGATTAAAAAAAATTAATAAGTAAGTTAGGAATGCTAAATTTGCATCCATAATAGTATGTTTCTAGATGATGTTACAGTGTAGGAAAGAGAATCGTAGACCTAAAAACAATCATAAAATTCAAACTCTAAAGGGACGTATTTCTCACGATCAGACAAGCGAGTAAGAAATAAAGTTACTGCTTAGCAGCTGTAAAATAGAAAAACTGAAATGACGTGCAGTCTACCATATCGTGGCACGTGTCCCACACCATAAAAATAAGAGGGAAGTTATATAAAATCTTTTCAAAATCAATTTCTGACCTTTAATCTTTCATTTTTGAAATTTAAATCTTAGATTTCTCAAAGTTTTTAAATTTCTCTAACCCTAGTTCTCAAAATCTTCAGAAAACTTAATCACTTGTGTGAACGTTTCAGAATAACTCTATTTAAATGGAAAACTTTTGAATCATGATCGGTATTCAGCTATGCTTTGATCAGCTCGTTTATCAAGAAAAGAACATCAGAGATATTCTAAAACTCATAGAACAAGATGGGTTCTCTAAGTGTCTGAAATCCAAGACTAAGATCTATCCAAACCTCATCAAAGAATTTTATCTAAATGTTGTAGATGATGACATGACTAGCTTGGACTTAACTAAGGTTGTGGTTCGGACCCGGTGCAAGTACCAGTTGGGCCCACGACGAGAGGACGAGCTAAACGGCTTAAGGAAAGACTTATGGCTTTAGTGCGAGTAATATGGAATGAGAATGTCATGGCTAAATGGTCCAAGGAGGAGGAAATTATGCCTAAGTTCATTCACATGATTCATGGTTGCGTTTCAAAACAATCCAAGGCAAACCAAGAGAATAGAATTCAAGGTTGCATTTCAGATAAATCCGCCCCGGTGGATTTCCAAGCCTTAAAACTCTGCCCCGGCGGATAACTCTTTGGCCAAAGCCGCCCTAGCGAGCTTTGAATCCGCCCCGGAACCTTGGTCTCTGCCAAACTCCACCCCAACAGACTTCACAGGCCAAAAATATCTGCCCCAGCTGAGTGGACCAGATTCGGTTGGCGCATTTTTTGAGGTAAACTCGTTTTGACAGATTTTGAGTATGGATTTGTTTCCTAAACTTAGTATTTACTATATACTATCATATTTCTATTATAACTAGGATGTTAGATTAGATTTTGATTTTAAATACACTTATTGATTCCTTTTATGATTTCTAAGGTTTCAAGTATTACTATTAAAGGTTTATGGATGTAAGACATTAACAACATAATTCATTATTATTTAGATTTATTTTACTTGAGAGTTTATTCTCTACTTTTGGTTCTTTGAAGAATTTCTAAGTAATTTCTTAGTTATTCTTTGAGATTCAATTTGAGTTATCATACAACAATACATAGTTGTGTGTGGCGTCTTCTACAGCATCAATTATCGATTGTCAAGGTTCCTATTTCAATATAAACACGGGGTTTAGGCATCGTTGGTGTTCCATACAACGCATATTTCATTGCTTGATCGATTATACCAAGCTCCTCGTCTCTATACAGACGTTAGGTTGAGGTGTTGAGAGAGTTCTACACTATCAACTGTGCTAGAAACGATTCGGGCAACGACCACCTTATGCAAGCTTGTCGTGGAGTCTATCAGTTGTGTTCAAGGATGGTGTGTTAACAACCAAGGTTAAAGGAGTAACACTTCAGATGGGAGCTGCCGAAATTAATGCGTGTCTAGGTTTTCAGAATAAAGGTCTCACTTCACTAGATAAAGTGGATTTCAAAGAAGGAATGACATTAAAGGGTCACAAGAAGAACCCACAACTGAAGGGACTGAAGAAAAAGAAATTCCCTCAAGAGTATGAGTTCCTTGATAAAATTGTGGGCAAGTGTATTATTTGCAAAGACACTACTCATGACTCAGCAAGTGAACTACAGTTAAAGTTCATGAAGATAATCTTTCAGTCAAAGAAAATCAATTTTGAAGCTATATTCGTTAATTGGTTGGGCAAATGGGTTGAAGATTTTGAAAAATTAAAGGCGTCAAGAAAATCTGCTCCCAAAATATTTCATGGGAGGTTATTGAGCATTATTTTAAAGAAACATTTACAGAAAAGAATTGCAAATAATGAAGAAGTCCCTCTTAATGCCAACAAAAAGATCACCCCCGAGATGTTTGAAAATTGGAAAATAAATCCTCTGGAAAATATGAGGTCCAAACAGTCTGAAGATGGAAGTGAAAGAACTATTAGTGAAGTGCAGAAGCCTGGTAAAAGCTAAGTAAAAGAGAAAGGTAGATAGCATTGAGGAAGAGGAAGAAGCTTCTCAAGGATCAGTTGCTCCTCAAGTTCGCAGAACACTTGACTCTACTGTTGATCAACAAAAGGAGAAACTGAAGATGTCCGCAAAAGTAATCCAAGACCTTCAAACGGATGCTTTGAAAGATGCAGAGGATATAAACACTCCTCTATCCAAAATGATCCCAAGAAGGAAAAGTCAGACTCGACGAAGAAAGGTTCTTATTCAATTAGAAGAATGAGTCAGAAAATACATGCCACCTCCAATCGAAGAAGTTGAAGAAGAGGAAGCAGAAGATGAACAATCTATGTTGATTAGAAAAAATTGAGGAAAAAAGCAATCAACTTCCTCTGATCTAAGGGCAGAAGAAGATCTTGTTGAACAAAGTTCTACTCATGAAATTCTATACAATGATGAATTGATGGCTGAGACGATTTTCATGCCTGAGTTATAGACAGCTGCAAAAACAGAGCGTGTTATTGAAGATACAAGCTCCGTGCCCAAGGAGAAGAAGAAGAGAAGCAAATTGAGCAAGATGACTGAGAAATTTGATAGAATATAGAAAAAGGCTGAAAGATTGGAAGCAGAACGACGAAGGAAAAAGGCAAAAGCAAAGCACAAAAGAAGAAAATAAAAGAGCTGAGAACTAAACACAAGGAAGGTCCAGCTCAACGATCGGCACATTCTTCAGACACTTCTTTATGATTTATTCATGTTATCACAAATATCGTAGAAGATGCTGCCTATGGTGTTAACCCTACGATCGTAAAGCCGAAGGATCCTACCTCTGAGGGGGAGAAACCAAGGGAATCTAAAATCCCTCCCTTATCGCATCCAGTCACTTCTCAACAAGTGCCAGAACACTTTGGTAACCTCCACGGAGAGCATATCAACCAGGGATGTGCAGAGTTATTCTTACTGGGCGAGAAGTTCCAGAAAACTACTCATCTTCTTCTAAATGAGTGTGAACGCACAGGGGCATGTCAAATGAGAATAATTTATTCCATAGATGATCTCTACACTCTCTTTTATGATCTGGACATTGACCAAACTATACCTGTGTTTAAGCCAAAAGGTGATCAAGTATTCTACTTTATGTAACGATTGCCTCTACTTCGAGCAATAATGCAACATGATAATAGCTTTGTTTACTGGGCATACACTTCATATCCCAGTACTCTACCCCTGATATCTCAAAATTTTCCTAGAGTTCTAAGGTATGTCACTAAATTACTTTGCTCTGCACCCTTGAATGAGGAACCTCATTCATTTCCTCCAATCTTATCAATGTTCATATTCCTCCTTCCATCCTCTGGTTGCAGTGACGAGATCCTAATTTTAACCTCTCCGATCTTTGAGCAACCTTCTCACTCTCAAACATCAACCTCTGTCTTTTTTGAAGAATCTTCTTCTCCTCCACATGAAGAGTCTCATCACCCTACGAGTGATGTACCTAATGTCTATCTTCAAATAGTAGAGTTTAATCCTTCTCCTGTTTATCAATCAGACCTTCACTTACCGATTGTAGAACTTTTACCCCCTATGAACGAAATCGAAAACTCTAATTCCCCAACTCATTCTCCACTTCCTATAGTCGAATCTCCTTCCCTTGTACATATATCTAGTCTCTTATCATCTCTTCATGATTCATCTCTTCATTCTGACTCCTCTTTCCCATGGTCTTCAGATTCTGCAGACGCAGACTCCCCTCACCTCAAGTCTGGTAAATCTTAAGTTGTTTCTCACTCATCTCCCAAACAGTTAAATCTATCGATTCATACCGATATTCCCTCTTTTCTCATAATGAATTATTTGATCTCCCTATTGCTCTAATAAACTTATCTTAGGTTCCTCCACCTATTACGGAGTGCACCCCTACTCCAGTTATGGAACTTCTGGATACCATAACTCAGATTACTACCCAGATGTCTCATGATCTAGATGATAAAATTACCAAGAACAATGTTGACCTTCAAGATCATCTGGATAAAATTGCCACTAATGTAAGAAATTTACCTACCAGCCGAAACGTTCACAAGCAGCTATTGCAAATGTTTTTTGATATGACTACTCGAGTCCATGAGCGCGACCGAGTATTCTTCTAGACTTTGGCTGACCATAAAAAAGCTATTGTATATCTTCAACAACAACATGAGTCCTCCATCAACTCTATAACTGACATACGTTTTGAGCTCAGTGGCACTTTTTTGGATTTCATGCGAGCTATGGAATTAAATGCGTCAAATACTCAAGCAATTGTTTTTCAGCAAAGTGATCAAGCCACAACTCGTCGAAATGAAATTCATACTGATATTGCCATGATGTCTACTCAACTTCAGGAACTTGTTGATGTTGTTTAACATTTTTCCTAATTTTCTAATGACAAAAAGGGGTAGAAAGGGAAAGGTAGGCAAGGCGACAAAGGGGGAGGACATCAATCTCAAGGGGGAAAAGAAAAAAAAATCAAAATCAAATATCCATTACCCCTCCGATCTTTAGATCACCTCATCATCCTCCATCAGCTATTCTTTTGGAGAAAGCTAGATCCTTTTCACAACAAGAATCGTCGAGTAGAGTAATATGAACTAATGGCATTCAGATTCCTATTAGTGATCTTACCTATCTTCGGAGAAATCTTCAAGGAATTCACATCATAGGAGAAGAAAAAATGGATGCATCTCACCTTGTCCCTAGAGATTCTGCTGAAGAAATTAGAAAAAAAACGAACGAATACAAAATCAGAGCTGATCGTAGAAGATAGTCTGAGAAGAAATGGTTCTCAAGGGAAAAAGGGTCAAGCAGGAAAAGTAAAACCATTGCTTATCATGTAATTGCTGAAACCTCTTGTGATAAATTTTCATACATTAATAACTTCATGCTTATAATCAAATCAATACATTAGCTCACTGTATTTGAAGGCATCTTTACTTTCAAGTTACTGCATTTTATTTCTTAATGAATGTTATAGAACTACTAGTTTTGTCATCATCAAATATGGGGAGATTTTTAGAGTTCACATATTTAGATTTGATGATGAATGAGTTTAATGTATATTTGTACCAGTATGATTTGTACATTATTTATAAAGAATTTATCAAATGTACAAGGACTTAGATTAGAAAGATCAAATAATGTTTGGTTATTCTTGAAGAAGCTGAACTGATGTATAGTTGATAGGTTTCTAAATTATCGTAACGATACTCTACTACTTTGATATAAGGATTGCAGAGTAAGCCCAAAACTGCAATACATCAAGAGGATCACAGAGTTACTTGAAGTTATCGTGAAGTTCACTTGAAATCGTAAAACTACTTTAGCTCGTAAAGTGAACAAGTGAATCTCCTAATCAAGCAAAGATCGTACAAAAGAACTCGATCATAGAACTTGTCAAGTCTGAAAAACTCATTGACATTGGAGCGTTGAAAAATGAAGGTCCCAATGCACTCCCCAAATATCCTTGGTAAAAATCGAAGATCAGAATATATGTCTACCAGCTAGTTTGTGACGGTGACACGTTAGGGGTGTTAGGTGAGAAAGCAGACTGATGTGGCAGGCAAGAAAAAGGAACTGTCTCCTAGATTTAAAATGTTAACATCAAGGATCCTAGGATATCTTAGCATTAAATGCATAAATGGGCATCTAGAAACGGGAAGATTTTTTAGCAGAATATAAAAGGCAATAAGGATTCAAACTGAAAAAAGGAGACAAACATTGATCAAAAAACCAAAAACTCTACTAACGTCAAAAAATGAACTCAACGATCCTAAATATACATTTCGAGCTACTCAACACTTGAGAAGAAAAGCTTAACGCCAACTTAGCAGCACCTCTCATCAAACATCAATCATCATATTATCAGAGGGCTAAAAGTCCTGGTCTTTGTGACTAAATATCTAAGTCTAGACTTGAAGAGGTCTTTGTGTTCTTGTCTTTGTAACTAAATATCCAAGTCTGTGGGGCTTGAAGAGGGTAGAGTGTCCTTGTTTGTGTGACTAAACCTTTAGTGGATTTTCTACTCGAGGAGTAGAAGAGTGGATTAGAAGCTGTTCAGTCTTCAAGCCATTTAAAATGCATGTGACTTTACTTGTTGTTCTTATCATTTATTTGTTTGTTTATCATATTTATCTTGCATATACTCAGAATTGATATTTATTTTAAATCTATAAGTGTTTTACAAAAAAAATATTCCATTGTGCTTAAATCAATAAGATTAATAAATATTTGGTAACACATTTTTAATTAACAGAAATTTTAAAAGATCTATTCAACCCCCTTCTAGATCTATAAGTGCCTTTGAGAAATAACAATATACATTATTAATAATTAATAAAAATTTAAAACATCTCATTTTTTATAGACTACAATATAATGAATTTTGGTTATAATAGTACTAAAAGTGATTAATTTTAATATTAAAAAACTGTTAGTATCAAACAAATATTAAAAAATAATCAAAAACCAATTCATTGGGTCAATTTAACCGATTTTGCCTGTTTAACCGGTTTAATCTAAGTTTTGACCAAACTAGTCTAACCGGACTAAACTAAACCAAACTGGATATAGAATTGATTCTGAAATCAACCGGTCAGGCCAGTCCAAGTTTTAAAACATTGCTTCTGATTAGTGTGGAGTGGGTGGTTTGGGCGCATATTATGATCGAAACTATGGGTCTATATTTCCAACAACAAAAAATTATTTATACATAATTGAGTAAATCTACACACACATCCAATTTAAACTCTCCTTTTTGATACTTAGGGAACTTGGTCGTTTTGGGTAAAAAAAATTACTCCTTTCTGTCCCACATCTCACCACTCCTCCTCAATTAACTGTCCTCTGTCCCAATTTTTCTCTCTTCTTAAAGCAAATCCAATCATTGGTTTTTAAGCTGATGAAGGAATTGGAAACCCAAAATGTAATAAAAAAATCATCTTATTTTTGCTATAATTCCCCATTAGTCCAAATAGGTCTGATTGGATTAAAAGTATAGAAATACAATATAAATATTATACACATGTAAGTTCATGTAATTGAAGAAACATGAGCAAATTAGAACTTTACCATTGCAAAGTGTTAAAGGAAAACTAGTCCATAACTCCGGCCGCTTCGAAATCTTGAGAACAAATTCCATAACTTACTCCGTTATGCCCACTGCATCTTCTTCCTCCTCTTCTTCTTTGCCTCTAAACTGTAACAAATTCGTAGCAAACCTAGAAATCACTGTCACCGCCTTATTAGAGGAAAGCAGGGAGAGACTCGTTTTGAAATTACCGCCGATCTCACCTAAATCTTTGTTAATTCTGAGAAATGTCTCCAAAGAAGTGTCCTCAATCGGGGTGGGGACGAAGTAGGGAGGTGATGGAGCGAGGAAGTCGGCAACGCCGTGGAGTTGGGGGCTAATAGTTTGGTGAGGATAGAGAGGTCTTCTTTGACTGTGGGAGCTGTAATAGGGTTTTGATTTTAATGATCTTCTTTTGATGAGGATTTGAAGGGATTTCTTCATCAGCTTAAAAATCATGATTCGATTTGCTTGAAGAATAGAGCGAAATTAGGACAGATGACAGTTAATTTAGGAGGAAGAGAGTGGTGAGATGTGGGACATAGAGGAGTAAACAAAAATACCCAAAATGATAAAGCTCCCTACGTATCGGCAATGAGAATGTAAATTGGATGTGTGTATAGATTTATTCTATATAATTTTTGAAGTTTGATTTAATTTTTGAGTAAATCTACACACACATCCAAGTTACACTCTCCTTGCCGATATGCAGGGAACTTGGTCATTTTGGGTAAAAAAATTACTCCTTTCTGTCCCACATCTCACCACTCCTCCTCCTCCTTAATTAACTGTCCTCTGTCCCAATTTCTCTCTCTTATTCAAGCAAATCCAATCATGGGTTTTTAAAACTGATGAAGAAACTGGAAACCCGAAAATGTAATAAAAAATTATCTTATTTTTGCTATAATTCCCCATTAGTCCAAATAAGCCTGATTGGATTGAAAGTATAGAAATGCAATATAAATATTATTCACATGTAAGTTCATGTAATTGAAGCAACATGAGCAAATTATAACTTTACCATTACGAAGTGTTAAAGGAAAATCAGTCCATAACTTCAGCCCTTCGAAATCTTGAGAACAAATTCCACAACTTCCTCCGTTATACCCACTACATCTTCGCCCCCCTCTTCTTCACCTCCAAACTGTATCAAATTGGTGGCAAACCTAGAAATCTTTGTCACCGCCTTATTAGAGGAAAGCAGGGAGAGACTCATTTTGAAGCTACCGCCGATCTCAACTAAATCTTTTTAATTCCGAGAAATGTCTCCAACGAAGTGTCCTTGGTCGGGGTGGGGACGAAGGAGGGAGTCGATGGAGCGAGGAAGTCAGTGACGCCGCAGAGTTGGCGGCCGATAGTTTGGTTGAGGATGGAGAGGTCTTCTTTGATCGTGGGAGGTGTAGTAGGGTTTTGATCTTGGTGATCTTCTTTTGATGAGAATTTTAAGGGATTTAAGGGATTTCTTCATCAGTTTAAAAACCATGATTAGATTTACTTGAAGAAGAGAGAGAAATTGGGATAGAGGACAATTATCTGAGGAAGAAGAGAGTAGGTGAGATGTGGGACAAAGAGGAGTAAAAAAAATACCCAAAACGACAAAGCTCCCTGCGTATCGGCAAAGAGAGTGTAAATTGGATGTGTGTGTAGATTTAATCTACATAATTTATCAAGTTTGATTTTATTTTTGAGTAAATCTACACACACATCCAATTTACACTATCCTTGTTGATATACAGGGAACATGGTCATTTTGGGTAAAACAAATACTCTTTTTTGTCCCACATCTCACCACTCCTCCTCCTCCTCAGTTAACTGTCCTCTGTCCCAATTTCTCTCTCTCTCTTCTTCAATCAAATCCAATCATTGGTTTTTAAGCTGATGAAGAAACTAGAAACCTAAAATGTAAAAAAAATATCCTATTTTTGCTATAATTTCCCATTAGTCAAAATAAGTCTGATTGGATTGAAAGTATAGAAATGCAATATAAATATTATTCACATGTAAGTTCATGTAATTGAAGCAACATGAGCAAATTAGAAATTTACCATTGCGAAATGTTAAAGGAAAATCAATTCATAACTCCGACCACTTCGAAATCTTGAGAACAAATTCCACACCTTCCTCCGTTACCCACTACATCTTCGTCCTCCTCTTCTTCTTCGCCTCCAAAGTGTAACAAATTCGTGGCAAACCTAGAAATCTTCGTCACCGCCTTATTAGAGGAAAAGCATGGAGAGACTCGTTTTGAAGCTACCACCGATCTCAACTAAATCTCTTATTTTTTTCGAGAAGTGTCTCCGAAGAAGTGTCCTCGGCCGGGGTGGGGACGGAGGAGGGATGCGACAGATAGAGGAAGTCGGCGATGCCGCGGAGTTGACGGCTAATAGTTTGGCCAAGGATGGAGATGTCTTCTTTGACGGTGGGTGTAAGACCCCAATTTTTATGAATAAAGATTTAATTTCCTCTATATATTATTTTGAAATAGTAAGGTGTTGATTTGATAAATGTGGTAAGTTATGGGTGAAATGCGTAAATTTTACAAAGTAAGCAAGTGGTTATAAAATATTTATTGTGTCAAAAAATATTCGTTTAGTCGGAGAATATTCTTTTTGTAGGAGAATATTCGTACGACGGCGCAGTCATTGGTGGACGCCTACAACGGAATAACTGTCGGATATAGAAAGAGACAAAAATAAACTTTTTATAAAATAACGGTAAAACTATTACCGTTAAACTGTTGAAATACCCGGTGATAAAAATATAGTAATACGCATTGTTGCACAGTAGCACATAGAACTACACAGTATTTCGAATTATTGGTTCTTACGTAAGAAGTCAGTTACTCAATAATTGTTACAGTAATTATTGTTCAATATTTTATATTATTGATTCAATAAATACTACGTTGATATTTTATATTATTGATTCAATAATTGCTACCGTTGATATTTTATATTATTGATTCAATAATTGTCACAGTAACCACTGCACAGTATTTCACATTATCAAATCAATAATTCATATTATTTGAATAATATTATTAGACAGCATTATAAGCAAAGTCTAGAAAGTTCTGTCTAAGAAAGAGGTTAGTTAATCTAATTGAGCGCCAGTAAGAAGAAATCTTTATCAGAAAGCCCCCTCTTTTCTACAAACGATCTGATTGCTATTATTGTGATTCTATAATATTATTTGTGAATAATAATTAATTATTGATAAAAATGATAAGTAAATATATATTCAATTTTGATATAAATGAGAGGAATCAAGAAATCAAATGAAAAACAAAATCTGGAAATTTTTAGAAAAATTAGTTTATTACTTGATTTTATAAAATTCATAAGTCTTTGTGTATAATGAGTTAGGAGATGAGCTTTATATCAAAAGAAAGTCCTGGAAGTAAGCTAATTACAGAAATTTAAATCACCCAAAAATTCCTAGTGGATTTTTCGTGGTGACTATTTGAATGAAACTGGTCCGAAGGACTTATAGTCCGAAAAATCAGTTTTCTTAAGCTCTATTGCATGAATTATAATTTTTAATCAGACCGTTGGATCGTTGTAATTTTTGGATATGTTATACATATATAAGTTGAGTATATGTCCACAAATTTGAACCGTTAAAGATTAACGTATGATTTGTTATGAATTTCGTGAGGTGGCTGGTTTGGAATTTTTAGTAAGAGACAATTGTTGAAAGTTAACATTTTATCTTTTCGGATAAAATAATTCATTCAAATATATTATAATAATACATTATAATAGTATAATGTGATAATATAATAGTATAATTTTTATAATTTGAATGATAACATTATTATAGTAAATTCATGGTATAAAAGTAAAAAGAGGTGGAAGAAATCAAATTGAATTTGAATTCTTTTGAGGTAAGCGATGATGTCATTGGAATGATGAAGTAAGTAATGATGTCATCGAAATGATGAGGTAAGCGATGATGTCATAGAAACGATGAGTTAAGCGATGATGTCATAGGAATGATGAGATAAGCGATGAAGTCATAAATTATGGTAAAAAGACTATTTTACCCTTACTCTGTCAAGCCTATAAATAGAAACTCATTTCTTCATTATTTCTCACCAATTCACCAAAGCTATAGAGAGAGAAAGTATAGAGAGAATAAGAGAAAAAGAAGAAGAGTATTCTGCTATTACACTAGTGCAGTATCTAAATTACTATTAACGTAAGGGGTATTATTTCTTTCGTATTCATGAAGAGAGTTATTTTCTTTCAATACTCGTAAGAATTGTTATTCTATTCTTTATTATTCTGTTGGAATAACTTGTCTACGCGGACTACCGCATGCATAGTGAAATCCTTTTGGTTATTTCATTCTTTATTATTCTATGGGAATAACCTGTCTACGCGGACTACCGCATACCTGGTGAATAACCCCTCATATTCATTCTTTATTAAATTGTGGAAATGATTTTTCTATACAGACTACTGCATGATGGGTGAAAATCTAGTTGCAGTGTCGTATATTGTTTCATTTTAGATTTCTAACTCTAAACTTACTACTGTAAGTATTGCTTCTATAATTCCTGAAATGATCAGAAATTTTTTGAGTTTTGCGCTTCATCTAATAATCGTTTCACTGGAATATTGGTCTGAACTTTCTGATAAAATTTTTATCTTTTCCTATCGGGGTACTATTCACGAGTTACTATTCACAAATTTTTTTTCTTTTAAATTATCTTTAATTGTATCCAAGTTTTGAACTTCATTCTTGAATTTTTCTCCACAATTGATTATTACAGAGTATTATTGAACTTGGATAAACTAAATTACGAATCCCTAATCTTTGTCCTTTATCTCACCGGATTCGTCCCTTATATTATTTTTCATCATCCTCAGTCTTAAATGGTGATACAAACGAATATCTTTGGCCTGTAGTGCAAAGATGAATGATTATTTGATGAATATCTTTGGCCTGTAGTACAAAGATGATTACATGATAAATATCTTTGGTCCGTAGTGCAAAGATGGACAGGTGTTGAGATGAACATGACCACTGGTGATACAAATGAATATCTTTGGCCCGTAGTGCAAAGATGAATATTGATTTGATATATATATTGATTGATGTTACATGGATAAAATATTGATGATGGACTTTTAAATCATAGAAGATAGTAGACATCATTCTCTACTTAACTCTTCTAATGAATTGTTATTTCCGCTGCAGTTGTTGATCTAAAACTTGTTGTCCATAATATTTTATCTGATTTGTTGAAGACTAACAATAATTTATTCTTCATTATCTTAGTCATATTATTCTTTACTGGGCTGGTTGAGCTCACCCTTTTTTTCATTGTTCTCTTCAGGAAATGAGAATGTCGCAGGGACTAGTCGGGGAACGCGGTGATGGTCAGAGTTAGAGCAGTAACAGTCCTCACTATTTTGTAGAATAGTGTGACAATAATTATAATTTATGAGAATTGAATTTGAGTGATTATATTTGATCGTATTTTACACGACTGATGTTATAAAAGATTATATTTGTATTCTGTACCATGTATTTGGCGACTCAAAATGGGTTAGTATTGAGCCTATTTTAGGGGCGTCACAGTTGGTATCAGAGCTTAGGGATATGATCTCTGGCGGAGATCTGGGAATAGAACTAGGAGGGGAGAGACCAGTAAATCCTTCGCTAGTGTGTCCTACCTAAGCTATTTGGTATTTAATTGGTCGGTCGGAACATAAGGTTAATATGTGATATGTTAATTTGTTTAATTAACCCTTGTTTGATGGCAGTATTTGAGAATGGCAGCTGAAAATCTAAATAATTGAGTGAATGAGACAGTTGAGACACCTTTAATCACCAACCAGGAGAACATGCAACAGGAAGGCAATATTCCTCTTGTAAACGACACCACCGATCAAACGATGAATGATGGGATGTTTAGAAGCTTTTTACTGTTCATGCAAAGCCAGACGAGGGAGACTCGTGTTCATAATACAGGTGAAAATAATAGCAACTCCTGGCTTGTCACTGCTAAGCAGTTCAAAGAGTTGGGACCACCAGAGTTTTTGGGAAAGTCGGATCCAATCAAGTCAGAAACGTGGGTTAAGCAAATCACCAAGATATTTGATGTCTTGGGATGCACGGAGGAGCAAAAGGTTCCATTCGCCACGTTTATGTTCTATGGAGAGGTAGATTACTGGTGAGAATCTGTGAAGCGTACCCAGACTGCCGCACTCAAGATATCTTGGGAGGAGTTCCAGAAACTGTTCAATGACAAGTACTTTTCAGAAAGTATTCGTCATATGAAGGAGGTAGAGTTTATCAAACTGGAACAGAACAACATGACTGTATCCCAGTACGAGGCTAAGTTCGCGGAGTTATCCCGATTTGCATCTCATTTGGTGGATAATGAGGAGCGTATGACACGGATGTTTCTGAGAGGTTTGAAACCCAAAATTCGTCAGTACCTCATTTCTCACAAACTTTATTTGTATTCAGATGTGGATAATGAGGAGCGTATGACACGAATGTTTCTAAGAGGTTTGAAATCCGAAATTTGTCAGTACCTCATTTCTCACAAATTTTGTTTGTATTCAGATGTGGTGAACAGGGCCCAGTTATTAGAACAAGATCATGATTATGTTCAACCAAGGGACAACAACCAAGGTCGTACCGGTGGCAGCAGTCATCGGAACAATGATAACCAGCAAGGAGGAAAGTATGATGACAGAAGCGATAACCACTCCAGTGGTAATCGTGGCCATAATAATAGAAGAAGTGAGTCGGGGAGAGATTTTAAGAAGAGAAGGTACAACAATGAGAACATGAAAATGTCGACAGCAGCACCAGCATCAACTGTTTCTAGGAGAGGAGAACGACCACCGGTCGTATGCTATAAATGCGGGCAAGAGGGGACACATCAGTCCCAACTATACACAGCAATCCAAGGTGTGTTATAACTGTGAAAAGGAAGGTCACATAGCTCGAGTGTGTCCTATAGCAAGACCAAGTCCAGCTGGGATGGTGACACCAAAAACTGTCCCAGACAAGTCAAAGTCAGCGGTTCAAGGGAGAGTGTTTGTCGTGACTTCTCAAAATACGAGGAACCCGAACGAATTTATCATGGGTTAGTTAATCATAAACTCTTGCGAAGTCTATACCTTATTAGATACCGGTTCTATCCATTCTTTTATTTCACCTGCTTGTGCTCAACGTTTGAACTTAACTCCTGAGAAATTAGACTTTGACTTATCTGTTGAAACTCCGTTAGGAGAAACCTTCGTTACATCCATAGTTTATAAATCTTGTTTGATTCAAATTGGTACCCTCACATTATCTGTTGATCTTATCTCTTTGGAAATACTTGCTTTTGATGTGATTTTAGAAATCGATTGGTTAACCACTCATCATACCAAAATTGATTATTTTCGTAAGGTTGTTAGTTTTCATATCCCTAACCAACCTGTTGTGCGAATTCAAACAACCAAACCACTAAAATCAAGCACTGTCATTTCAAGTCATAAAGCTATTCGTTTATTGAAACGGATGTCAAGCTTTCTTAGCCCATGCCACTGATTTAAACAAGAATACGTCAAATTTGAATGATATTTCTATCGTTAATAAATTTCCTGATGTATTTCCCAAAGAACTTCCTGGTCTACCCCCAGAACGTGAAGTTGAATTCTTTATTAACCTTGAACCCGGTACAAAACCCATTTCTAAAACCCCATATTGAATGGCTCCTATTGAACTTCAGGAGTTAAAGGTCCAACTATAGGAGTTGTTAGACATTGGTTTCATTCGTCCTAGTACATCTCTTTGGGGTGCTCCTGTTTTATTCGTAAAGAAGAAAGACGGGAGTATGCGACTTTGTATTGACTATCGAAAGTTGAACCATGTCACCATCAAGAATAGGTATCCGTTACCTCGCATTGATGACCCGTTCGACCAGTTGCAAGGTGCACAATTCTTTTCAAAGATCGATCTTCATTCTGGATATCATCAGTTAAAGATTAGAACTGATGACATTCCAAATACTGCCTTTAGAACTCAATACGCGCGTTATGAATTTCTAGTTATATCTTTCAGATTGACCAATGTCCATGTTGTGTTCATGGACATGATGAACCGAATATTTAAGAAATATTTAGATCATTTTGTGGTTGTCATTATTGATGACATCCTAATATACTCCGAAAGCCTAAAATATTTATTCACCGAGAACGAACTCAATATGCGATAACGACGTTGGTTGGAGCTGTTGAAAGATTACGACCCTACCATCCAATACCATCCTGGAAAAACGAACATGGTAGCTGACGCGTTGAGTAGAAGATCATATGCGAGAACGAGTGCAATGATGTCAACACAAAGACCCATTTTACATGAATTACAAAGGATAGAGATAGAGTTAAAGACTCCAGGGACCCACTGTGGTGATGTCAAGTATACGCGTAGAACCAGCTTTAACTGATAGATTTAAAGCTACTCAAGCTACAGACCCAGAGCTGATGAAGATGAAGAAGAAGGTGCAAGAATGTGTTATTCCAGAAGCAAGAGTCGATGAAGAAGGAATACTTTGTGTCAACTCCAGACTTTGTGTTCCTAACGATTCCGATTTGAAGTATAAAATCATGATGGAGGCACACAACACAGCATTCGCAATCCATTCTGGAAGTATCAAAATGTATCGTGATCTTCGACATATATTTTGGTGGAGCAATATGAAGAGAGAGATCGCAGAGTTTATCTCGAAGTGTTTAACGTGTAAACGTGTTAAGGCGGATCATCAAGTGCCAAAGGGTCAGCTTACAGAAAGCTATGGGCACTGATTTACGATTTATTAGTCCATTTGAAATCCTCGATCGAGTAGGAACTGTGGCCTATAGACTCGCCTTACCTCCAAGCATGTCTCGTGTTCGTAATATTTTTCACATATCCGTGCTACGTAAATATGTGAAAGACCCAAACCACATTATTGAGTTAGAACTAGACGAGATAGCCGAAGATTTAATGTACGAGGAGGTACCTAATAAGATATTGGATAGGAAGGAACATGTCTTACGCTCAAAGATTATACCTCAAGTTAAAGTTTTGTGGAGGAACCATGATATCGAGGAAATGACCTGGGAGTTAGAATCGAAAATGAAAGCGAGGTATCCTCACCTTTTCGACATACCAGGTACGTACGTCAATTTCGAGGACGAAATTTCATAAGGGGGGAGGTTGTAAGACCCCAACTTTTATGAATAAAGATTTAATTTCCTCTATATATTATTTTAAAATAGTAAGGTGTTGATTTGATAAATGTGATAAGTTATGGGTGGAATGTGCAAATTTTACAAAGTAAGCAAGTGGTTATAAAATATTCATTGTGTCAGGAAATATTCGTTTGGTCGGAAAATATTCGTTTTGTCGGAGAATATTCGTACGACGGTGCAGTCATTGGTGGACCCCACAACGAAATAACTGTCGGATATAAAAAGTGACAGAAATAAACTTTTTATAAAATAACGGTAAAATTGTTACCGTTAAGTTGTTGAAATACCCGGTAATAAAAATACAGTAATACGCGTTGTTGCACAGTAACACACGGTATTGCACAGCATTTCGAATTATTGGTTCTTACGAAAGAAGTCACTTACTCAATAATTGTTACAGTAATTACTGTTCAATATTTTATATTATTGATTCAATAATTACTACGTTGATATTTTATATTATTGTTTCAATAATTGCTACCGTTGATATTTTATATTATTGATTCAATAATTATCACAGTAACCACTGCACAGTATTTCACATTATCAAATCAATAATTCATATTATTTGAATAATATTATTAGACAGCATTATTGGCAATGTCTAGGAAGCTCTGTCTAGGAAAAAGGTTAGTTAATCTAATTACGCGCCATTAAGGAGAAATCTTTATCGGAAAGCCCCCTCTTTCCTAGGAACGACCTAGGTTGTTATTATTGTGATTCTGTAATATTATTTGTGAATAATAATTAATTATTGATAAAAATGATAAGTAAATATGTATTCAATTTTCATATAAATGAGAGGAATCAAGAAATCAAATGAAAAATGAAATCTGAAAATTTTAAAAAAAAATAGTTTATTACTTGATTTTGTAAAATTCATAACTCTTTGTGTATAATGAGTTAGGAGATGAGCTTTATATCAAAAGAAAGTCCTGGAAGTAAGCTAATTATAGAAATTTAAATCACCCAAAAATTCCTAGTGGATTTTTCGTGGTAACTGTTTGAATGAAACTGGTCCGAAGGACTTATAGTCCGAAGGACTTATAGTCCGAAGGACTTATAGTCCGAAGGACTTATAGTCCGAAAAATCAGTTTTCTTAAGCTCTATTGCGTGAATTATAATTTTTAATCCGACCGTTGGATTGTTGTAATGTTTGGATATGTTTTACATATATAAGTTGAGTATATGTCCACAAATTTTGAACCGTTAAAGATTAACGTATGATTTTTTTATGAATTTCGTGAGGTGACTAGTTTGGAATTTTTAGTAAGAGACAGTTGTTGAAAGTTGACATTTTATCTTTTTGGATAAAATAATTCATTCAAATATATTATAATATTACATTATAATAGTATCATGTGATAATATAATAGTATAATTTTTATAATTTGAATTGTAACATTATTATAGTAAATTCATGGTATAAAAGTAAAAAGAGGTTGAAGAAATCAAATTGAATTTGAATTCTTTTGAGGTAAGCGATGATGTCATCGAAATGATGAGGTAAGCAATAATATCATCGGAACGATGAGGTAAGCGATGATATCATAGGAACGATGAGGTAAGCGATGATGTCATAAATTATGGCAAAAAAGCTATTTTACCCTTACTTTGTCAAGCCTATAAATAGAAGCTCATTTCTTTATTATTTCTCACCAATTTACTAAAGCTATAGAGAGAGAAAGTATAAAGAGAATAAGAGAGAAAGAAGAAGAGTATTCTGCTATTACACTAGTGCAATATCTGTAAGACCCCGAATTTTATGAAATAAAAGTCTAATTTAATTTTTGATTATTATTTTAAAATTTTAAAAATATTAAATTGATAAATGGCCAAACGAATAATTAAACTGATATGTGAGTAAATAAAAGATGAGAATTAAACTTCTAAAAATGTGGGATATGTGAGGGGAGGCGGCTAATGGCTGTCAATTGGAGGGAAAAAAGAAAAGAAAAGAAAGGGTGTGACGAACAAATTTTTGTAATTTAATTTGAATATTTATTGAATTAAATAAATATTTTTGATAATTTAATTATTGAGTTAAATAATTAATTGATGAAATTATGGTAGATTAATTTAATTATATGTGTTACATTGATTAAATTAATGTGGTGAATTTTATATTCAATGATGTATTTAATTGAGCTTATTTGATTTAATGAATTAATTAATAAGCATAATGTTATTCTAATTAATTTAATAATTAATTAGAGATTTAATGATTTAACATAATTAATAAATAAGAATTTTAATTATGTGACTATGTGATTTATTGTGGAATCATGCTATTTTATTTAATTGATTTAAATAAGATTAATTGATTAATTAGGAGTGTTACAATTAAACTATATAATAGTAAGTTATTAGATTAAATGGGAAATGGACTCTTTAGGCTAGCCAAACATGGACTTATAGAAGGTTGGTCAGTTAACCCATAGTGGGAGTTAACTGACGACCCATGTATTCACGAATTCTTTTCACGTAAACATTATATACACTAGTTCTATTTGATATTCATATCAGAAGAAACAAACTTAGAAAAAGTTGAGAGAAAAATTGAGAGAACTTTGAGAAAGAGTTGAAGAGATCAAGGATTGTAGAAATCAAAAGAGAGTTCATCATCATCACAAACTAGCAAAGGTAATTCCTTCATCTTTAAGTTTAATTTCATGTTTTTCCATTAACGTATTTTTGAGTTCTCTGTAAAAACAGAGTTTGTGATTACTACATAAAGTGATGATATAAGTGTTACTAATTAGACATAACATGTTTTCTATCGTATATTCATGTTTTAAAACAGTCAATTTCATATAAATATGTATTAATTGAATTCTTGTAAAGTTACAGAGTTATGTTTTTCCATGTACGTGTTTTAGAGGTTCTCTGTGTATGGGAAATTGTCAACGCTTGATTATAGTCTATATATATATATATATTAATTGATGTCCATAACATATTATATGTCATATATGCATAACTTTCAGTGATCACACCATGTTTAAAATGGGTTTTCAAAAAGTTACAGAGTGTAGAAATTTTATATACGGTCCATATGGGCCTTACGTACAAAATCTACACGCCTTATACGTTTATTTAACTTAAATTGACACTTGCATATAATTGTGTACGTTTAAACGAACAAAATAGAAGTTAAACGAACGGATTCAGTGTTATAACGAATCCGTAACGTTAAATTTCTTGTTTTCTTTCAAAACTTTACAAAGTATGAAAAACAGTGGAATTGAATGCTTTAATTGGTGTAATTACGTGAATTAAAACCTTAAAATCATGCTAGGAACATTGTGAAATGTTTATGTGAAGTTTTTACATTATGAGTAGCCTTAAAATTCATTACGTTAGTTTAATTTGGACTTATTTGGGCTATTCTGTGTTCTTCGCGAACTGCCAAAATCTGGTTCTACGTAGCCGCGCTGGCCGCGCCGCATCAAGGCATACTTGGAGCGCGCCCGCTCCGTGACTCGCGGCAGCGCCGATCCAAAGGGTAACTGGCGCGCGGCCGCACCTCCCTGTAGAATTTTGAAATTTTTTTAAGTGTTCAAGATTTCTAAGATGTGTTTTAAAAACCTAATGTGAAGAACATAAAGACATGATGAACACATACTAAGATGTTAATTACGTGTATTATGTGAACGATTAATAAGTTATCTTAAAACTTAAACCATTATTCAATAAGTCGAATAATGAGTTCTATGAGCAATGTGATGATTCGATAAGTATATCGGGTTATTGATTAATGTGTATTGTGAATGTATTGGTACGTAGGATTTAATAAAGAACGTGAATTATAAATTGTAGCTTGTGCAAGAGGCAAGTTTTCTAAACTCAAACTTTACTTTTTACATTGAGCAACTGTTCTAAACTTTACCTTTATCGAGCAAGTTTCTTAAATTTTAAGTTATTCATTTATCAAGTGGTAGACTTGTGTTCTATATCGAGCAAGCTCTTGTCCTTAATTGTTCAAGTTCGAAATTTCATATTAGATGTTATAACTCTTTTGAAAGCATGATTCAGTTATACAGTACTTATTCAATTGTATACTCTTGAGAATTTATTATTTGATTTGAGCATGGTTTATTGTTGAACCTTATAGGACTAGTGAACCCTTATCGATTCGACTAGTCCATAGTTGATGTACGTTCTAAATTCTAGAATCTTTATTGAGCTTATCCAAATCAAACTTCCTTTGGTGCGGACTCTGATGTCAAAACTGAGATGAACAACCCTGTAAAGGGGATTATTTACGCTTTAGCGTTGAGATATTGTGCACAGTATGGTACTAAGGGCTGATTCCCCTAAGTACGAGAAGTAGAGTCCATAGTCTTATGACTGTTAAAGGTTTAAAGTATAAACACTTTACAACCTAGGACATAGTTCAAGGTCTTATGACCTTCAGATGTTATTTTGATTCCTGTTATTTATACTCGAGTCAAAAGTTGAGTTTCTTTATTCAGATGTCTTTGATTCACTCGCATGTTATTATATTGTTGTCATATTATTATACTTGTGGGCAATCGTGCTCACTCTTGCGTAATAATAACATTGCAGTTAAGAACGAAAGGTCCGAAGAGCCTTCTACTAGCAAAGGCAAGGGCAAGGTCAACAAGTGATGAAGACTTGTTGTTTATTTATATGTTTATGTTTCAGCTTTATGTTAAAGTTGTGTAAGACTTATTTATTTGTTATGTTACGCACAGATGTTTAAGGTTAGTATGACCTGGGATTGATTATGTATTTATGTTCAGATGTTGTAACCCCATAAGGGGAGGATTTATTTCTATCTATTGCATGGTTTGCATTTATTATGGGTAGATAGATAGATGATATTGGTACAGTGAACACCAAATCCCGTGGAATTGAAGTACCCGGATTTGGGGGTGTCACAAAGGGAATGGCATGTGTGAGTGGAATTTAGTGGAAGAAAAAGAGAGAAGAAAATAAGGAGAAGAAGACAAAAAGGTGGGGAAGAAAAAAGAAAAAGTGGGAGAAAGAAAAAATTAAAAAGGGAGGAAAGAAAGGGGGAGAGCCATCAGCATTCTTTGGTTCACACTCCCTCCCGTAGCCTATTCTCACCAAAAGAGAAAAAGGAGAGAAAGAAGAGAAGATAGAAAGGAAGAAGAAAGAAAAAAGAAAGAAAGAAGAATGGGAAGAAAGGAATAAATTAAAATAGGTATGTTTTAATTTATAATTTGATTTTCATATATAGATGTTAAATTTTGTATATGGATAGAACATGTTTATATTTGTTTTTGATAGATTAAACTTGTATACATATGAATCAAATGAAAGAAATCAAGAGATTAAAAGAAGAACAAAATCTGAAAATTTTCAGAAAAATTAGTTTATTACTTGATTTTGTAAAATTTTATAACTCCTTGTGTATAATAAGTTAGGAGATGAGATTTATATCAAAAGAAAGTTCTGGAAGTAAGCTAATTACTAAAATTTGAATCACCCAAAAATTTCATGTGGATTTTTCGTGGTGACTATTTGAAGAAAACTGGTCCGAATGACTTATAGTCAGAAAAATTAATTTTTTTAGCTCTATTGCGTAAATTATAATTCTTAATCCGACCGTTGGATCGTTGTAAGTTTTGGATATTTTATACATATATAGGTTGAGTATATGTCTACAAATTTTGAACCGTTAAAGATTAACGTATGATTTGTTAATAATTTTAAGAGGTGATTGATTCAGAATTTTTTGTAGCAGAATTTTCAGCAACATACCTTAAGTTTTAAAAATGTATAACTTAATGAATTTAAATCTGATTTGGGTGATTCTTGAGGCTAAATTGGAGTATTTGAAGTCTAATTGCTATTAAAATTAATTATTTTGACAAATAGGTGTAATTAATGGTGGTAATACTATAATAGTGGACTGACGTTTTAAAAATAAATTATCATATATAGGTTTCTTAAGTTTTGTTATTAACTTACAAGTTTCGGTATATTAATTATGAAACTTGGTGAAAAAACCTATAATATTAATTTATAATTTCTGGACAGTTTTGGAAAATTATAGAATAACAGAAATATTTTCTTGTATTTTTAAGCTATTTATAGTTAGTTTAAAAAAAGAGGAAACTAATGAAAAATTCTATGAATGGTGGAAAATTTTGAAGTTTACTGGAAAATCTTATAATAATATAAGATTAATATTAATGATGTTTTAAATATATAAAAGTATGTGGAGTTAGTATTTCTATTTTGAAGCTATTAAATGATAGTTTTTATAAATAAAAATAATTATAGAAAATTGTCGGATAATTCAAAAAATGTGAAAATTATTTGGAAAATTCAGAATAATATTTTAAATATTCTAGAAGGGCTAGAAAGCTCGTGAGGTTTCGGGATGTAAACGCACAAGGAACGAATGAGTTTTGATAAAAAAAAAAAACAAAACTAATGATTTTATGCGATAAATAAAGGCACCGTGAATAAATTATGAATTATTAGTTGGTTTATATTTTATTCGAGGTGAATATGTTTTGATGACCCCGACTTTTAGTAGAAATTAAATTGTTTATAGTAAAATGTTGATTTAATAAATGTTTATATATTTATATTGTTATATTTTATCATCACTTGGGATGGTGGCTTAGTAGTGGGAAGCCGGATATAAGTTTCCGTTAACGTGGGTTCGAGTCTTGGTAAACTCCTTTATGCTCAAGTGGTCTCACGCCCTGGATTTATTTGGGGGTAAGTTGAGCCCTGAATTTATTCGGGGGTAAGCTGAGTTGTGCCGATGAAGACACCACTGAGGCCTCTAAATTTTTTGGAGATCATGCATTTATTTTCTCCCTATCATGCAATTGATTATTTATTACATATGTTAATAAATAACAGTTATGATATTATAAGACTAGTTGAAAGTATTGTGAGTCTATAATTATGATTGTGAATTATTATTGAAAGATTAAAAATGTGTAAATAATTGATGATTAAAAGGTGTTGAGTAAAGATAAGTATGATATGCAGATGCTTGCTCAATTATTTTCTTTTTTACGAAAGTAAGTTTGGCAGGACTTGCCGACACTCTACTTTTCCTAAAGTAGTCTGGACCACAACTCAATTGTTGTTAAAACGTGTACAAATTAATTTTTTCTATGGGACCACAAATTCCACTATAATTATTTTATATAGCTCATATGATTATTTTGTCAAAGCTGGTATGCTAGTTGTTTCCTCAATTTTCAGTATAAATAGGTTGCTCGGTTGAGTAACTAAACACACACGATACTACACCAAAAGTATAAAATTCTTTTATTACAATATTTTGAGAATAATATTGTGAGTATTTCTTTTGAGTGTAAGATTACTCTAAGTGTTGATAAAGAATGCAAGCATTGTTTAGGTTAATCACTTTTCATAGCTAGAAAGCAGCATCTAGTCGCGTGCTATGGTAAGGGGTATCACTTTTTCATAATATGGTAAAGAAATATCATTTTCTTTCATACTCCATATTATTGTAAGAGATTATTATTCGTTCTTCAGGTTATTATTAAATGGTAAAAAGTCCTGAAATGATTAGAATATCCTTAATGGTTTGTGATTCATCTAATATCTTAACCTTAATCTTTCTATTCAATTTTAAGTTATTATGTTTGATCCGGTAACTTTACATTTATTTGAACTTTATATTCTAATCGATTTTCTGGATATCGTGTTGGTAATTTAGACTTTGGATAATTAAGTTGAAAATCCATAAGATTTATTTTTATCTTATTATTTTGATTATTTATCATTGTGGTAAAATTTCTCTTTGGCCTGTAGTGCAAAGATGAATTGTTGATTGGTATACAGTTATGTCTTTGGCCTGTAGTGCAAAGATGAGATATTGATTTATGAATATCTTTGGCCTGTAGTGCAAATATGAGCTGTTGATTTATGAATATCTTTGGCCTGTAGTGCAAAGATGAACTATTGATGAATATCTTTGGCCTGTAGTGCAAAGATGAGCTGCTGATTTATGAATATCTTTGGCCTGAGTGCAAAGATGAATTTATTAGCATGATTTATGAATAGGAACTGTGAATTGGTATAACCATAATTTTTGGTGTTTCAGGTAAAGACATGTGATAAAAGTTCTCTTTGTCTTGGGTACAACGAAGAACTGTTGATGGGTATTACAGGAATAAAATATTGATGATGGACTTTTAACATGGAGAAGATAATAGACATTATGGTCTATTTGACTCTTTTAATGGATTGTTGATTCCGCTGCAATTATGGTTGATAATTTTTATCTCTACCATATATTTTAAATCTCTGATTTATTACTGAGGAATGTTATCGATAATTTAATTATCTTAGTCTTGATATTCTCTACTGGGCTATTTGTGCTCAATCTTTTGCTTCACAATTCTTTTCAGGAAATAAAAGTGTAGCTGGAACTAGCAGAGAGAACTTGAGTAGAAAGTGGTGTTTCAAATTAGTCACGGTCCTCATCAAGTCATAGAACAGTGTGACATAATAATTGTACTGAGAACTTAAAAATGTGTGGGTCGTACCTTATACGACATTTAACTGTTGATTTTGGTGAATCAAATAGGGTGATGTGAACCCGACTTTGGAAGCGTTAAAAATGCACCCCATTAGAATAATGAGAGCAAAATTCTTCTCTAGTTCCTTTGAGGACTTGAAATAAAATTTACTTTATTTGATACGATATTATAATAATTTGGGTGCTAATCCTGTCATACTATATACGACATGGTAATAGTTGTAAAAAGGAAGATTTGAATTTGAATTTGAATTTTGTTGAGTGTATTTATGGCGACTCAGAATAGGTGGGTTGTGTATTGAACTTATTTTGGGGAAGTCACATTTGGTATCAGAGTTTAGGGATATGAACTCTGGCGGAGATCTAGGATTAGAACTAGGAGGGGAGAGACGAGTAAAATTATTCACTAGTGTGTGTCCAACCTAAGCTGATTTTATTAGTTGGTTTGAATGATGTTAACCTCTATTTTATAGCTGTATTTAAGAATGGGCATCCAATTAAGAACCACGAGATGGGTAATGGATGAACCATGAGACAGAGGAAGTGACCTGGACGATAGAATTTGAAATCCTTATCTCTTCGGAATTTCAGGTACGTACGTAAATTTCGAGAACGAAATTTCATAAGGAGGGGAGATTGTAAGACCTCGAATTTTATGAAATAAAAATCTAATTTAATTTTTGATTATTATTTTAAAATTTTAAAAATATTAAATTGATAAATGGTCAAACGAATAATTAAACTGATATGTGAGTAAATAAAAGATGAGAATTAAATTTCTAAAAATGTGGGTTATGTGAGGGAAGGCGGCTAATGGCTGTAAGTTGGAGGAAAAAAAAGAGAAGAAAGGGAAAGGCATGTGTGAGTGGAATTTGGTGGAAGAAAAAGAGAGAAGAAAATAAGGAGAAGAAGACAAAAAGGAGGGGGAGGAAAAAGAAAAAGTGGGAGAAAGAAAAAAATAAAAAGGGAGGAAAGAAAGGGGGAGAGCCATCAACATTCTTTGGTTCACACTCCCTCCCGTAACCAATTCTCACCAAAAGAGAAAAAGAAGAGAAAGAAGAGAAGAGAGAAAGGAAGAAGAAAGAAAGAAGAATGGGAAGAAAGGAATAAATTAAAATAGGTATATTTTAATTTATAATTTAATTTTCATATATAGATGTTAAATTTTGTATATGGGTAGAACATGTTTATATTTATTTTTGATGGATTAAACTTGTATAAACATGAATCAAATGAAAGAAATCAAGAGATTAAAAGAAGAACAAAATTTGGAAATTTTCAAAAAAAATAGTTTATTACTTGATTTTGTAAAATCTATAACTCCTTGTGTATAATAAGTTAGGAGATGAAATTTATATCAAAAGAAATCTCTAGAAGTAAGCTAATTACAGAAATTTGAATCACCCAAAAATTCCAAGTGGATTTTTCGTGGTGACTGTTTAAAGAAAATTGGTCCGAATGACTTATAGTTCAAAAAATTAATTTTTTTAGCTCTATTGCGTAAATTATATTTCTTAATCCGACCGTTGGATCGTTATAGTTTTTGGATATGTTATACATATATAAGTTGAGTATATGTCCACAACTTTTGAATCGTTAAAGATTAACGTAAGATTTGTTAACAATTTTAAGAGGTGACTGATTCAGAATTTTTGTAGCAGAATTTTCAGCAACATACCTTAAGTTTTAAAAATGTATAACTTAATGATTTTAAATCTGATTTGGGTGATTCTTGAGGCTAAATTGGAGTATTTGAAGTCTAGTTGCTGTTAAAATTAATTATTTTGACAAATAAATGTAATTAATGGTGGTAATACCATAATAGTGGACTGACGTTTTAAAAATAAATTGTCATATATAGGTTTCTTAAGTTTTGTTATTAACTTACAAGTTTCGGTATATTAATTATGAAACTTGGTGGAAAAATCTATAATATTAATTTATAATTTCTGGACAGTTTTAGAAAATTATAGAATAACAGAAATATTTTCTTGTATTTTTTAAGCTATTTATAGTTAGTTTAAAAATAGAGAAAACTAATGAAAAATTCTATGAATGGTGAAAATGTTGAAGTTTACTTGAAAATCTTATAATAATATAAGATTAATATTAATGATATTTTAAAGATATAAAAATATGTGGAGTTAGTATTTCTATTTTGAAGCTATTAAATAATAGTTTTTATAAATAGAAATAATTATAGAAAAATGTCGGATAATCCGAAAAATGTAAAAATTATTTGGAAAATTCATAATAATATTTTAAATATTTTAGAAGGGTTAGTAAGCTGATGAGGTTTCGGGATGTAAACGCACAAGGAACGAATGAGTTTTGATAAAAACAAAACTAATGATTTTATGCGATAAATAAAGGCACCGTGAATAAATTATGAATTATTAGTTGGTTTATATTTTATTCGAGGTGAATATATTTTGGTGACCCCGACTTTTACTAGAAATTAAATTATTTATAATAAAGTGTTGATTTGATAAATGTTTATATATTTATATTATTATATTTTATTATCACTTGGGATGGTGGCTTAGTAGTGGGAAGCCGGACATAAGTTCCAATTAATGTGGGTTTGAATCTTGGTAAACTCATTTATGCTCAAGTGGTCTCACGCTCTGGATTTATTCGGGAGTAAGTTGAACCCTGAATTTATTCGGGAGTAAGTTGAACCCTGAATTTATTCGGGGGTAAGCTTAGTTGTGCCGATGAAGACACCACTGAGGCCTCTAAAATTTTTGGAGATCATGCATTTATTTTCTCCCTATCATGCAGTTGATAATTTATTACATATGTTAATAAATAACAGTTATGATATTATAAGACCAATTAAAAATATTGTGAGTCTATAATAATGATTATGAATTATTGTTGAAAGATTAAAAATATGTAAATAATTGATGGTTAAAAGGTGTTGAGTAAAGATAAGTATGATATGCAGATGCTTGCTCAAATATTATTTTTTTTACGAAAGTAAGTTTGGCAGGACTTGTCAACACTCTACTTTTCTTAAAGTAGTCTGGACCACAATTCAATTATTGTTAAAACGTGTACAAATTGATTTTCTCTATGGGACCACAAATCCCACTATAATTATTTTATATAGCTCATATGATTGTTTTGTCAAATCTGGTGTGCTAGTTGTTTCCTCAATTTTCAGTATAAATAGGTTGCTCGGTTGAGTAACTAAACACACACGATGACTACACCAAAAGTATAAAATTCTTTTATTACAATATTTTGAGAATAATATTGTGAGTATTTCTTTTGAGTGTAAGGTTACTCCAAGTGTTGATAAAGAATGCAAGCATTGTTCAGGTTGATCACTTTCATAGCTAGAAAGCAGCATCTAGTCGCGTGCTATGGTAAGGGGTATCACTTTTTTATAATATGGTAAAGGAATATCATTTTCTTTCATACTCCATATTATTGTAAGAGATTATTATTCGTTCTTCAAGTTATTATTAAATGGTGAAAAGTCCTGAAATGATTAGAATATCCTTAATGGTTTGTAATACATCTAATATCTTAACCTGAATCTTTCTATTCAATTTTAAGTTATTATGTTTGATCCGGTAACTTTACATTTATTTGAACTTTATATTCTAATCGATTTTCTAGATATCGTATTGGTAATTTAGACTTTAGATAATTAAGTTGAAAATCAATAAGATCTATTTTTATCTTATTATTTTGATTATATATCATTGTGGTAAAATTTCTCTTTGGCCTGTAGTGTAAAGATGAAATGTTGATTGGTATACAGTTATATGTCTTTAGCCTGTAGTGCAAAGATGAGATGTTGATTTATGAATATCTTTGCCCTGTAGTTCAAAGATGAGATGTTGATTTATGAATATCTTTGGCCTGTAGTACAAATATGAGCTGTTGATTTATAAATATCTTTGGCCTGTAGTGCAAAGATGAACTATTGATGAATATCTTTGGCCTGTAGTGCAAAGATGAGCTGTTGATTTATGAATATCTTTGGCCTGAATGCAAATATAAATTTATTAGCATGATTATGAACATAAACTGTGAATTGGTACAATCATAATTTTTGGTATTTCAGGTAAAGACAGGTGATAAAAGTTCTCTTTGTCTTGGGTACAACGAAGAACTGTTGATGGGTATTACAGAAATAAAATATTGATGATGAACTTTTAACATGGAGAAGATAATAGACATTATGGTCTATTTGACTCTTCTAATGGATTGTTGATTCCGTTGCAATTATGGTTGATAATTTTTATCATCTACCATATGTTTTAAATCTCTGATTTATTACTGAGAAATGCTATTGATAATTTAATTATCTTAGTCTTGATATTCTTTACTGACTATTTGTGCTCACCCTTTTGTTTCACAATTCCTTTCAAGAAATAAAAGTGTAGCTGGAACTAGCAGAGAGAACCTGGGTAGAAAGTGGTGTTTCAAATTAGTCACGGTCCTCATCAAGTCATAGAACAGCGTGACATAATAATTGTACTGAGAACTTAAAAATGTGTGGGTCGTACCTTATACGACATTTAACTGTTGATTTTGGTGAATCAAATAGGGTGATACTTTGAAAGCGTCAAAAATGCACCCCATTAGAATAATGAGAGCAAAATTCTTCTCGAGTTCCTTTGAGGTCTTGAAATAAAAGTTACTTTATTTGATACGACATTATAATAATTTGGGTGCGAATCTTGTCATACTATATACGACATGGTAATAGTTGTAAAAAGAAAGATTTGGTTGGATTTGGATTTTGTTGAGTGTATTTATGGCAACTCGGAATAGGTGGGTTGTATATTGAATTTATTTTGGGGGCGCCACAATATCCAAATTTCTATTAAGGTAAGGGGTATTATTTCTTTCGTATTCATGAAGAGAGTTATTTTCTTTCAATACTCGTAAGGGTTGTTATTGTATTCTATATTATTCTGTTGGAATAACCTGTCTACGCGGACTACCGCATGCTTGGTGAAATCCTTGTGGTTATTCCATTCTTTATTATTCTATGGTAATAACCTGTCTACGCGGACTACCGCATGCCTGGTGAATAACCCATTGTATTCATTCTTTATTAAATTGTGGAAATGATCTGTCTACGCGGACTACCGCATGATGGGTGAAAATCCAGTTGCAGTGTCGTATATTGTTTCATTTAAGATTTCTAACTCTAAAATTACTACTGTAAGTATTGCTTCTATAATTCCTGAAATGATTAGAATTTTCTTGAGTTTTGCGCTTCATCTAATATCGTTTCACTGGAATATTGGTCTGATCTTTTTGATGAAATTTTTACCTTTTCATATCGAGGTACTATTCATGAGCTACTATTCACTAGTTACTATTCACGAGTTACTATTTACAAATTTTTTTCCTTTCAAATTATCCTTGATTGTATCCAAGTTTTGAACTTCAATCTTTAATTTTTCTCTACAATTGATTATTACGGAGTATTATTGAACTTGGATAAATCAAATTACGAATCCCTAATCTTTGTCCTTTATCTCACTAGATTCGTTTCTTATATTATTTTTCACATCCTCAGTCTTAAATGGTGATACAAACGAATATCTTTGGCCTGTAGTGCAAAGATGAATGATTATTTGATGAATATCTTTGGCCTGTAGTGCAAAGATGATTACTTGATGAATATCTTTGGCCCGTAGTGCAAAGATGGAAAGGTGTTGAGATGAACATGACCACTGGTGATACAAATGAATATTTTTAGCCCGTAGTGCAAAGAGGAATATTGATTTGAGATATATATTAATTGATGTTATAGGGATAAAATATTGATGATGGACTTTTAAATCATAGAAGATAGTAGACATCATTCTCTACTTAACTCTTCTAATGAATTGTTATTTTCGCTGTAGTTGTTGATCTAAAACTTGTTGTCCATAATATTTTATCTGATTTGTTAAAGACTAACGATAATTTATTATTTATTATCTTAGTAATAATATTCTTTACTGGGCTAGTTGAGCTCACCCTTTTCTTCTATTGTTCTCTTCAGAAAATGAGAATGTCGCAGGGACTAGTCGGGGAACGGAGTGATGGTCAGAGTTAGAGCAGTAACAGTCCTCACTATTTTGTAGAATAGTGTGATAATAATTGTAATTTATGAGGAATGAATTTGAGTGATTATATTTCGTATTATATACGATTTGTATTGAAACTCACAGTTTATGTAGTCGTATTTTGCACGACTGTATGTTATAAAAGATTGTATTTGTATTCTGTACCATGTATTTGGCGACTCAAAATGAGTTGAGTATTGAACCTATTTTGGAGTCGTCACAGTGGGAGGTGTAGTAGGGTTTTGATCTTGGTGATCTTCTTCTGATGAGGATTTGAAAGGATTTCTTCATCAGCTTAAAAACCATGATTGGATTTGCTTGAAAAAGAGAGAGAAATTGGGACAAAGGACAGTTAACTGAGGAGAAAGAGAGTGGTGAGATGTGAGACAGAGAGGAATAAAAAAAATCAAAACGACAAAGCTCCCTGCGTATCGACAAGGAGAGTGTAAATTGAATGTGTGTAGATTTACTCTTTATTTTTTTGAGAAATTTGTTCAATGCCAACAAAATATTTTTTTTGAAGTGTTTATGTATGTTTTCTACCCCTTGAAGTTTATAATATGTAAATAATGATTGATATAGCCAAAATAAAAATATTATTGTCAAAGTAATAAATATTGTTTTAAGTGTTGAGCGTAGTTAAAATAATTATAAAAATGTCGTTAAATGTGTATACTCTGGCAACAATATAATTACTCTGACAGTATTAAATAGGGAATTGATATTTTTACAAGTAAAAATGATAGTTTCACAAGGTCTCTCTCATATAAATAGTAAATAGACCCCACACTCATGTGAGTGAACGAAAACTTGTAGAAATATCAAATTTTGCTTGTAAAAATATCAATTCCCTATTAAATATTCTGACAATATCAATAGTCTATCAAAGTATGTATGTTTTCTAAATATTTTGACAATATCAACCTCCTATTAGAGTATGTATGTTTTCTAAATAATACTCCTATGTGAATATGTATATTTCTTAAATAGTACTCTTTTCGTTTCAAAAATTTTAAAATTGATATGAAGTTATTTATTACTCCCTCCATTCCTAATTAATTGACGTTTTGGAGTTTTGCACAACTATTAAGGAAGTTACAACTCCATAAAAGATGGAGAAAAAATAGCCTTGGAAAAGAAATTTTAAGAGAGAGAAAGAGAGTTTACCATTGAGATATTAAAAGATGGAGAAAAAATAGCCTTGGAAAAGGAGATAATTAAGGAGAGTATTAAATGTTTGGGGGTAATTTAGGAAGTAATGTAATAAATATCTCCTAGAAACCTACAAACGTCAAATAAAAAGGAACATAATTTTCTCTCTAAAACATCAGTTAATTAGGAATGAAGGGAGTATATCCATTCCAAAATTAGAGATATATTTTGACTTTTTAAAGTTAATTTGCAAAATCCTAAAATTTAAAATTAATATGAAGTTATTTAATTTTAATAAAAATAAATATAACAATTGTAAACTAACTATAAAACACTACTAACTACCATATTTATTGTTTTGAAAACTTGAACGAAATTATATCAATGTTGAGTTTTAGGATTTCGCGAATAGACTAAAAAAATCAAAATGTATCTATAGTTTTGGAACGAATTAAATAGTTTTAATACAAACAAATATAACAATTATAAACTAATTATAAAATATTATTAATTATCATATTTGTTATTTTCAAAATTTGAATAAAATTATATCAATTTGAGTTTTAAAATTTTATAATTTAATATTAAAAAATTAAAATGTATGCCTAAGTTTGAAACATACATTGTATGTGAGTAGGTATGTTTCTACTAAACTTTCTTGGCCTCGGCCTTCTAGCAGAGGAAGAGTAAGTATATACCAAATTCTGTAGGAGTACCAATTTCCTATTTAAGGTACACGTGAAATATTTATGCAAACACATATATGACATAATAGTATGATATATAAATATTGAGAGAGAGGAGTGTGTTTGTGTTTTATTTTGTATAATTGTAGTTGGGGGGAGGAGAAGACCATTGCAGGAAGCGTAGGCGGGTAGGTGAGTGAATTAGACAGGGCAATGTTGGATCTCTATTGCTACTAACCATGGGTTAGTTTTGTAATTTCCTTTACAGTTTTTTTCTTTTTTTAGGTAGTGGAGGATAATATACTCCCTAGGAATGTAAAAAGAGAACCTAGTTTTTTTTTTAACAAAAAAATTTGCAAAAGACTCGCAAATTTGAAAATCTTATAATACTTTATAGTTTTAAAATTAGAGATTTTTTTAATTAATTGTAAAATAAGTGATTTTTCTAATTATAAAATAGCATCATGCCTATAATTTGCTATTATTTTTTCCAATCGTTCTTAGAATTACACCATAAATAGTAAATTCTTAAGAAATATTAAGGGTAAATTTGAGATAATACAAAAGGTGTCAATTCTTTTAGAAAATTAATATTTTTACAAATGAAAATGTTAGTTCTTCAATGTCATCCCTCGTATAAGGGTGGACTTCACTTACTATTCATGTGAAGAGAAACTTGTGAACTGTTAAATTTATTTATAAAAATATCAATTTCTTTTTTTAATCATATATGTCTCAAGTGATGTGGCATTTGAATAAAACAAACTTATTAAGTTATATAGTCGATTACAAGAGACGTAGTCAATTGATACGAAGATACCACGCTTTTTTAGATATTATTTGTGACAAAAATAAAATTATAATATTATTTATAAATTATTACTTTTAAATAAAAGTCGTCTTTTTAAAAGTATATCTTTAGTTTAGAATGAAGGGAGTTATTTTTATTTTATTATAAAATTTAATATTAGTAAGAATTATGTCTAAACCTCTCTTTTACAAACGGCCCAATTTCAAAATCATGTATATAGGAAATTGATATTTTTACATATATTTTTAATATTTTCACATATATGGTGAATCAGATATTTATGTAAGAAAGAATTATGTGGATATATCAAAAATATATGAAAAAATAGTGCTCCTATATATTATCTTGTGGGTATGGAGATCATAAATATTAATTAAATATTAAATATCTTTGGCTTGACTATTTTTTTCCTTGCTTTAAGCTGATAACTACATGGCTCGACTTACTTGGATCACCTAATCTCTTGACTCAATTAAACTTTTTTAAGTATATACTACTATTAAACTTTATATTTAGGGTATTCATATTTGCACAAAAAACAATGTTAATTCCATAATGTCCTCCTTACATGAATAGTTATTAGGATCTACTCTCATGTGAGAGCCATATAAGTATAAATATCAATTCCCTATATTTAACTCTAAAAAAGTTTTTACAGTCTTAAACAATTATCAATAACAAATATTGTAGAGTTTACAAACTACTATAAATGTAAAATATTTTCATATTTTTAGAAAGACAGAAAGAATATTATCGAGAGAGAAAGTAAAAAAAAATGAGACATTGAAAAATTTAGAGGAGATCAAAAGTGAAAAAAAAAATATAGAGGAAAAATTGAAATCTTAGAGAAAGAAAGGTATACAATTTAGAGATTGAAGTGAAAAAGTTTAAAAAGATAAAGTGAACAAAATTTAGAGAGAGTTGATGAAAAAGAGGAATTTTTTTAGAGAGACGCAATGAAATTAAGTGAAAATTTAAAGAGAAAATGTGAATTTTTTTAGGGAGAACATGTGAAAAAAGTTTAGAAAGTGAAAATGAAAAAAAATAATTAAGAAAAGAAAGTTAAAACTTTTAGGGATAGAAAGCGAGTTTTTTTTTTAGAGAGCAGAAGTGTCACAATCCAACCAACAATTATGAATGGCAAAATAGTTGTTTTTAAATTATTACTGAATCGTTTCTTAATGAAATTTCATGAATACACTATATTTCTTCAAATAAACTATCTTAAAATTATTTTATTAAAACATTAAAGAAAGTAGGATAGATGAAAATAAGAGCATCAATGTAACACCCCCTTCCCGAAATAGAAAGGGAGGTTACTCAAAACACAACAAAATCGAACGAAAACTCTATGCCACGAAAGAATAATATTTCACCAATAAATATCAAAAGGTCAAACCAAAATAAATACCAACAGACTCAAACTCACAGAATAAATGTCAAACTGGCCCAAACCATAATCTAAAATAATTATTACAACTCCAAAGAAATTAATGTGTCCAGCCTAAACAGAATATTCCTAGACCATTGGATTGAAAGGAGCTCTCATCACACTTGCCCTTGATCCCCCTGATTACCTGCCGGAAGAAAAACACAGCATGAGCCAAACGCCCAGTACGGATATAGAATACAAGAATGATGAAACGAAATAACTAACTCAATAAATGAACTGAACTGAACTGAAACAACCAAAACTAACACAATAAAATAATAGGCTGAATCAAATGGCTGGGTGTTATTTCATACCGAGCTCAAAATAAAACAGAAATATACCTTGCCACACAGGCAAGGTCAAATAATGCCACACAGGCAAGTCACACACATTGGACCGCGAATCCAATGCATGCAAAATCGGAAGGCGTGTTTGGCACAAACATCACCAATCCGCAGAACAGAACAGAACAGAAAACTAGGGTCGACCCATACGCCTCCCACAACAAAACACCAAATGGCCAACTCCCACCGGAGCACAAAACGGAGACGCCGTGGACTGATCACACCGCCACGGAAGGTGTCATGCCTCTCGTGCCAAGACGACATGCCTGTGGTACCCCCACAGGTGGTTATAGCTCAGGTATACCCTACGGTATATTCTAACAAAAATATTATATCACAACACATGCGACATAACATCAACACAAAGGGTTCTAACGTGTACATGTTAAATCGAACAAATCAACACGAGTCTCCAAAAATATTAACATGTACTTTCTACAAATATCGAAATAAATACTAAACATGATATACTAGATCAAGAGTACAAACACGAGTTCTAAGGATCAATATTAAAACGAAACAATCACATGAATTTGAGAACGAACGATCATACGAAACAATAAAAATTTCGAAACGAGAAACAAAACGAACAAATTAAATTTAATAAGAGAATCGCTGAAGGAGTACGGAATCCGTACCTGGATTAAGCAACGTAATACCCAAAAATTATATTCCAGAAATTAATCGCTAAACTCCTTCCGTTCGAACTAATTAAACAAAAATAAATTAAGTACAATTAGTTAATTATTATTATTATTATTAAACATGTTTTCTTTTTCTTTTTTTTTTCTTCAAGTTACATGCCAGATACTTATTAAATTATAATATATATATATATAGTTGGTTTGCAGGCGGCAGACATGATCCACGTTTTTTTTTTTTTTTTTTTGTAGGCAATGCTTTCCGTTTTTTTTTTTTTTTTCCAAATTGATAATCAATCTAGCTAAGTTTTCTATTGCTCTGATTAACATATTATATATACATACATACTTGATTCATTAACCAGCATGAATACCATTTTTTAAAGAAATATATATAGAGATAGATGGCATGATTACAATTCAAAAATTCCAGAGCAGTGCTCTCTACTGACACAATTATCCTCACTACTTAATTAATTAAAAGAATGAATAACTACACATGCCAACTTACCTGTATCCGGATGTCAAAGTGCAATCCAATTTCTTTTCTTTTTCTCCTTTCTGTAACAGTAAGTGCTGTGTTTTTTTTTTCCCAGTTATCAGATGTATGTGAGATAGATTAGGGTTTAAACATTTATTTATTAATGGATCTTATTAATTATCTTATCAACTCTTCTAATATTAATAGGATTTAAAATTATCCAAATATAAATAGGCCCAAATAATTCTAAAAGCCCAAATTAATATAATTCTTAACCTATTATAGTCCACATAAATTAAATACAATATTTGACCCGAACATAAGAAAAGCCCAATTAAAATATTTAAAATAAAATTTTAAAAAATGTCATTATTTTTTTTTTCTCTGGGTATTACATCACCTACCCCTTAAAAGGATTCCGTCCCCGGAATCAAAAGAAAAGAACGAACCTAATTATCAAAAAGATGCGGATATTTCGCTCGAATAGACTCCTCCATCTCCCATGTAGCTTCTCGCTCCGAATGATTTCTCCACAAAACCTTAACAAACGAGATTGTCTTCCTCCTCATAACCCGCTCTTGACGATCCAAAATCGCCTCGGCTTGCTCCACACAAGTAAGATCATCACTAATCTTATCAAACGGATATTGCACCACATGCAACGGATGATATTTATAACTCCTCAATACCGACACATGGAACACATTGTGCACAGCTAGCTGTGGAGGCAAAGCTAACCGATATGCAACCTCACCAACCCTCTCTAGAATCTCGAATGGGCCAATATAACGCGGACTAAGCTTCCCTTTCAGACCAAATCGCCGAATACCCTTCCAAGGAGAAACTTTTAGGAACACATGCTCACCAGGTTCAAACTCTAATGTCCTCCTATGCTTATCAGCATAACTCTTCTGCCGTGATCGAGCCGACTTCAATTTTTCCTTAGCCACTGCTACCTTCTCTGTAGTGATTTGAACTAACTCAGGCCCTTCTATGGCTCTCTCGCCAACCTCATCCCAACAAGTTGGTGCCCGACACTTCCTACCATACAACGCCTCAAACGGAGCCATCCCAATACTCGCATGCCAACTATTGTTATAAGCAAACTCAACTAGGCTCAAGTAGTCATCCCAGTTGCCCGACCACTCAAGTGCACAAGACCTCAACATGTCCTCCAACGTTTGAATGGTCCGTTCGGATTGCCCATCAGTCTGCGGATGAAAAGAAGTACTGAAGTTGAGCCGAGTACCCCAAGCTCGTTGAAACCCTTTCCAGAATCTTGAAGTGAATCGTGGGTCCCGATCCGAAACAATAGACACCGGAGTACCATGAAGTCTAACAATCTCCTGCTGAAATATCTGTGCCAACCTATCCACCGAGTAGCCTTCGTGGATGGCCAAAAAGTGTGCCGATTTAGTCAATCGATCCACCACAACCCAAATGGCATCATTCTTCCTGAAAGTCTTCGGCAAACCAGTCACAAAATCCATCGTGATATCCTCCCATTTCCACACTGGAATGTCTAACTGTTGCAGCAACCCACTAGCTCGTTGATGTTCTATCTTCACTTGTTGACAAGTGAGGCACTTCCCAACATATTCAGCCACATCTCGCTTCATCCCATTCCACCAAAAATTATCCTTTAAATCCCTGTACATCTTTGTAGAACCTGGATGAATAGAAAATGGCGAACTATGAGCCTCCGCCAAAATCGCCTCCCGAATGATTGGATCAGATGGTACACACAACCGCTCACCCAACCAAATCACGCCATGGTCATCAATACGAAAGTCGGGCTGCTTGCCCTCCTCCATATTCTGTGCCATACTCCACAATTCCCCATCTTCCTTTTGAGCTTCTTTAACCCGCGAGATAAGAGAGGGCTCCACTCTCATACCTGCCAAATGTCCATCTGAACCTTGGACATATAACTCCAACTCTAGTCGCTCCATATCCGAAATAAGATGAGGTTGTGTAATAAGAGCTGCTACACTTCCTAAACTTTTTCGGCTAAGAGCATCTGCAACCACATTTGCCTTCCCCGGGTGATACTGAATCCTCGCATCATAATCTTTTAGAAGCTCCAACCAACGCCTCTGCCTCATGTTAAGCTCCTTTTGAGTGAAAATGTATTTAAGACTTTTGTGATCGGTGAAGATATCACAAGTCTCTCCATACAAATAGTGCCTCCAAATCTTTAGAGCAAAGATCACCGCTGCCAACTCCAAATCATGTGTGGGGTTATTCACCTCATAAGGTTTAAGTTGCCTAGACGCGTAAGCAATCACCTTACCGTGTTGCATCAAAACACACCCCAAGCCCTTCTTAGAAGCATCACTATAAATCTGGAAACCTCCTGTCCCCGACGGTAATGTAAGTATAGGAGCTGTCACAAGTCGTTTCTTCAACTCCTCGAAACTCTTCTCGCGCTCCTCATTCCACTGAAACTTTGTGCCCTTTTTCATCAACTGAGTTAATGGCAAAGCAAGCAAAGAGAATCCTTCCACAAATCTCCTATAATACCCTGCTAAACCCAAGAAACTTCTAATCTCTGTCACAGTAGTAGGTCTCGGCCATTTAGTGATAGCCTCAACCTTTCCAGGATCTACCTTAATGCCTTCAGCAGAAACAACGTGGCCCAAAAATGCAATCTGCTCCAACCAAAACTCACATTTAGAGAATTTAGCATACAATTTCTCTTTCTGCAAAATTCCCAACACTATTCGAAGATGTTCTTCATGCTCCTCCCTAGACTTGGAGTAAACCAAAATGTCATCAATAAAGACAATAACATATTGGTCCAAGTACTCCTTGAACACCCGGTTCATCAAATCCATAAACACTGCCGGAGCGTTAGTCAACCCAAATGGCATCACCCGAAACTCGTAATGCCCATAGCGAGTACGAAAAGCTGTCTTAGAGACATCCTCATCTCTCACCCTCAACTGATGGTAACCCGACCTCAAGTCTATCTTTGAAAAATACTTCGCCCCCTGAAGTTGGTCAAACAAGTCTTCAATCCTCGGCAGTGGATACCGATTCCTGATAGTAATCTTGTTCAACTCCCTGTAGTCTATGCACAACCTCATAGACCCATCTTTCTTTTTCACAAATAAAACCGGAGCACCCCATGGCGAAACACTCGGCCGAATCACACCACGATCTAACAGCTCTTGCAACTGCTCCTTCAACTCCTGCAACTCTAATGGTGCCATCCGATACGGCGCTTTAGAAATAGGTCCCGCCCCAGGAACGAGCTCAATAGTAAACTCAACTTCCCGTTGCGGTGGTAACCCTGACAACTCCTCAGGAAACACATCGGGAAAGTCACGAACCACTGAAATATCCTCAATACGAGACTCGCCCTTAGAGGTATCCTTCACAAATGCCAAATACCCCTCACAACCCTTTGCCACTAACTTCCTAGCCTTCAAGGCTGAAATCAATTTCACCACTCTACTCGGCTGTGAACCTTGAAATACGAATTCTGGAGACTTTACATCTCCAAATATAACCTTCCTCGCCTGGCAATCGATAGTGGCTTGGTGCTTATCCAACCAGTCCATCCCGAGAATAACATCAAAATCGTGCATACACATTGGAAGAAGATTAGCCCTACGAATCTTGTCCCCAAAACTGATCGGACACCCTCGATATAATTCAGAAATAATAACAGAAGTCCCCATCGGGGTAGCAATAGACATAGCAAAATCTAAAGACAGAGATGGCACACCTAGGTGCCGAACAAAAGACTGAGCCACAACAGAATGAGTAGAACCAGTATCAAATAAAATAGAAGCCTCACGACTACCAACTAAAAGAGTGCCAGAAACAGTACCTGGCGCACCTGCCGCCTGATTATGTGTCAAGGCAAACACTCGACCACCTTGACGCTGACCAACATTGCCACCATGATCACCGCCTCCACCATTACCACGTGGCCCGGTACAATCCCTAGCCATGTGACCCATCTGTCCACACAAGAAACATGCACCGGTAACTCTATGACACTGTCTCCCCGGATGATTAGCCCCACACATAGCACAAGGAACTATCGGAATAAGATTTGGGTTACCCCCACCAGCTGGTCCGGGATAACGACCCTGATTTTGCCCCTGCTGACGATTCTGCCCTTGTTGAGGATTCTGTCCATACCAAGGTAGCTGAAGCTGACGATTCAGCCCTTGCTGCGGATTCTGTCCATACCAAGGTAGCTGAAGCTGACGATTCTGTCCTTGCTGAGGCATCTGCTGATTACCCCTGTTCTGATTTTGACCACGCCACTGCCCTTGCTGGACACCACGGTTTCTATTCCACTGACCACCTTGATTTCTCCCATGCTGACCCGAAGCTTGACCCTGCTGGTCATCTCTATCCCTCTTCCGATTCCCTTCCGGTTTAGAAGACCGAAAGTCCTGTCGCTCCATCTCAATGTTCTTGGCCGCATTAGCCACAGCCGATACATCCGCAAACTTGGTGTTAATGAGATGTTGCCGATACCTATAATGAATCCGCCACTTGAACTTCTCCGCCTGTTCCGCTGCGGTCCCTGCAGAGGTTCCCGCAAAACCTGCCAACCTGGTGAACCTCGTCATAAAATCTGTGTTGGACTCATCATCTTTCTGCCGAATAGACAGATACTCTCTAGCATAGGCCTCTTTATCAGCAGCTGGAAAGTACTGCTGATAAAAGACCTCACAAAACTCTGCCCATCGAAGTGTTTCCACGTACCCATCACCCTTGGTTGTTTTCAGCGCTTTCCACCACCTTTGTGCATCCCCCTCCAGCTTGTAAGCAGCAAGTAACACTTTCTGATTATCTGAGCAACCCAACACATCAAAAATCTTCTCTAGGTGTGCAATCCAATTCTCCGCATCAATTGGAGTTGGAGCCGAACTGAAAGACTGTGGCTTCTGCTTCTGAAACCTCTCCAACCATACGTACATTGGGACCACCTGTTGATCAAGACCATCTGCATTCCCTTCCTCTTCGTTTGCTTGTGGACCATTATTCCCCGAGTTTCCCTGCTCAGGAATTTCTGGCGGCGGCTGCTGCATTGCCTGTACCACTTGTGCCACCAACTGCGGTAAAGCCTGATTAACCGCCTGATTCACCAAGTTAGCCAATTGAGCATTAATCTGGTCATTAGGTTGCTCATCGGGCTGACCATCACCTCTTCCCCTATTGTTACCTCGCCTCCCAGCAACTCTAACGGATCTACGAGCCATCTAAGAAAAAGATCAACGAATATCAGCAAAATAGATTAGAGACAGATTTGAATATAGCTGAACAGAAAATCAAACTAAACAAAACCAAACCCAGAATTCTACCCATAACTCACAGGTCAAACCTAAATAGGTTTTCTACAAGAAAGAACCTAAGCTTTGATACCAACTCTGTAACACCCCCTTCCCGAAATAGAAAGGGAGGTTACTCAAAACACAACAAAATCGAACGAAAACTCTATGCCACGAAAGAATAATATTTCACCAATAAATATCAAAAGGTCAAACCAAAATAAATACCAACAGACTCAAACTCACAGAATAAATGCCAAACTGGCCCAAACCATAATCTAAAATAATTATTACAACTCCAAAGAAATTAATGTGTCCAGCCTAAACAGAATATTCCTAGACCATTGGATTGAAAGGAGCTCTCATCACACTTGCCCTTGATCCCCCTGATTACCTGCCAGAAGAAAAACACAGCATGAGCCAAACGCCCAGTACGGATATAGAATACAAGAATGATGAAACGAAATAACTAACTCAATAAATGAACTGAACTGAACTGAAACAACCAAAACTAACACAATAAAATAATAGGCTGAATCAAATGGCTGGGTGTTATTTCATACCAAGCTCAAAATAAAACAGAAATATACCTTGCCACACAGGCAAGGTCAAATAATGCCACACAGGCAAGTCACACACATTGGACCGCGAATCCAATGCATGCAAAATCGGAAGGCGTGTTTGGCACAAACATCACCAATCCGCAGAACAGAACAGAACAGAAAACTAGGGTCGACCCATACGCCTCCCACAACAAAACACCAAATGGCCAACTCCCACCGGAGCACAAAACGGAGACGCCGTGGACTGATCACACCGCCACGGAAGGTGTCATGCCTCTCGTGCCAAGACGACATGCCTGTGGTACCCCCACAGGTGGTTATAGCTCAGGTATACCCTACGGTATATTCTAACAAAAATATTATATCACAACACATGCGACATAACATCAACACAAAGGGTTCTAACGTGTATATGTTAAATCGAACAAATCAACACGAGTCTCCAAAAATATTAACATGTACTTTCTATAAATATCGAAATAAATACTAAACATGATATACTAGATCAAGAGTACAAACACGAGTTCTAAGGATCAATATTAAAACGAAACAATCACATGAATTTGAGAACGAACGATCATACGAAACAATAAAAATTTCGAAACGAGAAACAAAACGAACAAATTAAATTTAATAAGAGAATCGCTGAAGGAGTACGGAATCCGTACCTGGATTAAGCAACGTAATACCCAAAAATTATATTCCAGAAATTAATCGCTAAACTCCTTCCGTTCGAACTAATTAAACAAAAATAAATTAAGTACAATTAGTTAATTATTATTATTATTATTAAACATGTTTTCTTTTTCTTTTTTTTTTCTTCAAGTTACATGCCAGATACTTATTAAATTATAATATATATATATATAGTTGGTTTGCAGGCGGCAGACATGATCCACGTTTTTTTTTTTTTTTTTTTTTTGTAGGCAATGCTTTCCGTTTTTTTTTTTTTTTCCAAATTGATAATCAATCTAGCTAAGTTTTCTATTGCTCTGATTAACATATTATATATACATACATACTTGATTCATTAACCAGCATGAATACCATTTTTTAAAGAAATATATATAGAGATAGATGGCATGATTACAATTCAAAAATTCCAGAGCAGTGCTCTCTACTGACACAATTATCCTCACTACTTAATTAATTAAAAGAATGAATAACTACACATGCCAACTTACCTGTATCCGGATGTCAAAGTGCAATCCAATTTCTTTTCTTTTTCTCCTTTCTGTAACAGTAAGTGCTGTGTTTTTTTTTTTCCCAGTTATCAGATGTATGTGAGATAGATTAGGGTTTAAACATTTATTTATTAATGGATCTTATTAATTATCTTATCAACTCTTCTAATATTAATAGGATTTAAAATTATCCAAATATAAATAGGCCCAAATAATTCTAAAAGCCCAAATTAATATAATTCTTAACCTATTATAGTCCACATAAATTAAATACAATATTTGACCCGAACATAAGAAAAGCCCAATTAAAATATTTAAAATAAAATTTTAAAAAATGTCATTATTTTTTTTTCTCTGGGTATTACAATCAATCATTTTATTTCTAATTATGTAGTACCTATCTCTTTTTGTTTCATCATCTTTATTACTAAGCAATAAATATCTTAGAAAAATTATAACTAAACAATTGTGTAATTTATTTTGACAAAAAATTAGTTAGTTGTATTGTACAACGGATCAAAATAAGTGTTCTAAAAATTCTCGCCATGACGCTCCGCCTAGGCGCTAGGACTTCCCTGACGCCTCACCTAGGCACAAGGTGGCAAAAAATCTCTCCAGAAAATTAGACGGGGGCCTAGGCGGAGATGTTTTTTTATTTTAATAACTACCCAAATCAGATCTTGATATATTTATTTTTCTAATGATTTACCATATTCATAATGCAAAGTTGTAGCATATCAAATCACAACAAGAAGTGAATAAGATCAAGTTAAAATGAATAATTTTATTATAGTTGTAATTTTTTGAACTTGTACCAACTTCAAATTATATAAATGATGATACATTTGTAATATTTAGTTTAATTCAATATAATTGTTAAATTTATGTTTAGTTTCTTAAGCTTTAATATTGAATTGAATTTTTAAAATTTTAAATTTAATGATTTAATAGCAATCTTGTTTATGAATAAAACTAATACGTTAAAGATATGTTTGAATTTTGAATAATTTTATGTTTGTATTTGAACTTTGACATTGACAATATGGATATATGTTTGAACTGTAAGCAAATATCTGTATGTCTTTATTATAGATTATTTTATTTTATTTATATTATTGTTTTGTTTGAATAAATATAAGATAAAATATTAAAATTAACTTAAAATAAAAAATTTCGTCTAAATCCCATACGCACTAGATCTCCAGTCGTCCACCTCCCGCCTAATGCCTTTTAAAATTAATCAATATCCATTATTTATCGGCAGTTTGTACCATACAACTAACTAAAATTTTGTCTAAACTCTACACTCGTTAAACAAAGTTATCTAATTAGCTTAACACTATTCAATATCTTAAAACTCAACATATATGTCACAAATATCTTAAAGCTCAAAAAGATTGGCTTAGCTAAAGCTATTTCCTTTTCCAAAGCCAAAAAATAACTAACCAAAAGAGTTAGGTTAATTTTATTTTTGTCTTGTTATATTTATTTTATGTTAATGAGTTGGTGAAGTGCCAAATTATATTGACTTTTTCTTTTAAATATTTAGTTTTCCAAAATACCCTTCCCAACAACCACCATCCTTCACCAGCCACCTCAAAAACCTTCATTATAAAACCCTTCACCCCGCTCTCTCCTCTCTTCAGGTACCTCCTCCTCCATCCATTTCCCGGAATTCCAGGTACCCTTTTGCACGTTCAATCTCTCAGCTCGTCTAGCAAAGAATCAATGGCTCTTACAGGCACAAATTCCCTAATTCCCACCAAATACTTTCAAACCAAAGTTCATCCAACCAACCTAAACCCCATTAGATCTATCAAACTAATCTCCGCTGTCCATTCTCCTGACCCATCCAAAATCCCCATTGTTTCCGATAAGCCTCCAAAACCCTCCTCGTCGGCGGCCACAGCCACATCCACCACAACGCCGGTGGTGACAAAGGCAGATACGTCTTCCTCGAAATGGGCCATCGACAGCTGGAAATCCAAGAAGGTCCTGCAACTTCCCGAGTACCCGGATCAGGAAGAGTTCCATTCGGTGCTCCAAACGCTCGATGCCTTCCCGCCGATCGTGTTCGCAGGAGAGGCGCGGCATCTGGAGGAACGGCTCGGTGAGGCGGCAATGGGCAATGCGTTTTTGCTTCAAGGCGGTGATTGCGCTGAGAGTTTCAAGGAGTTCAATGCTAATAATATTCGTGACACTTTCAGAATTCTTCTCCAAATGGGTGCTGTGTTGATGTTCGGTGGACAAATGCCTGTCATTAAGGTTTATTTTTTTTCCCTCACTTTCTTCAGTAAATTAATGATTTTACTATGCTACCAAAATTATTTATAGTTGTTCATATGTTCCGAATACATGACAACAAATGACAACAAATTTATGTGGATAGTAGATAAAGACGTGTGTGGATACATGTGATGTGAGGTAATAAAGATTAAAGAAGGGCCGGCACTTTATTATTCTATTTTATGGATTTTAGTTCCAAGTTAGTTCAACATAAAATTAGTTGTTATAATTATTTTCCTTGAATATTTGTTTGTTTATGTTGAAATTTTATTGATTTTGGGTTATTGGGTGTTGGTTACATAGGTGGGGAGAATGGCGGGTCAATTTGCAAAGCCGAGATCAGACCCTTTTGAGGAGAAGGATGGTGTGAAGCTGCCTAGTTACAGAGGGGACAATGTGAATGGAGATGCCTTTGATTTGAAGTCGAGGACTCCGGACCCTCAGAGATTGATCAGGGCATATTGTCAATCTGCAGCTACTTTGAATCTCTTGAGGGCTTTTGCCACAGGAGGGTATGCTGCTATGCAGAGGGTTACACAATGGAATCTTGATTTCACTGAGCAAAGTGAACAGGGTGATAGGTATGTTGAATCAGCCATTCTTTAGTTTTAATTTTAATTGTTTATCTTGATTTTGTTTGGAGTTGGACACACGATTTTGGCAGCTACTTAATGTAATTGTACATGTTTTGTCATACATTTAACTTATTATAAGTTGATAATATGCTGTGTGAGGTTATCCACTAAATACAAGATTAATTTCAAAGCCTATAAGCAACATATTTTAAATTTATTGGTTTATAGCCCAGAAAAAAAGATCTAAGAATTTGTCAGAATCAATAGTTCAAAGTTATTTTGTCCTTGGCACTGCCTATGTTGGAATACTTTATGGACTTGAATTTTTTTTCGGGGCTGGGTTTCATATCAAAATGAGATACAATTTGGTTGTATTTACTGATTGTGAGTAACTGGTTGTATTGGGCTGATAGGTACCGAGAACTAGCTAGCCGAGTTGATGAGGCTCTTGGATTCATGGCGGCAGCTGGACTTACAGTAGACCATCCTATCATGACAACCACTGAATTTTGGACATCCCATGAGTGCTTGCTTTTGCCTTATGAGCAATCTCTTACTAGGATGGACTCGACATCTGGCTTGTACTATGATTGTTCTGCCCATTTTCTGTGGGTTGGGGAACGAACTCGCCAGTTGGATGGTGCACATGTTGAGTTCTTAAGAGGAGTTGCTAATCCCCTGGGAATCAAGGTAATTGCATTATCGTCCTTTTAGACATTCACTTTATTGTAGGCATATTCAAATGTAAAATTATCGGTGGACAGTAAGATTTGCAACTAAATGAAAGCTTTTGAATTACAGGTCAGCGATAAGATGAATTCGACTGAACTAGTCAAGCTCATTGAGATTTTGAATCCTCAGAATAAAGCAGGAAGAATAACAATTATCACGAGAATGGGAGCAGAGAACATGAGGGTGAAGCTTCCCCATCTTATCAGGGCAGTACGACAAGCAGGGCAAATTGTCACTTGGGTCAGTGATCCTATGCATGGAAACACCATCAAAGCTCCCTGTGGTCTTAAAACTCGCCCCTTTGATGCTATCAGGGTAAGAAGCTTATCATTTCGCTAACCTCCCTGCTTTGTGTATAATTTTAAAAGTATTTGGTTTAGGGGAAAATATAACAAGAAACAAAAGTAGTAAAGTACTTGGGCTAAAATAATTGGGCATGTGATAGAAATAAACTATTTACCACCAAGCCATATATCGTGTGCTAAATTGAAAGACAATGTAAAACATGCGGACATAGGAAGACTATCAACATCCAAGGCCTTTAAAGTTTTAGCTTATAAAGCACTTTGTTATAGCATATTCCACGAATATACCGACGTAGATTTTTTTTCCAACAAGTTATGTGGTGCAAACTCAGTGTAGGCCAAATTTTTTGTATCTTTCTCGATCATTTCTCCATAGTATAAATTAATCACTGCTGATGGTTTGCCGATATTTCATCCATACTCCCTAGTCTGCACGCATTATGTTCTAAAACAGCCCATTTGTTCACAGTTGATTTGTCGTTTAGGCTAATATTATTAAACCTTGGCATTCCTAAGGTGGGTCTGGCAGCTCAACCACCTTGATAAAGTGGAGTTGTGAAAATCAGGGGAAACAGTATTTTTTTTATATCACATCTAAGAAATCTAGACAAATATACACAATGTGGTAGGTGGGAAAAGGGAGAATGTGGATTTAGGGTTTCATTGTCTTATTAAAATACTTAAAACATGGGTTTGATGATTCAAGGAAGTAATTTCTTGGTAGGTTGCTGGTTATACGTCTCTATCTATGATTTAGTCAGGACCAATCTTGGAGACTTGGACCCATTTTACATGTGGAAGCTTACTTTTTCCGCAAGTAGTCTGGCTTTTTCAACAAAACTAAATTTGTTTTAATTGAAATGGCACTTTTGAGGGGTAGAATATAGTAATGTTAAATTATTCACGTTATTCTCGTTGCATGTTAAGATTTAAGTTTTACAAAATGGTAATAATGTTTAACATATATCTGAACTTATGTATTTTTGGGACAGGCGGAAGTGAGAGCATTTTTTGACGTGCATGAGCAAGAAGGAAGCCACCCTGGAGGAGTTCATCTAGAGATGACAGGCCAAAATGTGACAGAGTGCATTGGTGGATCAAGAACTGTGACTTTTGACGACTTGGAATCACGCTACCACACTCATTGTGACCCTAGATTGAATGCGTCGCAATCTCTAGAACTTGCCTTCATCATTGCAGAGCGCCTAAGGAAGAGGAGGATCGGTGTTCAGCAAACACTGGCATCCCCTTTTTAGATCTGTAGAATTGGTTCGAGGGCCTTTTTATGTTTGTTTTTTTACTATGCATGTACTGTCATATTTAATTTTGGATTTCTTTTTTGGTTGTAAGAGTATGTCGTGCATTTTATATGTATACTGCACCAAAATCATGGTTTGAAACTTCAATGGACATCAATAAAAATGCAAAATTTTTATTAGTTGATTGTATATGGCAGGTTGGTGTTTTATATTATTGATATGGACAGAATTGTGATTCTTTGAAGGAGTTTATATATTTGGGATTGTTATATTTTAAGTATAAATGGAGCCAACCACCACTGTTTTGTCATGTTTCCAGTTTGGAGGTTGGGAAGGAAGGTCTAGGAAAATGAAGAGGTGGAAATATATATAGGAAAATGATATGTCGATTAATTTTATGTCAAATAAAATAGAATAGTAATATGCGTGTTTTTTTTTACATCTTTCTATCTCATGTGTTAGGAGTATTTAATATCGACTGAACTTGTCAAGATATATAGGAGAACTCATATATATATATATATAAAAGAAGAAAGAGAAGAAGTAGATGATTTACCAAACAAGGAAATGGAAATAAATTTCAAATGGAAATCACACCCAATATCCATTATTAAAAGATAGTTGCTCAATCAGGTTTGTTAGGTGTGGACTTTGACATTTTTGAAGTTATTGGTGGTGAAGAATATGCATGGGACTGATTAAGATACCATCTTAAAATGGTTCCAAATGTTGGGCGCCGAATATTTGGGCCTAGGACTCGATTTGGGGCCTTGAAGGTATTGGACCAACTTGGGTCCGGATAAATGAATGTTTGGAGGGATTCCTGATTCCATGTGAATTCTAATTATGAAAAGATGAGTTAGAATTTGAAACAACTTCCTTATTTTTAGGAGATTTGGTGCAATCCTATTATGGAATGATATATGGGGGAACCCTAATCCGATATGGAGATGAATTCTAGGGAGAAGGTGAGAATACTATAAATACATGACTTTACTCTGATTTTAAGGTACACACATTATTATTACTTTCCAGCACTAGAGTATTACGCATCTATTATTAACCTTAATCAGCCTGTACTTATTCTCACACCAGAGCTATCCCCCGGCCCAAGCCGTCAAGCTTTTGGTGTTTACCAGTTTTGTGCAGGATTGGATGCGCTTTGGTGATTGGAGCGCGTGGACTGATCTTGGCGTTAACGTTGGCGCTAGAAGGAGGTCTTTCTAGTGTTTGTAGATATTCAATCACAACCATCAAATCACCGTGTCTGAAGTCATGGTGAACAACAGAATCGTTTCGGGCTTAGAACAGCCGACGATAGAGGGTTCTTCCTAGAAAAAGGGGTCCGTGAAGGATAGATTGGGGTCGTCAAGGAGCATCCATGAGCGACTCGGCCCCCAAAGCACCTCGGTGGGATCCAAAGTAGGAGATCGGGAAGACGTTCGGAGGAAACTGTTCTCTACCGCCATCAAAGAGACTAAAGATCAGAGAAGGGTAGGGGGCACACCGCCTCGAACCCGACTCCGGGAGAATCGAGAGGATAAAAAATATGTTCTGGCCAAAAAAGCAAAGGAGACGGAGGAGGCACTTAAAGTACTGTTGCTCCAGAAAGAGGAGATTGCCAAACAGATGGTGCAGATGGCAAAATAGGATAATGAGGCCTCCAGTCACAGTCGGACCAGAAGGCGGGGGAGATCCCCAGACAGACAGTCCAGGGAGAGGCATGCAGAGGATACGAGGCGAACAGAGAGTAGGCTTCGGAGCTGCTCTCGTGATAGAAGCATATCGGGTGGTCGTAGATCTGGGGATCGATCGAGGGTACAACGCCCTAGAAGTCCCCGGTACAGTAACAGCAGGCGCCGAAGTTATTCTAGAGCGGATAGTTAGGACGACATCGGACGAGAAGACCAACAGAAGAAGATCCCTCGCAAGAAAGAAACTAAGCTGAAAGCAAAACCAGTGGAGTTAGAGTTAACGAAGCTAAAGAATAAGCGCCCGGAAAGCCCTCGGTACAGTAGAAACAGACATCGGAGTCCTTCCCGGGCTGATAGTACGGATGATAAGGGTCGGATGAGCCGAAGGAAAAAAGAATCTCCGAGGAAAAAAGAGACTCCGGCGTTGGAGGGAATAAAGTTGTTGACCAGGAAGTTGGAGGAGATTCAGAAAGAGTGGTGTTGGGTTTGTACGTAACGCAAACATGCAATCAAATCACATAAATAAGGCGGAAGCACGAAAACTAGGTTTTTCAAAAATTTATACAAAACCCATAACCATGATCATTCTTATGCATCAATTATCAGTTAATATAGAAGGAGAAAACGGAATTATACCTTTGAAGATTCAAGCTTCCTCATGTACAAGTTCTACTCCTTTGATTCCTCTATAGTGGCTCCTTCCCTTGATCAATGTCAGCCACCCAAATGTTTGGCCTCTAACGGTGATCCACCAAGGAAGACGAAGAACTCAGGAAGATGGGTTATTGGCTTAACCTTTGTTTTCTATCTCTATTGAATGTGTACTCCCAACCCTTGAAAAAACTCGCGTACCTAATTTTGATATAAGACCCTCTTATATAGATATTAGATTAACCCTACTAATCTAATTATAATAGGATTTTATTTAATTAATTAATTAAAACACTTTTAATTAATTTATCTCCTAATCTCATTAGGATTGAGTGAGAGTACTAATATTAATTTAATTCCTAAACTCATTTAGAATTAAAATAATAATAATAATAATAATAATAATAATAATAATAATATTAATAAGACTCCTCTTATTAATTTATATTCAATGTTTCTAAAATATTAAATAATAAACATTAAGTTATTTAATTTATTCTATTCCCATAGATTAAATTAATTACACTTAAATGCATTATTACTATCATGCCATTTTTTTCTTAAATAAATCTTCTTCCTTTTATGGTGTGACCCTTTAGGTTCTCCATATTAAACCGGTTGTGAATAAATCAATTAGAACAATTCTAATCTTATTTACATAAATAAATTAAACCAATAATCTATTTAAATAAATAATATTTATTCTACAATAGAGATAAGCCTCCCTAGCGATCAACGACTTTCTAGATAATATAGATTTTAACATTAATCATAAAAGAACATGTGAGTTAATACTTACTGTACAATTCAATTATTCCACCATACAATGTCCCAATTAAATATAATACATGGATTTACTGTCAAGTCTTATTTTATTTAATCATATGTATTTCGATTAGAAAATGCACAACTCCAAATTAGAAACCTCTTTCTAATTTCATTCCACCTTGGCCAAGGATTCCTAGGTTGTCATTTAACGAATCACATAGGACATATCTCCTCTTTTACTAGAGGTGGTAGATTCTTTATTGATCATACATTATATCCATATATAACTCATTATACCCAAGCATACCCTATATATACCCTAAAGGGCCTTAAGAAATTTGTTAAAGTATAATTTATTACATATAAGATACTATGATGATCTCAAGTCCAAGGATCACTTGTACTACTATCACATTAGGAATTCCTATTGACAGGTGAGTAAAACTTCATTAGGTATTCCATAGCGAGTCACGTTTAGTGAACTTATTATCCAATAAGCACCTACATACATGCTTTAGTGTCTCCACACAAATGACCATGAGATCAGTCATCCTCATCCAATGAGCAAGCAACATATGTATAAATCTATCCGAATTTACTAATCTCCATTTTAGTAATCCCACGATTAGGAACTATTATAGTTTTTAAGCTTTCTAAGAATTTAGATCTCATTAGCATCATCTCATCATGATTCTAAAAGCATTGCTTAAAACTATGGGTTATTTACATATTATAAATATAGCATCATGTAGATAATTAAATGCCTTAAATGAATATTTTATTAATAAATAAATAAGCTTATTTACAGAGTATGTGCTTTATCATCATACATGATTGCCTTGTATGCACACTACTATCAATCTCCCACTTGCACTAAAGCCAATCGCCATGGTATCTCATACCCTTCTTCTCTAAGTGACGATCAAACTGCTGTTGTATTAGAGCTTTAGTAAATGGATCTGCAATGTTGTCTTGAGAGTCCACACGCTCCAAGGTGACGTCTTCTCTTTCAATGATCTCCCTGATCAAGTGAAATCGCCGCAACACGTGTTTGGATTTCTGATGAGACCTGGGTTCCTTAGCCTGTGCAACCGCTTTGGTGTTGTCACAGTAAACGGAACTGCTTCTCCAATGCTAGGAACCACACCAAGTTCAGTTATGAACTTTTTCATCCAAATAGCTTTCTTTGCAGCTTCACTTGCAGCTATATACTCTGCATCTGTTACTGAATCAGCAACTATTTGCTGCTTGGAACTCTTCCAACTCACTGCGCCTCCGTTCAAGGTAAACACATACCCCGAAATAGATTTACTGTCATCTTGGTCTGTTTGAAAACTTGAGTCCGTAAATCCCTCGAGTTTTAATTCAGACCCACCGTAGACAAGAAAAATATCTTTAGTTCTTCTCAAGTACTTTAGGATATTCTTCACTGCCTTCCAGTGCTCCTCCTGGATTCGACTGGTATCTGCTCATTACACTAATTGCGTGAGCAACATCCGGTCTAGTACATATCATACCGTACATGATGGATCCTATTACAGAAATATAAGGGATCTTATTCATACGGTCTCTCTCCTCAGGTGTCTTTGGGGCCTGTTTTTTGAAGAGATGTATTCTATGGCTCATCGGCATGAGGCCTCTTTTGGAATCTTCCATGCTAAACCTCTTTAGCATCGTATCAATGTACGTTCCTTGAGATAAGCCGAGCATCCTTTTAGATCTATCTCTATAGATCTTTATCCCCAAAATATAGGATGCTTCACTTAAGTCCTTCATGGAGAAGTTTTTAGATAACCAGATTTTAATTGATTGTAACATAGGAATGTCATTCCCTTTCAGTAATATATCATCAACATATAATACAAGGAATGATACTGCGCTCCCACTAACCTTCTTGTATACACATGGTTCATCCTCGTTTTTGATAAAATTAAACTCTTTGATTGTCTCATCAAATCGAATGTTCCATCTATGAGAAGCTTGCTTCAATCCATAAATGGATCGTTGTAGCTTACACACTTGATTTGTTCCAACCTTTGAAACAAATCCCTCTGGCTGTGTCATATACACATCCCCTCAAGTTTTCCATTGAGGAAGGCCATTTTCACATCCATCTGCCAGATCTCATAGTCATTGTAAGCTGTAATCCCAAGCAAAATTGGAATGGACTTGAGCATAGCTACTGGTGAGAAGGTTTCATCCTAGTCAACTCCTTGTCTTTGTTTGAAACCTTTTGCAACCAGTCGGGCTTTATAAGTCTCTACCTTCCCGTCTGCTCCAGTCTTTCTTTTAAAGACCCATTTACACCCAATAGGCTTAATGCCTTCAGGTGGTGAAACCAAAGTCCATACTTCGTTTACTTTCACGGAGTCCATTTCGGATTTCATGGCTTCTAGTCATTTTCCTGAGTCTTTATTACTCATAGCCTGTTCGTAATTCAATGGATCATCATCATTCATGATGTGTACCTCATCGTCATCCTCTATGACGAATCCATACCTCTCAGGTATCTTCGGTACTCTTCCAGATTTACGAATAGGGTGTGGTACAGTAGGTTCTTCTACTTGGTCAGGTACCTGACTTTGATCCGTGGTAATTTGTGGTTCTTGAACTTCTTCAAGATATATCTTACTCCCACTGACCCCTTTATGGATAAACTCCTTTTCCAAGAAGGCAGCATGTTTCGCAACAAACACCTTTTGATCAGTTGGATGATAGAAATAATACCCTATAGTTTCTTTAGGGTATCCCACAAATCTGCACTTATCGAATTTAGTCTGTAGCATATCATTTTCAAACTTTTTGACATAAGCTGGACAACCCCAAGTCTTAACATGCTTAAGATTTGGTTTCCTCCCTTTCCACATCTCATATGGAGTCTTTGGGGCGGATTTGGCAGGTACCTTGTTAAGTAGGTATGCAGCCATTTCTAGGGCATATCCCAAAACGAAATTGGAAGGTCTGTAAAACTCATCATGGATAGAACCATGTTCAACAGTGTTCGATTTCTCCTTTCAGATACTCCATTTAACTGTGGTGTATCTGTAGGAGTCCATTGTGAGATTATATCATTTTCTTTGAGACAATTGAGAAACTCACTGCTTAAGTATTCTCCACCTCGATTTGATCGAAGTATCTTAATACTCTTGCCCGTTTGTTTCTCTACTTCACTTCTAAACTCTTTGAACTTTTTAAATGGTTCTGATTTGTATTTCATTAAATACACATATCCAAATTTTGAGTGATCATCAGTGAAAGTAATAAAATAAGAATACCAATCCCGTGCACGTATTGTCATAGGTTCACAAACGTCTGTGTGAATTAATGCCAACAACTCTGTAACTCTTTCTTCTTTTCCACTAAAAGGAGATTTAGTCATTTTACCAATGAGACAAGATTCACAAGTTGGATATGATTCATAATCAGATAGCTCTAGGAACCCATCCTTATGCAACTTAGATAATCTTATTTCATTGATATGACCGAGTCTACAGTGCCACATATAGGTATAATTAATATCATCGCTTTTCCTTTTCTTAGTTTGTTCAATTTGAAATATATTTTCTTGCAAGTCAAGTATATAAAGTCCATTTCTCAATTTTCCAATACCATATAAAACATTGTCTTTATAAATAGAACAACTATTGTTCTTTATAACAACGTTAAAGCCTTCCATATCCAATATAAAAATTGAAATACTGTTTTTAATAATATTTGGAACATAATAACAATTATTAAGATAAATGGACTTGTCCGAAGGCATTGCTAAATAATAAGTTCTTACAGCTAATGCAATAATCTTTGCTCTATTCCCCACTCGTAGGATCACCTCATCATTGTTCAGCTTTCTACTTTTGACCAGTCCCTGCACAGTGTTACATATGTGAGACCCACAGCCGGTATCCAATACCCAAGTAAAATTATGACTTTCAGAAAATTTAATTTCAATCATAAATAAACCTTGATTGGAAGTCGAAGGTTCTCCAAGCTTTTCTCTGCTAGAAACTTCTTGCAGTTCCTCTTCCAATGTCCCAGCTCGTTGCAATGAAAGCACATTCCTTTAGCTGGTTCAGGTTTCTTTTGCTCCTTTTCTTTCCCCTTTCCCTTAGCCTTCTTGGATTTCTTTTTTCAGAAGATACCTTGGGCCTCTTCCTTTTATTGGAAAAATTCACCAACAAGACATGGTTTTTCTTGGATGGGAAGTGAACTTCTGTAATTTTCAGTATTTTAAGCAGCTTAGGCAAGCTGACATCTAGCTTATTCATGTGAAAATTAACCACAAACTGCGAGAAGGTCTCAGGGAGTGGCTGCAAGACCAAGTCTTGACTCAACTCCCCATCCATGACGAACCCAAGCTGTCTAAGGCGTTCAATCAAATTGATCACCTTTAGGACATGAGTCTCGACGGCAGTACCCTCGGTCATCCGAGATCGGAAGAGCTCCTTAGATATCTCATATCTAGCAGTCCTACTCTGTTCACCATACAACTCTTTGAGGTGAAACAGCATAGCAGGAGCATCCATGTTTACGTGCTGACGCTGAAGCTTGTTATTCATGGATGCGAGCATGATGCATTGAGCCACAGATGCATCATCTTGCCACTTATTAAAAGTGGCATTCTCTTTCTCAGAGGCTGTTTCCGAAACAGATTCAGGGATAGTTGAATTTAGGACATAAGAAATATTTTCAGCAGTGAGAACAATTCTCAGATTTCTTAGCCAGTCCTCATAATTCGGCTCGGTAAGTTTATTTGCATCAAGTATGCTTCGTAGTGAGATTAGTGATTTTGACATTTTTTAAAATTCTGCATGTGAAAAGTCAACATTTTTAGCGAACATTCATTTTATTAATTTTGCATACCAAAATAAATTTAGGTCTTTATTTGAAATTGGTATCTCCTACTATTTTCATCAAACTATATTACCCTCATTTATATAGTTCGGCAAAATCTAACTAAAGATTTACTAGTGAGAATAAGGATCCAATTTCAAATGTATATAACCTTGTGGATAGCACAACAAGCGATATACAAATAAATAGGTAGACAACTCTTGTCAATTATATCATCATATAACTCCTTTTTTTAGCCTTTTAAATCATAATGGTCAAGTGTGTGCACATCCGAACTAAAATGATTTAAGTTAAGTTCAGCCTAGCACTTCCATAAATTCAAAAAAATTCGTCCTTGTGGATAGCACAATAAGACTAGATCGTTCAATTTTCTTGATAAGCATCAAATGTGATTAATTAACATCTTAAATACTCAATATTCGCTTTGTGGATAGCACAACAAGCACATATTAAATATTTAATACTCTATTAATTAATCATGCTAGAAGGCGACGTTCGATATTTCAAATATCATTGAACGCTTCAGACTTAATATTATTTCTTTGAGGGGTTTGTTATTATTTGTCTCATCTTATTTAGCGCGCATGCACATATATATATAAAATACGCGTTATTTTATTAAACATGCAAAGCATGTTTGCATAAAATATAATATATATAATATTTAGCATGCAATATAGAATACTATATTCTATCCGGATTAATTATGGACTTTTTTTTCTAGTTTGGTTCACTAGAGCCACCAAGTGAACTAAAAGGTCAAACCTAGGAGTGAAAGAATTTAAATTTAAACGTAACTATTACATTTAAACCCGGGCTCCATATAAACGGGTCTTCACGCGCTCCTTGCTCCTTGGTCTCCAGTTTCTTCAAGATAATTCTTACTATCTCTATTACATAAACTATTTATAATTAAATAGAAACCTTGATCAGCAGTCAAGGGAAAGTACATAGGAGAGAGATAAAATTTACATCGAGAATAAAACCAGAGAAGACGAGGTACGCAGACCCCATTTTATAAAACCCATACATTCAAGCATTCATCTAAAATAAAATCCAATCACATTGGTCATAGTCCATAATCAATCCCTTTTATTAACATACATATCATCATACGTACCAATAAATAATTATTCATCTCATGAAAGTAGATTCATTCCATATATGTATTAATATCAGTTAATGGGCAAAAGTTTGCTAAACTTTGTTTTTGAAAAATAAACTCCTTTATTTTAATCAAAAAATAAATCCAAATTAAACTCTTTAATTTTAGCAATTCTGAAATCATATTTCATATAAAATAAATATCTTTATTTTTAAACCTTTATTAATTAAATAAACCATTTATTTAATTAAAGATTTTTTTTCCTGTTTCTGTCCAGTGGCGCAGCTGCGCCAGTAATGCAAAGGGACACGGCGCAGCTGCGCAGCACGCCTGATAAAGCTGGAACGGGACATCGGCGTAGCTACGCTCCAGCAAACACTAGAGCCGGCACAGCTGCGCAGCATCGCAGAAACAGATACCTTTTCTGTTGCCCAAAACTCGATCGAATCAACATATTAAACATGTATGGAATCATATAGACTGATAATTAGCACAAGATTGGCTCTGATACCACTATTGGGTTTGTACGTAATGCAAACATGCAATTAAATCACATAAATAAGGCGGAAGCGCGAAAACTAGGTTTTTCAAAAATTTATACAAAACCTATAACCATGATCATTCTTGTGCATCAATTATCAGTCAATATAGAAGGAGAAAACTGAATTATACCTTTGAAGATCCAAGCTTCCTCAGATACAAGTTCTACTCCTTTGATTCCTCTATAGTGGCTCCTTCCCTTGATCAATGTCAGCCACCCAAATGTTTGGCCTCTAACGGTGATCCACCAAGGAAGACGAAGAACTCAGGAAGATGGGTTGTTGGCTTAACCCTTGTTTTCTATCTCTATAGAATATGTGTACTCCCAACCCTTGGAAAAACTCACGTACTTAATTCTGATATAAGACTCTCTTATATAGATATTAGATTAACCCTACTAATCTAATTAGAATAAGATTTTATTTAATTAATTAATTAAAACACTTTTAATTAATTTGTCTCCTAATCTCATTAGGATTGAGTGAGAGTACTAATATTAATTTAATTCTTAAACTCCTTTAGAATTAAAATAATAATAATAATAATAATATTAATAAGACTTCTCTTATTAATTTATATTCAATATTTCTAAAATATTAAATAATAAACATTAAGCTATTTATTTTATTCTATCACCATAGATTAAATTAATTACACTTAATGCATTATTACTATCATGCTATTTTCTTCTTAAATAAATCTTCTTTCTTTTATGGTGTGACCCTTTAGGTTCTCCATATTAAACCGGCTTGTGAATAAATCAATTAGAACAATTCTAATCTTATTTAAATAAATAAATTAAACTAATAATCTATTTAAATAAATAAAATTTATTCTACAATAGGGATAAGCCTCCCTAGCGATCAACGACTTTCTAGATAATATAGATTTCAACATTAATCATAAAAGAACCTGTGAGTTAATACTTACTGTACAATTCAATTATTCCACCATACAATGTCCCAATTAAATATAAGACATGGATTTACTGTCAAGTCTTATTTTATTTAATCATATGTATTTCGATTAGAAAATGCACAACTCCAAATTAGAAACCTCTTTCTAATTTCATTCCACCTTGGCCAAGGATTCTTGGGTTGTCATTTAACGAATCACATAGGACATATCTCCTCTTTTACTAGAGGTGGTAGATTCTTTATTGATCATACATTATCTCTATATGTGACTCATTATACCCAAACATACCCTATATATACCCTAAAGGGCCTTAAGGAATAAGTCAAAGTATAATTTATTACATACAAGATACTATGATGATCTCAAGTCCAAGGATCACTTGTACTACTATCACATTAGGAATTCCTATTGACAGGCGAGTAAAACTCCATTAGGTATTCCATAGCGAGTCACGTTTAGTGAACTTATTATCCAATAAGCACCTACATACTTGCTGTAGTGTCTCTACACAAATGACCATGAGATCAGTCATCCTCATCCAATGAGCAAGCAACATATGTACCAATCTATCCGGATTTTTTACTAACCCCCATTTTTGTAATCCCATGATTGGGAACTATTTTAGTTTTTAAGCTTTCTAAGAATTTAGATCTCATTAGCATGATCTCATCATGATTCTAAAAGCATTGATTAAAACTATGGGTTATTTACGTATTATAAAAATAGCATCATGTAGATAATTAAATGCCTTAATGAATATTTTATTAATAAATAAATAAGATTATTTACAGAGTATGTGCTTTATCATCATACATGATTGGCTTGTATGCACACTATTATCAAGTGGGCCGAAGTTAAGCAAGTAAAGGTGAGCTCGGACCAAAAAAGCTTCGCCATTCTCTACTGAGATCATTTGGGAGAAGGCAGATCCCAGCAAAATACTACCCTACATGGAGAGCTATGATGGGTCAGGTGATCCATAAGAGCATAGTCAGGCGTATGACTGATTAATGGACTATTATGACTACATAGATGCGACCAAATGTCACACCTTCATGACAACTTTGAGGAAAGATGCCAGACAATGGATGATGACTTTGGCCTGAATTCAATCTCGATGTGGGAAAAACTGTGCGATAAATTTCATACCCGATTCGGGAGCAACAAGAGGAGGGGGAAACCAGCTGGATCACTTTCACAGGTCAGACAACATTCCAACGAGACACTGGGTCAGTATGTGAAGAGGTTCTGGGAAGCAGTAGGTCAAGTGACAGATCTCAATGACCTCCAATAAGTAGGCCTCTTCCAGAACAGGCTGGACTTGGTAAAGTCAGAAAAGCTGGTGAAGAAGTTAATGTTCAACCACCCGAAGAGTTTGGCCGAAGCAATCGAGAAAGCTGAAGGCTTTGTAGTGGTGGAAGGGGCCAAGGACAGCTTGAAGCGGGGAACTACGAAAAAGCCAAAAGATAAAGACAAAAGCAAAGCAGATGTGAACCCGAAAAGGTATGGAAACGAGAGGTCAGACGGCTATCAGAAGAGATATACCAGCAACACCTGGGGTTCGGGAGGAGGTCGCCCACCTTTCCCAAACCAGAAGGTGAACAGAGTATACACCAAGCTTAATACTGATCGGGCCACCATCCTACAGCAGATGAAAGGAAAACCCTACTTTCAAACCACCCAGGGATAACATAAAGCCCGGTACGGGGAATACTAGTAGATACTGCGACTACCACCAGGTAGCGGAGCACTCTACGGAGGCTTACTCGAGCCTAATGGAGCTGATAGAAAAGAATGTGCAGAATGGGGCATTGGTTTAGTATGTGGATGGACGGGAAGCTCCGGGGACACAACAGGCGAATATTACCCCCGTCTAAAATAACTAGCCACATCAGCAAAATCAGACTCAGGTTGTACGTCAGGTGGTGGATGTGATCACTGGCGGAACTATGGGGAAAGTCGCAGGTAAAAAGCGATGAGGATATTTGGATATGGTAATGTCAGTTTTTGAATAGCCTGCGAGGCGTGAGAGACCATACCCTATTTTGGTGATCTCATTCACTGATAAAGACTTCCCCGCGGAGCCGATCGAACCTACATAAGGGAACATTGGTAATCACTGTACAGGTGGGATCGTTAGATATGAAGAGGATGATGATAGACAACGGGTATTTGGTGGATATCTTGTATGCACACGCCTACCAGAGGATGAGCCTAGATGGGAAGAAGATGGAGATTGGACAGGAGTCCCCGTTGTATGGGTTCAGCAACGAGCCATTCAGAGTTACGGGGACCATCGAGTTGTCAGTCATCTTCGGAACAGCCCTACAACAAGTGGAGATCATGTGCAGACTCTTTGTGGTGCATGTGGACTCAGCGTACAATGCAATCCTTGGAAGACCTACTCTAACAGCCCTCCAAGCGGTAACGTCGATCCCTCACTTCAAGATCAAGTTCCCTACACCACATGGAGTTGGGGAAGTAGCTGGGGACCTTGATTTGGCAAAGAGATGCTATTGAAATTCGTTAATCACTTCAAAAGTAGGGGTCAGCAAACAGAAACAAACCTTGGCGATAGAAATCAAACCGTTCACAGAAAGCAGCACCGAACCCCTAGTCATGCCGACAGGGGAGACTAAAGAGGTAGAGCTGATACTAGGAAAAAAGGATAAGATCTTGCAGATCACATCAAGATTACCAGAACCTTTCCGAATAAATTTGGTAGAATTGCTTCAGGGGTATGCAGATATCTTCGCATGGGTTTCCAATGATATGCTCGGGGCATATTTGAAGGTTCCTGAGCACATACCGCATGTAGACCCGATGAAAAAATCGGTTCAGAAAAAGAAGAGGACCTTTGCCCCGGAAAGGCAAAAGATAATTGATGAGGAGATCGTGAAGCTTTTGGCTACAGACTTTATATTCGAGATTGACTACCCGGAGTGGATAGAAAATGTGGTATTGGTTCAGAAGCAGAACGAGAAATGGCGAGTGTGCGTAGATTACACCAATCTGAACAAAGCATGCCTGAAAGACTACTACCCTCTGCCACACATCGATCAGCTCATCGATGCGACTTTGGGATATGCCTTGCTCAGTTTTATGGATGCCTTCTCGGGGTATCATTAAATTTCAATGTGTAAGGAAGACATCCCGAAGACAGCCTTCATCACGCATCGATCAGGTACACTTATAAGAAGATGAGTTTTGGCTTATTGAATGCGGGGGCTACATATCAGAGGATAATGAATTACGTGTTTGGGAGACAGTTGGGAAAGAGCATGGAAGTCTACATGGATGACATGATCATCAAAAACATGTCAGTTCAAGGTCATCTGGATGATTTAGAGGATTGTTTCCAAATAATTTGGCACTACAACTTGAGGTTAAATCCGACCAAGTGCACCTTCAGGCTGGGGGCAGGAAAATTCTTGGGATATATGATCATCCAGAGGGGAATAGAGGTGAAATCGGAGAAGATAAAAGTTATTTTGGACATGAAGTCTCCGCTAAAGATGTTCAGTGTTTGACGAGTCGGATAGCTTCTTTAAGGAGATTCATGTCTAAATCGGCAGAAAGATGTTTGTCGTTCTTTGATACGTTGAAAGGGCCGAAGAATGTGAAGAGTTTTAGTTGAATTCAGAGTGTGAAGATGTCTTTCAGGGGATAAAAAGGTATTTGTCATCGGCGCCTTTGTTGGTGAAGCCAACTCCTACTGAGCCGTTGTACTTATATTTAGTGGCAAGCTTGTTGGTTGTGGAAGCAGTTCTGGTGCGGGAGATTGGGGGTAAGTAACACCCGATTTACTATGTGAACCATTCCATAAGGGATGCAGAAATAAGGTATCCGAACTTGGAAAAATTTGCTTACGCTTTGGTGATAGTTAGTCGGAAGCTTCGTTAATATTTCCAAGGTCGGTTGATAGTGGTGTACACGGATCAGCCTTTAAAAAATATTATAGGTAGGCCAGAGGTTTCGGGAAGGCTTGCAGCGTGGACCATGGAGTTATCAGCATTTATATTGGAGTACCACTCTCGGACAACTATTAAAGGGCATGCGTTGGCTGACTTTGTGGTGGAATGTTCATTTTTTAAAGCAGACGACATCTTGAATCAGGTCGAGAATACCGAGCGTTCAGTTGTAGTAGTTCAGCCAGGACATAATTCTTGGACATCGTATATAGATGGGTCGACTACTTCAGATGTTAGTGGTGCCAGTATCATTCTAACCAGTCCAGAGGGGTTCAAAGTGTAGCAGGCGATCAAATTTGGATTCAATTCAATGAACAATGAGGCTGAGTACGAAGCAGTTTTAGCAGGGTTACGGTTAGCAAAAAGTCTCGAGGTACAGAGGTTGATAATCTTCAGTGACTCTCAGCTGGTCGTCAAGTAGATTTTTGGAGAATACTAAGCTCGGGGGACTAGGATGGTGAAGTATTTGGCAGAGGTTAAAGATTGACTGCAGTGTTTTGACTCATATAATTTTTAGGGAATAGATAGGTCGGATAATACAATAGCCGATATACTGGCAAGGTTGGCCACGACCGAGGCAAGTACATTTAGCGGATCGGTCTACCTTGAGGTTTTAAATCAGTCAAGTGTTCAACACACCTAGGTGATGTGTATCAAACAGTCTAATTATTGGATGACCCCTTATCTGGATTATTTGGCTGATGGCGTTCTGCCTTCTGATCGGTTATTAACAAACAAAGTCAAACACAGAAGCTCGAACTTTGTGCTCATAGATGGGGATTTATATCGAAGGGCTTACTCTTCCTCGTTGTTGAAGTGTTTGGTTCCATCCAAAGTGGAATCACTTCGAGAAGTTCATGAGGGAAATCTGTGGTGATCACATGGTAGCAAAGTCTTTAGCGTATAAAGTGCTTTGACAAGGATACTATTAGCCTATGATCTTCAAAGAAGCAACTAAATATGTGAGGAAGTGCCCAAAATATTAGTTGAATAGTCCCATCACTCATCAGTCGCCGGAGGAATTATACTCAATTTTATCCCCGATTCCTTTTGCCGTTGGGGGGTGGATATACTTGGTCCATTGCCAAAAGCTAAGGTCCAAGTTAGCTTTGTTATAGTTGCTATCGACTACATGACCAAGTGGGTGGAGGCAAAACCCCTTCGGCTAATTATATAGCAGAAGTGTTTGAAGTTTTTAAAAGAATGTGTCGTATTCTGGCTCGACATTCCCATAGCGGTGGTTTCGGATAATGGTCGATGGTTCGTGGGCTCCAAGTTTGAGGCATTTTTGAAAGAGTTGAGTATACAACATTGAAAGACTTCGGTGGCTCATCCTCAGTCAAATGGTCAGATAAAAGTCACCAACAGGACCCTATTGAATGGGATAAAGAGAAGGCTTGATGAGGCGAAAGGAAGGTGGCCTGAGGAGTTGCTCAGTGTTTTAAGGGCATATCGGACCACACCCTGATCCACCACGAGAGACTCACCATTCAGATTGGCTTATGGTACTGATGCTTTGGTTCCGATGGAGGTGGGTTCTGCTTCTCTTCGGGTCGGTCAATTTCAGGAGGTATATAATGAGGATGCACTTCGGGCTAACTTGGATTTATTAGATGAGGTCTAGGAATCAGCCTTGGTAAAATTTACTGCGTATCAACATAGGGTGGCCATGTATTATAATAAAGGAGTAAAGCTCAGAAGGTTTGAAGTGAGGGATTTATTTCTTTGGGAAGTAGAAGTCCTCTATGCCTCAGAATCTGGGAAAGTTAATTTCGAATTGGGAGGGTCCATATGAGATTGTTGAAGTACCAAAGCCAGGTACCTATCGGCTTCGAGCAATGGATGGAACATAAATCAAAAACACTTGGCATGAGGGTAGACTGAGGAAATATTTTTAGTAGGGTTGAAGTTAGTCTGGTCTGTAATTCTTTGAAAGATTATCATTAAAAGAAGCATTTTTTCCTCAAACAGTGTTGTTCTATGTGATTTATTATCTATTCGACTCCTGGGAGTGAACGAGATCGCTTGGTGTTTGGTTGGATCTGTTCGGCTCCTGGAGCGAACGAGATCGCTTGACGTTCTATTGGATCTGTTTGGCTCCTGAGAGCGAACGAGATCACTTGGCGTTCGGTTGGATCTATTCAGATCCTGGGAGCGAACGAGATCGCCTGGCGTTTAATTGGATCTGTTCGGCTACTGGGAGAGAACGAGATTTTTGGTGTTTGGTGGATCTTTTCGACTCCAGGGAGCGAACAAGATTTTTGGTGTTTGGGGGGATCTGTTCGGCTCCAGGGAGCGAATGAGATTTTTGATGTTTGGTGGATTTGTTTGGCTCCTGGGAGCGAATGAAATTTTTTAACTGTTTAAAATTCTTTATCTTTGTGGATGTTATGCTGAAATTCTTTTTGGTATGATTGTTGCATAAATGAAGTTTAGGAAATTATATGAAGAAAACTATATATTTTCATTAATAAATAACATGTACAGGGAGTTCAGGTTTTACAAGACAGTTGTTAATCTGATGGAGAGTCTTCATTGTTGTCTTGTTCAGAGTCTGAAGAATCCAGAATAGAAGGGTTCACCGAGACTTTAGCGAGTTTAGCTTTGCCTTTACTTCGGCAGGCTTCATATCCCTCGGCGAACATCTGGGTTATTTCTTCACCCAGCTCGGGGGATTTGCTGTACTCTTGGACAATTCGAAGCCGTAGATTGTTGGTCAGAATCGGTCCCAATGCTTTGTACTCTCAGAACTGCTTCTCTAGAGTAGTGCACACTTGGCGAGTCTTTTCTTCTTATTTCTTCAAATCAGCATTCTGCCAAAGAAGTGCAAGGTTGTTCTGTTTTAGCTTTTCGTTCCTTACTCGGTTGGCTTCGGCTTCCTCTAAGAAGGTTTTGCACCGTATTTCCGTTCTAGAGACTTCTTCTTTTAGAATGGAGATGTAACGAATGAGATTTTATATATTAATTTTAATTATTAATTGAATTAAATAAATATTTGATTTGATTTATTTATTGAGTTAAATAAATAAATTATGTGATTGTTTTGGAGTAATTTAATTAAGTATTATATATTAATTAAATGAATATTTAATATTTAATTTAATTGATGTATATTGATTTTATTGAGTAGTTCTAATTTAATTGAGATAATTAAATTAGATGAAGTTTATGTGATAATTGTTACATGAAATTATAATTAGCGAGTAATTATAAATTGTTATGTGGCATTTTTATGTAGTTAATTGATGTTAGCTTTTATTAATTAAATTAGAATGTTAAATATTTAATTAATTAAAGTGTAACATTAAGAATATGTGTTAAAGGATTTATTAAAAGAATAAAAATGATTTTAGATAGGCTTTACCAAACAAGGCCCTTACTTTTGTTTTAATTATGTTTTACCAAACAAGGCCTTTAGTATTAAATAATCTGTTTTTAAAATTAAAAGAATTTTTCCAAACAAAGCCTTATGGCTTTTGATTTTCAAAAATTTTGTAACTGCTATGTATTAAGTAGAGATATAATTATTTGGCAGCTATATATTATATAATTATGTTTTATATTATATACATATATCAGTTATGTATATTTTATATTACGTTAGTTAAAGTGATAGAATTAGTCAGTGTTAGAAGAAGAGAAGAACATAAAGAGAGAAAAGAGAAAGTTAGAGAGAATACAAAGAAAGAAAGAGAGAAGAAGAAGAGAAAGAAATGAAAAGTTTGAGGAATCAAAGCAATCAACTTCATCTTTTTCGTCACTAAACATAAGGGTATAATCTCAATTCCCAATTTTTTTAAATTATGTTTTCTTTATAATCTTCATGAAATTTAGTTCTCTTGTTAAGTGAGTTCTTATGAAAATTGTATAAACATGATTTATATATATATATATATATATATATATATATATATTATGTTTATAACATGTTTTTATATGAATCTCATGCTTAATTAAGTTGTTAATTCGTAGATACAAGATGAACATGAGAGATTCATGTTCATCAAGAATCACAATAAAGTATTTTAAAAATATGTATAGTTTTCTTTTAAAATCAAAAGTTTATGTTTGATTGTTCATTTTTGTTTAAATTAATTGTAGATGATGATAGCATGTTTAAAAATTTAGTTACTATGCTTGAAATTGTGTGAATTGGTTTAAAAATAAAAGTTCAGTGTTCAATTTCATCAAGAACACTTAACAATGACTTTTCTTCAAAAATCATGAAATTGAGTTTTTGATTATGTGTTTTAATGATTCAATGTGTTAAAACACGTTAGAAACTTTAATATTATGTTTCTGTAAAGTTTTATGTGTAATTGGTTGGCTGATTTCAGAACTCAATGCGGAGAAATAAGTCAAATTGGCTTTTTCTCTGCACAGTTCTAGAACCTGTATGCATTCGCTGCAGGGGGCCCTCCCGGCGGGCCTATCAAGGCTAAAAACCCCCGCCTCGGCGGCGGGGGGGGGGGGGGGGGGGGGGGGTTGCAGAAAGTAATAATATTTTATTTTGTTTGTATTTTGAAATTAACCCAATGTGATAATGTGATAACATGTGAGATATACATTAAAATATTAGATGAATATTAATAGATTATATTAATAAAATATAATATGTGATTATAATTTTGAATAATTATAATTACAAGTAAAGGTTTAAGCTTAATTTGTTAAATTATAATGAATATAATTTGATTAAATTTTAATCAAGTAAATGATTAATTATAAATTATAATTTGTGTAATTATAATTTAATAAATGCATGATCTAGTTTGATTAATTATAAATTATAATTTAGTTAAAATAAAATGTAATTATAATTTGATTAATTATAATTAAAGTGAATGTTTAAATTATAATTTGTTTAATTATAATTTAGTATGAGTACATAATTATTATTTGATTTAATTATGTGAGCATGTAATATGATTATGTGATGTGATTAATTATGTGATAATTAATTATTAACTTAATAACTAAAGAAGAATGAGTTAACCTAGATGGGTTAACTAATTATGTGAATTAGTTACGTGTTAACTAATTTAGATTATTATGGTTAAATATATATGTGTAGGAAGTGTTAAAGAACGTGGATTGTAATAGTAGCTTGCGCTTGAGGCAAGTCTTCTATCCCTAAACTCGTTAATTATATACAAGTTCTTTAATCCTTATATTGTGCAAATTTTCTAAACTCAAACTTGTTATTGTTATACAAGTGTTTTAAATTCAAATATTTATTGTATTTGAGATTGTCCTTTTATTTCTGCAATGGACAAGTACTTATTTAAAGTTCATGATTTAATTAAAGTAATCTTGACTTAATTGTTCGAGTAAGGTCTATCTTATTTTTCGGATGCTTTAATTTCAATTCTAAAGCATAAGTTATTTAGAATTCGTTATTATTGAATTATTCTTGATTATTGTGAGTCGATTCAACTACTCCTTAGTTGATGGTAGTTGAAACTCCAAATTTTATTTTTGCTATCCAAACCAAACTTTCTTTGGTGCGGACTCGTGTCAAATACTGAGATGGACAACCTTACTTATTAGGGGAGGTTACTACGCGGAAGCGTTAAATATTTGTGCACAATACATGGTACGGAGGGCTGATCCCCCTAAGTACGAGTTGAGAGTCCATAGTCTAAATGACTGTTAAAGGTTTTAAATAATAATGTTTATAACATAGGACAAAGTTCAAGGTCTTACGACCCTCAGATGTTTTCAATATTCGAAACTCTAAATATTGATGAAAGAATTATTATTCAATTCTTTATTTTTGATGAAAGGAAAGTTATTCAGTTATGTCATATTATTGTTATATTCCAAGTGAGCTTTTGTTTGCTCACTCTTGCAATTAAATAACCATTGCAGCTAAAGTTAAAAGTGTTGAAGTGCCCCGTCAACGAGTAAAGGGAAAAACAAGATGAACAAGTGAATACTTGTTGTCTTTTGAGTTTGATTGTAATAAGATTTGATTATGTTATTTTATTTCCGCATTTACTAGTTAAGTTAAGGTTAGCAAACCTGGGATTGTTTTTGGACAAGGTTGTAATCCTTTTGATAAGGAAGATTATAATTTAATTACAAGGTTGTAATTTAGTTTGCATTCCTTATTATTGGGTAGATGTATGTTCTAATTAAAAAGTAAACACCAAATCATGTAAAACCAAGTACCCGGATTTGGGGGTGTCACAGGAGACCCGTTTGGGAGAAGTATTCCCAATGGGGGCGTTCGATCGCTTGAGAGAAACCCAGTTCGACAGTTTGTGGGATTCTGGTCCTCCGACGAAGAACCAGTCTTTGTGTCATCCTTTGTTGCTGGAAGGGGCATCCATTAAAGGGCACTTTTTAATCTTGTTGTGGGGCTTTGTGGGCTGTTTGCTAAAGGTTTTGAAGCATGGTTCGCAAGAACTTTGTAGCATGAATAGAGAAAAGAATAGGTCAATGGATGGAGACACTTCGACCTCGTGGCAGAAGGCGATGAAGGCAATAATATTGATATAGGAGTTCGGCACCAGCTGAGAGAAGCCGATGCCAATAAACCTTAGGAGGGTCAATATGAAGGTGTGAAGTGGCAGCCGAACACCTTTTTCTAGCAAAGTGATGGGCATGGCGGTCCAGCCATCAGTTCGGTGATACATACGGTCGGTGGCAGTCAAAGCTTTCAACTGGTGGGTGTCAGGGATCTGGTAGTGTTCGAGGATGATGGCCAGATCTTTCTCAGTAAGTCGGGATTGGGTGTTGGCATGAGGGAATCGGGCCTCGTCGGAGTACTCTCGCTGCGCTTTTAGGAAATCTGTTTCAGATAGTACCGTGGATCGAGGGGAAACTTGGCTGGTGGTTGCCATAGTGGTATAATAGGTGGTAGTTGCACTGAGGTTGGGAGTGCGAGAGGAGGATGAGGTGGCTATGGTGGTTATAGGCGGGGCTGGAATGGTGGAGAGGGGAATCACGTTGATAGGGTAGGTGGAGGTAGGAGAAAAATCGTTGGAGTTTTGAGAGGCTGCCATTATCTTTGAGTTGAAGAGAGAGAGAGTTGCAGAGATGTGGGTTTTTGCCAGAAAAAAGAAGTTGATGAGGGAGGAGGTTCTGTAGGAGAGAAAGCAGAGGTTTTTGAAATCGGTAGATAAATGATTGGAATGAAGGGGTTTTGCTATCGCGTCCTTTCGAGTTTGCCCGAATATCAAGGGGTGGCTCATTAATGAGGGAAGTGATGGGGCACGTTGGGGAGTTGAGGGGGTGTTGGGCCGTGTGGGCATGGGGCTGCTTGTGAGTGGCTGTTGGGCCATAAGGGATGAATGCTAACCTGGAGGTTTGGTGAATGGGCTGCTGAGTGTTGGGTTAGTTTGGCCAGGTGATGAGTGGATTGATGAGTTTGTGGGCCAGGTTTTATATACTCTTCCATTAAATGTTTCATTTAATGGAAGACTGGGGGGCAATGTTGGGCCCCGAATATTTGGGCCTAGGACTCGATTTGGGGCCTTGACGGTATTCCGGATAAGGGAATGTTTGGAGGGATTCCTGATTCCATGTGGATTTTAATTATGGAAAGATGAGTTGGGGTTTGAACCAACTTTCTTATTTTTAAGAGATTTGATGCAATCTTATTATGGAATGATATATGGGGAACCCTAATCCGATATGGAGATGGATTCTAGGGTGAAGGTGAGAACACTATAAATACATGGCTTTACCCTGATTTTAAGGTACACACATTATTATTATTTTCCAGCACTAGGGCATTACACATCCATTGTTAACCTTAATCAGCCAGTACTTATTCTCACACCAGAGCTATCCCCCAGCGGCCCAAGCCGTCAAGGTTTTGGTGTTTACCCATTTTGTGCAGGATTGAACTGCGCTTTGATTATTGGAGCGTGTGGACTGATCTTGGCGTTAACACCAAATATCTTACTTTTTACTTATTACATTATACCAATATTAAATAAAGTTGCATTTTTTAAATCACTAAATCTCTCACATAATCTTCACTTTTAGTTCAACCCATCAATTTTTCTCTCTTTTTTCATTGATACTATCACCTATAATCTTCACTGAAAAATGACGCATTATCCTACCAAAGCATGTCAACACATTGAAAAATACTCCCAAGTCCTACTGCGGTATATTAATATGTTATTGTGTTTAGTTGACTGAAATATCAGTACAATTTTTCAGTGTTATTGAAATATTACATATTTTTTCAATGCATATAGAGAGAGAGTCGTCTTCTTTCAAGCAAAAGTATACTTTTTTTGTCATCAATTATCTTAAATTTATCTAATTAAGTGCAGAGGTTTAGTTTTTGGGATACTTCACAAAGCTCACAAGTATACCCATACCCACCCAGCCCACTCGACCCGACCCGACCCGACCCGACCCAACTACCATAATAATAAAAAGCAAAAAAATCCAACAATGTCAAAAAAAATCCAAAACCAAAGTAACGTCATTTTATCTTCAAAGTGGATCATTTTATCTTCAAATAATTCAACTAAAAATGAAAATCAAAAATGTCATCAAGAAACCCAAAACATTGAGTTATTGAGCAATATGAATGAAGTTAGAAATTCTTAAAGGAAAAATTGATAAATAAACAAGAAGATTCAAAGAAGAATCTTGAAGAGATATAAAGATAAGAATCAGGAGTTACCTAACTCTAATAATCAAGATGACGAATAATGATGAATAGACATAGTCTATAAGATTAAAAGCATAAATGAAATCATAATATGACATGATGAATGGGAAATATAAGAAGTTTGTAAAAAAAAAACGATCATGAGATAAGAAAAGAATCATAAGGGAGAAGATTATAAAATAAGATCACGATGTGATCTTTTAAAGTTGTAAAAGACAGATGGTTTGTAATGATTGAATAGTTATGTCTGATGCTATAAAGAGAATGTACTATGAGATAGTACGAGATAAACTCACGAGGAGTTATAGATGATGAGATACATAAAATCTGTATCGAGCAAAAAGCAAGAGAAGAGTAGGATGGAATTAAGTGGGATTTCAACTGAGGACTCATGTGGTGGCTGAGTTGTACAAACCTTTGTATGGGCAGGGGTTTTATGCTTACACTTGGTTTATCACATGGATAATCATTGGAATGTTGGTGTCGCACTATCACTATATATATGGTGAGAAAGTGATTCTTGTCCCATGTTTATAATTGATAGTTAGAGACTATTAAGATTATATTAGATGATATTAAGATTATGTGCGGTTCTTAAAACGCATGCTTGTGGTAAGTTCGTGACTAATAATTGTATGTATTTTTTTGAACCTCTAAGCGTATGGACAGTCCCTGATCAGTTCTTGGACTACGTATTGCTAGGACAAGTTCTTAAACTTATATTATTGTAGCAAGTTTCTGAACTTTCAAAGTGTGGTAAGTTTGATGAACTATATTGGGTATAGAAAGGTTATGGTATAGAAAACATTGATGATGTTGAAGATTGATAGAATGATTAAGTAATGAAACGGTGGAGTACAGATTTATATTGATGGAGAAAAATTGGATATTATAAATCTTCTAGCTATGCTAGATTTTCAAAATTTATTGACTTCGTGCTGATGTTTGCACTTCTGAGTCTTTTGAAAAATATTGGATCAAATGATTGAACCAATGGATTTTTAAAATAGTGCTATTATTCACATGTCTATGCTAATTGCTTCAGCTAGACAAAAATAATTTAAAAATTTGAAACTGTATTTTATATATTCTATACATCATTTGATATGGTGTAGAAATAATAATCGAGGAAGTCATCAATGCAGTTGAACCTAGTGTTGGATGTGATCGTAGGATCGTCAGCCCACTATGGTATGATGTAGTATGACGATGTCATATGATGACGAAATCCTCAACGTACCATTACTACAGTACGGTATCAGGATATTATAAAAAGATTTATTTATTTTTAGTTTCCTTAAACTATATATATATATATATATATATGTATGTATTTATTGAGTTGGTTAAATATATATATATATACATATATATATATATATATATATATATATATTTCGATTGATGTCCGAATTATTGCTAAAAGTCTATGCTACTTGACTCAGCTAGACAAATATTGAAAGATGTTTATAATATTCGAGCGTTCTTAACAAAGTATGCCAAACCAAATTTTTTTGGGGCGGATTCAGATGTTGAAAACTGAGGTGACCCTATAAAGGGGACACATTATCGGAGACAATGGTTCCGAAAGTAACGCATATATTTGTTACGATGTTATAATGTAATACGTTGTGCACGACGTAGGGGTACGATAGGCTGATCACCTAGAGTACTTGCAGAGAGTATTTTCAGTCTGTGTGATTGCTAAATATTCAGTTAAAGGTGGGTTACAGTGGTGATACACTATTAAACCTGGAGAAGAGTTCAAGGTCTTATGACCTCTCAGCATAATTTGGAATCTTGTAAATTCCTGAGTTATTTATATCGCTTCCCAATTATTGAGCAATTGTGAAAGATTCTTATTATTCTGAAGGTGAATGTGGCAAGAAGGATATTCCTTAGAAAGAACTAGTTGTAAAATGCAACTTGTGATGATGAAAGATATTTAGAGAAAGAATTTGGTTATACAATGCAGTGAATAAAGATTAATGTAAAGTCTAATTTGGTAGATCAAATGAACGAAGATTAGTAAATCCAAATTTCGAGGACAAAATTCCTAGAAGAAGGGGTGAATGTGACATTCTGAATATTTGTACGATACTAAATCAGGATATTAAATTATTACAACGAGTACAATATGCAATGATCCTCAACAAAAGGAAATGAATACGTTAAAGGGTTAAATAATATATAATACTCGAAGTGTTCCAGGTTTAAGTGAAGGTGATGAAATAAAATCTACACTAAGGTAATATGTTAAGTTATTCAATGATAATTATGAAAGAGAATTAGTGAAAATCGAGTAAGGGAGGTTTCGTTAATTTCGAAGACGGAATCCTTATATTGAGGGAAGGATGTGACAACCTGAATTTTTAAGAATTAATATATGAAAAAATTAATAAATAAAATTCTTATTTTGAGATGTTTCGAGTACGAGTATGTGTATATGTGTATATTCTGAAATGTGTGATTTGGTATGAAGAGAACTATATTCATGTATTGGAGAAAAGAGGTTTAATATTTAATAAAACTATTAAAGAAATAAATGAAGTTGTTATGAAAAGGAAGAAACTGAGAATTATTAATTAATTTGATTGAGTTGAAAATTATATTATGAGACAATAAATTTGGTTAGTATCTTGTTAGTAATGGAATTGCTATGAATTAAATTTCATAAATAATGTGAGTAATTCACTTAATTAAAATATTAAATTAATGTAAATATATTTGTTTTAGTAAAGTGAGAAAGTCTTATATTACATATAAATGTAATACGTTAATATAATACGATTGTGGATTTCGTAAATAGTAAAATATTTATTGAATAAGATAAATATTTTAATTGGGATATTTATGGAATAAAACAAATATTTAATGGGAATGGTTATGGAATAATTGGTTTAAGTGTGATAACATTGATAAGATTTATGTTAAGTGATTTCATATTCGGTGCGTATTTCATTATGCTAATGGAATGATAATATTCTAATTTAATTAAATAATTAAATTAGAGAATTGAGAATTTGATAAGTAAAGTTATAATTATAATGGTTGATTAGAAATTATAATTTTAGTGATAAGGTTAATTTTATTCCTTAAGGAATTGAGTTTAATTTAATTCAATTTAAAATATTAGAATTTAATTAAATGGGGTGTGACATGTATATCATATAGTATTGGTAGCTGTCGTTAGTACTACTAAATTTATCTTACTAAGGTACTACTAATTCAAGAATTAGTATAGCAATAAACAAGGATCGATCCCACAGATAGTGATTTGTATTCTAATTATCCAATGAATCCAATGAATTGGGGGTTTTGTTTGAAAACAATTTAATTAAACAAGAATGAATTTAAGAAGAAAATATCAACAAGTAAAAGAGTTCAATTCTTCAGTTCAGTATCTCCTTCTCACAGTTATGATTTAATCAAGTCAATATACCATATACCTTCCACTGAGACTAATAACCCTAGATAACCGCAATCGTAAATTACCCTGAAATTCTCCTTAAGTGTAGATCTAATGCGACGATCGCCAACAATAGATTCTAACTAACATACAACCTAGAACTACCAGCCTAGATTTAATATGATAGAAGCATTAAACATGAGAATTAGATTATACCAAGCAATAATTACACAATCAGAAATTATTTAGCTTATCTTCTGAATATCTTAACAATATTTCAAAGCTTGTCCACAATAAAATATTGTTGATTACTACGTGTATTAGACACACTTTGTTTGCTTAAAATCTATCTTAATCTAGCAGGTGCAATAAATTCATTAATTTAATCCTGCAGAAACCAAATAAATCAATTGAATAACATATATGAAAATTCAAGTAGATAATCAGAATAAATCTCAGATGAAAGAATAAATATTATAAAACTTAATCAAACCATAAACTGTTAATCAGGTTCAACATCCCTTCAGAATTGAATAAGTGAATTAGCCTGACATGCCTTGATGATAACCTCCAATATGAAAGATTGAAATTATGATCCAAGGTCTCTAAACTCAGCAGAACAACTGATATTTATTGACTAACAAAACCCTAGTCTAATAAGGCAAGACTACAATCCTAATCAACTTTGTAATTAAAACATTTAAAAACTGGTCAGCCCGTTCGTCCGGCGCGGCCCGCGCTAGGTCTCTTCTCTTTCTGGTGCGGCCCTGCGCTGGTCTGGCAGGGATTCAAGATATTTATGAGGCGCGGATCGCGCCGGTTCCTTTGTAATTACAGCGCGCCCTGCGCTAGACAGTCAACAATGTCAAAATTGCCCTTTTTATCCTCTTTTGTTCAAACACCCTCTATTCCTGCATATTACACAAAACACATGAAAAGTACAATGTATACTTAAGTAAATGCAATATAACAAGCTAAGAAATACCTATTACGTAGGTTAAAAACCTACTTATCAAATACCCCCAAACTTGAACAATTGCTTGTCCTCAAGCAAACAAGCACAATGCAAATTACTTATTAGAATGAATACAACCTAACAAAATCGAGCAGAACTCTCAGTAAATAAACGCAGGTTGTAAAATTCTTACGAAGAAACACTTTAAGCTCATCATCCATCTTCACTCATGATCAGTCATAGATTCTAACAACCTCACATCACATACATGACTTCAATTCTCTCGCATGTGTGTGTGTCCAATTATATATCAGTAATTCAAAGTTGTTCATAAGATTATTCCCAACAAACAACTTACTCAAACACAGATATCTTCATAATCATGGCATCCACATAAGTATATCGGGGATCAGGCTGTAATAAGCAATAATAGAATAAACATCTAAGCTCATGCTTTGTGGGTGCGTTTTGACGCTCCATCCTACTAATTTTTTTCATATTTTTATTTTGTGCAATGTTCAACCCCCTTAGGCTATTCAATGTCACCAATGGACTTTCTGCCAATGACTCCCAAACCCAAAGGCTTTAGGGCGCTAGGTGTTAAGACATCCTCGAGGGTTTACTTGTCCGAGTAACAAAGGCCACGAGGTCAAACTAAATCAATTTTTTTTATTTCACACATCTATATTTTTTTCATTTTCATTTTTTTTCTTGCTATATATTTTTTTCTTTAAGATTTAATTCCCCCAAACTTATGTTTCAGCCAATTCTTTATCTTTTCATCTATGATCAAGTAAGTGTTCGTGTTCCTAATTTCAAATGAATTCCTAATCATTACTGACAATTCCTTGGTATGCTGAAAATTTGAGAGAAAACTAAAATCATGCAATGACGTTACTATGTTCAAAACTAATTAGATCATGAAGGTCAATTTCATACAAAATCTAGTGCAAATTCATAATTATCAACCATGTAGCTAATTACTTTGAAATACTGCTCAATCACTAATGCATGTATCTACTGACAAATCCTATCTGAATGCAATATTTGTGTTTTTTTTATAAGATGCATATGAAAAGTATTTACCCTAAATGCAACCTAAACTACATGCTAAAATATCAAAATTTTGAATATTACTTCCCCCCATACTTAAATCAAGGAATGTCCTCATTACTATATATATAAAAAACTGAAAAACGAGGACTTCCCTGAGCGACGAGTTAAAACTCGTCGGAATCATCTTCTTGTGGAGGGTAGGTAGGCAGGACTGGAGGAGTGGGCATCTGGACAGGATCAGTCGGAGAGAAACGCGAGAAGGTGTCGGCTAATGCAGTAAATGCCCTTACGTTATAATTATGCATAGAAGTTTGACGTTGGGCAAGGCGCATACTCCTTTCCCGACTGCGTCTCTGAAAAGTAAGAGGGGATTCTGGGGGCGACGCGTCTTCATTCTCATCAGACAGTAACTCATCCGGCTGAGGGTGTGGTGATGTCAGAATCATGATAAACCCATCGCCTCGTGGATGTGACTGGGCCCCTGTCCATGGTTTGTAGGACTCTATCGTTGGATGGTCAATGATGGCCATAGGTTAGACAAGTGGCTCAGAAGGATGCCATTGAACTCCCACTTTTCTGCATAGATCTGTGACGAGGAAACCATTTAGCAATCCACCTGTGGTTCCTCCCCTCAGCGAGCGAGCAATGGATTCCTGAATGCATCGTCCGATGTCGACGTTTAGAATCTCAACCTCATTATTGGACCTCTCCCAATGAGTGACAATCCCAAAAAGTAAATGTGCCCGTTCTTTAGTGACGTTATTCTGATAATGTGTTGGCATGAGTCGGGCACATATGAAGGCATACCAGGCCTTTCTGTACCTGCTCAAGGTGGAGTGGGGAAAAGAGCTCTTCTCGTCAGTGCCCACTCTGGTGACCCACTGAGTGTCAGGCCGACAAAGTCTCTCTATGATCTCATCGAGAGGTGGAATACGATCTTCATAGCAGTGAATTTGTGGTGTTTCCACCCTAAAATATTCATTTATCGCCTCTGCGGCGAAGGAGACTGGCGTGCCACGAACCAAAGCCACGTGATCAATGTGTACGATGGCGTTTGCATAGAATTCTTTGACGATGTTGATTACGGCTGACAGAGGTTGTGCAACCAGTTGGAACCACCCACGTTCCGCTATCATTTGTGCCTTGGCTCCGTCAAGGTTAGCATCCGGCTTAAGTCCCCTTCCTAGTACCAAAGTCTTTTTGTCGATGACTTTGGCATAGCGTGTTGCCGTCCCCTCACTCACAAATCGAGTGGTGTCATACTGAGGAGGGGCTCTTCAAGATAAAGTTCTTTGCCATTTGGATGCCATGGGAAAGGATGCTCGTTGACTTGGTTGTCAAGAAGAGAAGAGAGCCTTGAAAAACCTGTTGAAGCAAACTGTCGAACACGTGGTGGGCGACAAAATCTCTCCCCCAAACTTAGTACAGTTTATGATAGCAATTATACCAAAAATAATCAATAGTAATCAACCTTGGGTCTTCAGTAACCCAAGGGTCCAATGCAATATCTAAAGTAATTCAATGAGATAAAAAATATAATTCCTTGGACAAGAATAACTTAATCCCAATGAAAATTATGGTTACCTGTTGAATGTATTGTTAATTGGATGTTTGTGTATGCACTTCCTTTGCACTCCCTTGCTCTCACTCCGTATTGATTAAGTTTTTTAATTGCAGAGAAAATTCAGGAGTTGGTTGTGATGGATGAATGTGATGATGATAATTTATGGTGAATTGGGTTTATATGTAGAGAGATAAAGTAGAAGGAAGATTGGATTTGGGAAGGAGTATTGTATACTTGGGTTTGGTTTAGGAGAGTTGTATAGTAATAGTAAGAGCAAAGTTTGCTTAAACTTGGTTTAGGTTTAGTTTAATCTGATTTAGATTAGGAGATGACAATTAAAACAAAGGTTTAAAAACCTTTTTGAATCCAAAACTCGTCGACCGACGCGCCTGGTTATAGTGTCTTGTGGCGCGGCCCGCGAGGGCGGGTGAGTTCGAAAATATTTCCCTGCATGCCTAGCGTGTCCCGCGCCCCTTGCTGCGCGCCCCGTGCCTGTAGTGTGGTCCGCACCCAATGCCACGCACCCCGCGCTAGGTTGGCCCTATTATTGTGGGTGCGGCCCGCACCAGCCCTTGCGACATTGTTGATTTTTCCTATGTGACCAGTGTCCCTATCACCTGCTTGTGAATCATGGTAAATGTTAGAAGTCAATTATAAGAGGCATTTAAACTAAAATCTATATAAATGTAAACTAAAGTTAAACTACTAAAGGTTTAAGAAATTTGGGTTGCCTCCCAATTAGTTGCCCTTGTTTAACGTCGTTGGCTCGACCTGACGTCTTATTTATTCAGAGATTAGATCTAACAGCGTCACGACCTCCCAGGAATGGCTTCAGCTTATGGCCGTTTACTTTGAATACATTCCCTGTTTTGGGATTCTGGATATCAATTGCACCATGAGGAAAAACATTAGAGATGATAAATGGTCCCTCCCAGCGAGAGCGTAGCTTTTCTGGAAAGAGCTTCAATCTTGAATTGAACAAAAGGACTTTCTGTCCCACAGTGAAATTCTTCCGTAAGAGTTGATTATCATGAAAAACTTTTGTCCTAATTTTGTACAGCTTAGAACTCTCGTATGCTTCAGTCCGTAACTCCTCAAGTTTTTGCAGCTGCAGCTTCCTATTGACGCCAGCTTGATCCATGTTCATATTGCACTGCTTGATCACCCATAAAAATTTGTGTTCGAGCTCTACAGGTAAATGGCATGGTTTTTTGTATACGACCCTGTAAGGTGACATGCCTATCGGGGTTTTGTATGCCATCCTATAGGCCCATAACGCGTCTTCCAATCTCAGACTCCAATCTTTTCTATTGGGGTTGACTACTTTCTCCAGAATAAATTTGATTTCTCTGTTTGAGACCTCTGCCTGGCCATTGCTTTGCGGATGGTAGGATGTAGATACTCTGTGAAGCACGTTATATTTTTTAACAGAGCGGTTAACACCCTATTGCAGAAATGAGTTCTGCGATCACTGATGATGGCCCGTGGAGCTCCAAACCTGACAAAAATGTTAGTCCTGACAAAATCTGCAATAACTTTAGAATCATTAGTCCTAGTGGCTTTTGCTTCCACCCATTTGGATACATAATCAACTACCAATACGATATAAATATTACCAAAAGAAACATGAAACTGGTCTGATGAAATCAATACCCCAAACATCAAAGATTTCTACGATTAAGATAGGGTTTTGTGGCATTTGATTCCTTTGAGATAAATTACCAGTCTTTTGATAATTTTCACATGATTTACAAAACAAATAAGAGTATTTATAAATAGAAGGCCAATAAAAACCACTCTCCTAAAACCTTACGTGATGTTCTTTTTGGTCCAAAATGGCCTTCACATGCATAGGAATGACAGAAAGTTAGAATAGACTGTATTTCATTGTTAGGTACACATCGTCTAACTATCTGATCAGCACAAAATTTCCATAAGTATGGATAGTTCCATACATAATGTTTGGGATCACTCCAAAGTTTTTCTCTCTGCGCTCTAGAAAACTCACTGGGTATATAAGTACTTACCAAGAAATTCACGATGTCAGCATATCAGGGAGATGTATTTTCAATGGACAAAAGATGCTCGTCTGGAAATATGTCGTGCAAAGGTAGTGCTTCCTCTTCCTTAATGATCCTGCTCAAGTGGTCCGCCACCAAGTTGTTCGCACCATTTTTGTCTTTGATCTCCAAGTCGAATTCTTGCAACAGCAAGATCCACCTTATGATTCGAGGTTTGGATTCCTTCTTGGTCAGTAGGTACCTGAGAGCAGCATGGTCAGAATAAACTATTACTTTAGTACCGAGTAGATAAGATCTGAATATATCTAAAGCAAATACAACAGATAAGAGTTCTTTTTCTATTGTGGAATAGTTTATCTGAGCCTCGTTCAAAGTTCTTGAAGCATAGTAGACTGCACGGACAGTTTTGTCAATCCTTTGACCCAAGACGGCGCCGACAGCATAGTTGCTTGCATCACACATTATCTCGAAAGGTATATTCCAATTGAATGATGGGGGCTGACGTCAACAATTTCTTTAATGTATCAAAGGTCACCTTGCATTCATTATTGAATTAGAACTCCTCATCTTTCTGTAGCAACTTGCATAAGGGCAATGCTATCTTGGCAAAATCCTTGATAAACCTGCGATAAAAGCTTGCATGTCTAAGAAAAGATCGTATCTCCTGTACGCTGACGGGGTAAGGCAATGCAGATATAATATCAATCTTAGCTTTATCAACTTCTAAACCATTGACCGACACTACATGTCCAAGTACTATCCATTGTTCTACCATAAAATGACATTTTTCCCAATTTAACACAAGATTTATTTCTAAGCATCTGTCCAGTACACGTGTCAAATTATCTAAACAGGCATCTAATGAGTCACCATGAACTATGAAATAATTCATAAAGACTTCAATGCATTCTTCTAAAAGATCTGAAAAGATACTCACCATGCATCGTTGAAAAGTACCTGGGGCATTACATAGTCCAAAGGACATCCGACGATAAGCAAAGGTGCCCAAAGGACATGTGAATGTGGTCTTTTCCTGGTCTTCTGGGGCGATCACAATCTGGTTGTAACCTGAAAAATCATCTAAGAAGCAATAATGAGAATGCCCAGCTAAACGTTCTAATATTTGATCAATAAAAGGTAAAGGAAAGTGGTCTTTTCGAGTTACAACATTCAATCTTCTATAATCTATACACATTCTCCACCCTGTCTGCATCCTTGTAGGCACTAATTCATTATTGTCATTCTTGATAACCGTGATACCTAATTTCTTTGGAACTACCAACACTGGACTTACCCATTGACTATCGGAGATGGGGTAGATGACTCCAGCATCAAGTAATTTTATTACCTCTTTCTTTACTACCTCCATCATCGGTGGATTCAATCGTCTCTGTGCATCTCTCGTTGGTTTAGCTCCTTCCTCTAACAAAGTTTGGTGCATGCACATAGCAGGACTGATACCCTTGATATCTGTTATCGTCCAACCAAATACTGTGATGTGGTCCCTAAGGACTCTCAATAACTTTTCCTCCTACACTTTGGTTAGATTACTAGCAATTATCACAGGTAAAGTTTCATTAGCCCCTAAATATGCATATTTTAAATGTGTTGGTAATTGTTTTAATTCAAGTTTTGGAGCTTGCTCCACAGATGGTAATAGCTTTTGGTGAGTTATAGGTAGTTGAATTAATTGAACTGCATGTTTCTCTAGTGAGTTTAGGTAAAGAATGTAATGCAGCCACAGTTTCCTTCAAATCCTGACTATGCTCAAATTCATATATCCCATCTATGTTTAAATTTCTAGAAATCGTAACCTCCAAACTATCTCTTTGGATCTGTGCAAAAGTTTTATGCACTAACGAATCACACACATCAATAGCATAAGCTTGACAGATATCACTAGGGTACCTCATGGCATCATATATGTTTAATTGAATCTTCTCGCCATCAAATTCCATTATCAAGGTCCCATTGTGAACATCGATCATAGTCCTTACTGTCTTTAGGAAAGGTCTTCCTAGCAAGATATGTACCAGATTTGGGGATGCATCATCTTCCATATCCACGACGTAAAAATCTGCAGGAAAGATTAGTTCGTTCACCTGCACCAAGACATCTTTGACTACCCCTCGGGGGTAGGTGTTAGTACGATCAACCAATTGAATAATAACAGCAGTATGTTTCAAAGGTCCAAGATTCAGAGACTTATAAACAGATAATGGCATCACATTTATTGAAGCTCCTAAGTCTAGCATGGCCTTTTCAAACCTAGTGTTTCCTATCCTACATGGAATCATAAACATGCCTGGATCTTTACATTTAGGTGGCATTTTTCTTTGTAAAACAGCTGATAAATTTTCCCCTACGGTGACTTTCTCATCGTTTTCTAATTTTCGTTTATTAGTGCACAATTCTTTTAAAAATTTAGCATACCGTGGCACTTGTTTGATAGCATCTATTAATGGAATATT